>CM037644.1:2158848-2241601 GCA_015227895.2 Colaptes auratus
CTGAAGCCCACTTCAGGTACTGGAAGGCTGCTCTAAGGTCTCCCTGGAGCTTTCTCAACAGCCCAACTCTCCCAGCCTGTCCCCACAAGGGAGACTCTGCAGCCCTCTGATCATCTCTGTGGCCTCCTCTGGACCCTCTCCAACACCTCCAGGTCCTTCTTGTGCTGGGGGCCCCAGAGCTGGAAGCAGTGCTGCAGGTGGGCTCTGAGCAGAGCAGAGGGGCAGAATCCCCTCCCTGTGCTGCTGCTCTCCCTGCCCTGGCTGCAGCTCAGCACAAAGCTGCCTGCTGGGCTGCCAGGGACCATTGCTGGCTCCTGGGGAGTTTGTCACCAACTGACACCCCCAAGGCCTTCTTCTTGAGACCACTCTTGAGCCACTCCTCACCCAGCCTGGATTTGTGCTTGGATGATGCCCATGAGTCACCTAAACACCACCATTTACTCACTCACATAAAAAGCCAAACCCCTACAAATTAAGTTAAAATAAAGACAACCAACCTTGTTTTTAGAAGCAAGTTTTGAAAGACACCTAAAATTTGTGTTTCCCAGGGTGAACTCATAAAGCCGTGCCACACTAAAACAAGGCTGTTCCACATCTACCATGGAGGTGCTCAGAGCAGCCAGCAATGAGGCTATTTTTGTCAGAGATGGCCCTTCAATATTTTCACACAGCATTTCATGATGAAAATTCGTTTCTGATGATAGTGACCAAGCTCTAGTTGCATCCTAAAGCATAAGGACAAGACCACTGCAGACATCTTACACTCAAATATCAAATTATTGTATCAAATGCCAAATTATTTTGAATCAGTATCAAAGAGGCTGATTCAAAATAAGACAAAAAAATTGCAATTGAGTAATAATTAGAAACAAACACAAAATATGGATCCACCAGAAAGTCCTTTTAATAACAGACTGCCTATATCACAGGCTTCTAATGCTTTAGTTACTGAATATTCATAGAGAGAGCAATTAGGTTACTGAATGTATATTTTTCTTTGCTACTACAAGGAAAAACAAGAGCTGTTACTTCCAGCAGCCTGGTTTTACTTCAGTCTTGTGCTGCTATTATGAAATAATGAACAGACCTATCCCTGTTCTGCACTGCACACAGGGATGCAGCACATGTGTCAGGGAAGGGGAAAAAAGAAGCCACAACACAAAAGGTAATCATCACTGGCAGGCTTGCTGCTGGATAGAGAGACTGGGATTTGAAAGAAAAAAAAAAAAACACCACCAAAATCAGTGCTTCAGAAATGCTACATCCTACACCACCTAGGATTTCACAGAAGAATGGCTGCATCGTTACTTAACCCTCTGCACAAACGTAGCCCACAACAAAGAGCAGCGGAACGACTGTTTGATAGAGCAGGAGCAAGGGGGATTGTCAGAGATGGATAAGGTACCACAATGGGCAGCCTCACATTCCAAACAATAAGGCAGAGCTACTCACAACCCAGGGGGAAAGAAAAGCCCACCACCCCACCCCCAACACACCCCCCACCCCCAAAACGAAACAAACAGAATTATTCACCCAAAGAGCATTTTGGAAAGCCACTGCTACTTGTGAACAAAAGATGCCAGGTCTCTTCTTTGTATTTAATCTAGTGCATTACTCAAAATTACCCATTTTCAGCAACCACTCCAGCAGCAAATAACCCAGAACTACATCAGAGACGAGCCAAATCACAACAGAGCTCCTGGGGAAGACACAGATGTGTTTTCTAGCAACCACACAGAAAAAAAATGGCTCCAAGTTCACTTCACCTGGGTAAATCCAGGCTCCCACTCGTGCTATCTCAGCACTTACTAGCACGGTGAACACACAGAGCTCTGGCTGTGTAGCTGGCACAGAGCTCCATGGGCACACATCCCTCACACCACACTCATAACCACCTTCTTTCTGAGCTGGGATGAAGGACCAACCCAAATACCCCAGGTAACAAAGCTTCACTGCAAGCCATCTGACACCCTCAAAGGTACAAACCAACCAGCGGCACGCAGCTCTCGCACCCTACAATGCAAACAGCTCCCCTCTCTTGCACTCTCATCCAGGCACTGTGTGCATGCAGAGGAACTGCAAGTCCTCATCCTTATGACACACAGAAAACACAACACAGAATTCCCTGTCAGTGCCCCCCCCCATCCCTTGAGCTCACACAGCACAGCCTTCCCCTCACCAGATAAGTGCACACACACAGAGAACCTCCCACACACCTTGAGTCCTGAGTTCAATTTTGGGCCCTCCACTACATGAAGAACATTGAGGTGCTGGAGCAGGTCCAGAGAAGGGCAACCAAGCTGGGGAAGGGTCTGGAGACCAGGGTTGGGGAGGAGCAGCTGAGGTTGTTTAGCATGGAGAAGAGGAGGCTGGGGGGAGAACTCATTGCTCTCTATAGCTCCCTGGAGGGAGGTTGGAGTGAGGTGGGGATTGGTCTCCTCTCTGTAATAAGTGATAGAACAAGAAGAAATGGTCTCAAGTTGCACCAGGGCAGGTTTCGGATGGAGATGAGAAGAAACTTTTTCACTGAAAGGGTTCTCAAAGGCTGGCACAGGCTATCCAGGGAGGTGGTGGAATCCCCATCCTGGACATGTTTCAGAGAGGCAGAGATGTGGTGCTGAGGACCATGGTTTAGCACCAGCCTTGGTGGAGTTAGAGAATGGTTGGAGTCGATGATCTTCAAGGTCTTTTCCAACCATAACGATTCTCTGGTCCTCTCCTCCCTGCAGGGAGGTAGCCCCTGGCAGCACAAATACAGGGACACCGAGGGCACCTGCACCCCAACCCAGGGCAGAAAGAGGCACAGGGCGGCACAATAATCCACCCCAGCACACCCCCCTATGTGCCGGGGTTTAGCGGGAGCCTCTCCACCCGCAGAGCCCTGCCCCTGCACACAGCGGCTGCTCTCCTCGTCCCCAGCCCCGCGGACACCCCTGCTCTGCCCGCACACGGCAGAGCCGAGCTCCGCTCTTGGAGCACTGCCCTCCGGGGCAGGAAGCCAGCCTCCCCCCCCGCCCACCCCCCGGGCAGCACACAGAGCAGAGGCAACCTCCCGAGGCACTGCACACCCCAGAGCCCCCACTCCCCCTGTCCCACTACGTGCTGGGGAAGGCTTCTCAGTGTCCGTCCACCCGCAAAAGCGGAGCCGTCCCACGACCCCCCCTTGCCCTCACACAGCGAGGACCTCTGTAACTCCCCAGTGCCAGCACACCAGTCCCGGCATACTCTCCGAGACCCCCACAGCTATCGCAGCGGAGGTTCCTCAGTGCTCTTCCTCATTGCTACTACCAGCCCCAGCCCTCCGATGGTCACTGGGATCAAAGGGATCTTCCGGCTGCATCTTTCCCACTGCCCTCTCTGGGCATCCTCAAGCCCACCCCCAGGGCCACCAGGGCAGGTCCTTCCCCTGCCATCCTCGCAACCAGCTGCGACCACGGGCCCAGCCCCTGCAGCCGTCCTTTGCCACCACACAAGACCCCACTGCCACCACAGTGGGGTCGCCGCAACTCTCCACTGACACTACAGGGCCTCCTTTCCCGAAACTCGCCCCTAAGTGCCACCATGGCGAGGACGATTCCGCTCCCCTCACCACTGCCGGCCCCTTTAGCCGCCCGCAGCTGGGCCTCCTTGGGCAGGAGCTCCCCTCCGCCCCGCCGCCGGAGCCTCCCCCCACCTGCTTGCGTGGTGTCGCTGAGGTCGTAGCCGCTGCCCGGAAAGTCGCGTAGTTTCCTCCCGCTGAGGCAGAGGATGCCCGAGCTGCCCGCCTCCTCCAGGGCCCGGTCCAGGCTGCGCACCGTGTGTGGCTGCGGCAGAGTCGCCGCGCCCCAGTGCGGCCCGGCCGAGAAGGAGAGGGTGAGGTGAGCGGGGATCCCCAGTCCCCCCGCTCCATTGGCACTGGCATTGGCGGCGGCTGCGGCGGCGGCGGCGCTGCTGCTGCTGTGGTGGTGGTGGTGCTGCTGGTGCCGCTGCTAGCACCGCTGCTGCTGGTGCCACCGTTGCCGCCGCTGCCGTTGCCGCCACCGCCCCCCTGCCCGGCCGCCATCTTCCTAGGGCGCAGACCAGCCCCACAATAACAACAGCCGGGACCGCCACACCGCCACTGCGCAGGCGCCAGCCAGCCCGCAGGGGGCAGGGGGGGCGCGGGAGGGAGACGGAGGGGCCGCTGGCGGGGCGGGCGTGGCTCCTGAGCGCCTCTCCGCGGCTCTCACCAATCCGCGGTGGCGTGGGGCGAGGGGGAGCGGTTCCTCAAGACAGCGCTGGCCAATGAGGGGCCGCTCGCGCGCCCAGGGGGGTGGGGCCCGGTGGCACGCGCGGGCACGGCGGGGGGCTGCGTGCCGCCGGCCGCGGGGCTGCGGGGAGCGGCTGCGGGAGCGATCCCGGGACGTGCTGCCCGCAGGGGAGCGGAGCCTGGCGAGCAGCCTGGCAGCGGGGCGCCTCTGGCAGCCGGGCCAGGAGCGGGCGCAGGTCAGTCGCTGTGGTTGCGGAGAACGCAGCTGCCTCGGGGCAGTGACGGCGTGGGCCGGCCCCGCAAAACAGAGGTGACGCTTTTGTGACACGGGCTACAGCGCCTGTGAAACGGTATCCGTGCCGGGTGGCGGAGCAGCGTCGCCCGCCGGCGGCACGACAGACAGGCTGTGCTTGCTCCGGTGAGCCGTTTGGCAGCGGCCAGGTTTGCTGTCGTGTCTATGGCAACACAGGTTATCGATTGCTCCTCGGGTTAAAACGCCGCCTGAGGCAGGTCCCTCAGGGCATCACCTCTGCGTGCGGAGCTCTAACGAGCAGTGCCTGTCGGTAACTGCTCATCCGGTGCGGTGGCACGAGCAGAGAATCAGCCAGGAATCTCCCCTAGCAGAACAAAGGGCAACGGCAGTAAGCTGATCACCCTAAAACGAGTTAAGAAACCCATCAACAGAAGCCTCAGAGGTAGTGATGCTCTTGTTCAGAGGTGAAACGAGGATCAGGAGCTGGTCACCATGCCTGAGTCGCCGTTATATTAATGATGTTACACAGCTGCTGGAATACACTGTGGATGAGAGTTTCTCTCTGTTACCATGTAATCTGTACTTCTTAGCTGCTGCATATTTATCTGCCAGAAATGACTCTGGAGCCATAATTAACAAATGCCAAAGAAGGGCTCCTGGAGCCACATTTTCATACGGTGGCTGTGGGTTTGATAAGCAGAATCTGCTTTTATGCTTTGATCCTCCTGCAAGGTCCTTAAATGGGTTTGGTGGTGGCTTTTTTAGACTTTTTGTTGCATGCATCCATGATGACGAATTTGGGGATATAAGGGAAATTCCTTATGTAAGCAGTATGGAAGAGACCAGCCTTCAGTCAGCAATATGTCAGGGAGAGGAAGAGAAGCCATTATCAGGCAAAAGAGAACAGCCCTGTAAGATTCTTTGGGTAGCATCTGGCTGAAATTCAAGAGAGCAAATTCAGCCAGTATTAGAAGGCATTGAAGAGGGAAGGGTTTAATGCTGTGGTGTGGGCTTGGAGACCACTGTGTCAGGGGAAATAGATTCGATTTCCAGCGAAAGATGTGCAAGATGCCTGTGTGGTGAGGCAAAGGCTGCCATTGTCACCTGCAAACATTGTGGCTGTCTGCTTCATTTAGCCCCAGCTGCGGGTACCTTTTGTGGGCAAGGGGATTAGAGCTGACAGATGAATATTTACTGATCAGGCTGCCTGGGCCACAGCCTCTGCTCTTGCCCTGGAAAAGTTAATTGTTCCCTAGCTTCACAGCAGGAAAATCAGGCAAACCTGCATAAATACTGCTGACTGCAGCCCGTGGTTCAGATTCTAGCCCAAGAGGGTGATGGTTAGCCCTCATCTGTCCAACTCTGGGGCCCCCAGCACAAGAAGAGCACAGACTTGCTGGAGCAGGTCCAGAGGAGGCCACAAAGATGATCAGAGGGCTGGAGCACCTCTGCTATGGGGTCAGGCTGGGAGAGTTAAGACTGGCTCAGCCTGAAGAGAGAAGGCTCCAGGGAGACCTTACAGCACTTTCCATACCTGAAGGGGCTACAGGAGAGCTGGGGAGGGATTGCTCTGAAAATGTTATAGTGATAGAATGAGTGGCAATGGTTTGAAACTACAGCAGGGTAGATTTAGGTTGGACATCAGGAGGAAGTTCTTCACAATGAGAGTGGTGAAATACTGGAACAGGTTGCCCAGGAATGTGGTTGAGGCCCCATTCCTGGAGACATTCAAGATCAAACTTTATGTGTCCCTGAGCAACTTGATCTAGTTGGAGATGTCCCTGCTGACTGCAGAGGAGCTGGACAAGATGACCTTTGATGGTCCCTTCAAGCCTGATGCAATCTGTGATTCTGTGCATAAACTCAGAGGCTGATGTTGGGCCAAGTGCCAAATGTGATGATTTTGCCTGCAGATGGGAGGCACAGTGGCTCTGCAGCTGGCAGGAGTGCAGCAGAGCAGCAGCCAGGACCTGGTTCCTTAACTAAATGTTACTGAGTGTAAGAAACTTGCTCTGAGCACAGGACAGGCTCAGAGGTGCAGCTTTACTTTCCTCCCTCTGAGCCGCATCGCACAGCCACTTCCTTATTTAGGGCCTAATTGGTCTCTGCGACATCAGACAGGAAGAGGTTCAGCTCACTCTGTAAGAAACAGGTCTGATGAATTGTCAGGAGTCAAAACACTCTTTAGTCACGCTGGATTCCCCTGTGTGAATGAGGAGGCTTTTTGTGTCACTGTGTCTGCAGGTGTTCCTACGGAGAAGTAAGCCCAGCCTGCTCAGCCTGCTCTGGCACACACTCTCACATCTTCAGATGCATTAAACTGTCCAGCACAACAGGCTAGAAGCAATGTCTGAAACTTCTTCTAGCAGCTAACCAAAAATCCCCAATCTGCCAACTGCCCTGAGCAAATCACAGCTTGTGGGAACTGGTTGCACCTTCCTCTGAGAGAGCTCCCTGCAGATTTACCTGTCGGGCTCATTGATCACCTCAAATAGCTGCACAATCAGGAGGCATGCCCACAATGCTAAAGTCTCATTCAATTTATTTGCCCTGTATTTTCAGCAGCCTTTCAACAGTTCTTTCTCCCACCCCACCCTGCTGCCCTTTCATTTTCATTTCCTGTGCAAAACCAGAGTGGGTAGTTCCGTGGCAGAGGGCTCACAAACCCAACCTCCTTGTCCTAAGGAGTAGCAAGTCCTGGCTGTGCCATCCCTCAGTTTCTTCTATAAAACAGATAGGAGAAGCATTTTCCTATTTAGTAAGGCAGCTGAGTACAGGAAGAATGGAAACAATCAGGTGTTCTAATAAGACTGCAAAAGATGAACATTTTCTTCCTGCCACACAGAATCAGAGAATAGTAGGGTTTGCAAGGGACCTCTGGAGATCATCTAGTCCAACCTCCCTGCTAGAGCAGGATCACCTAGAGTACATCCAGGAGAGTTTTGAATGCCCTGGGAGAAAAAACCTCCCTGAGCAGCCTGCTCCAGGGCTCTGCTACCCTCGAAGCAAAGAATTCATTCCTTATGTTTCTGTGGAACCTCCTGGATTCCAGTTTGTGTTCGTTGCCCCTTGTCCTGTCACTGATGCCACTGAGAAGAGTCTGGCTCCATCCTCCTGATTCTTGCCTTTTAGCTATTGATCAGCAATAACAAGATTCCCCCTCAGCCTCCTTTAGGCTAACCAGCTCCAGGTCTCTCAGCCTTTCCATTCTAAGGTAGATTCTCCAGTCCCCTTATCCCCACAGACAGTTTATGTTTCAGGAGTCTGAAACCCACTGGAAATCCCCCAGTTCCACGAAGAGCTTCCACTCTGAATGTCTCTGTGGTTACCCACATCCGCTTCAGCTGAGAGAAAACCTCATGAAGATATGACATCAACAAACTTTAAGAGGTATTGTTAATGCCTGCAGGAATGAGATCTAGATAAGGCTTTGTTCTGTCTGCCTTTCCACGTGGATTGCAGGATGTGGTTGCTCACAAGCAAGGCTGTGGTCCTTGGCACAGGTGGAGCTGTGTGCCCAACCTGCTGCTCTGCATGCCCTGCTCCCACACCTCTTCTGAGCCCTGCTCAGCAGCATCACTCACAGCTGCAACTTTGCCCAGAGCACTGCCTTCTGGAGGGACTCAGACAGGTTCATCTGTTTCAGAAATTGATTGTGAGAGTCAGGAAAGCAAGAGTGGGGTCTCTACCTCCCCTGTGCCTTCATAAATCTCTCATAATTCTTCATAATAATACCTTCATAATTCCCTCAGTTTAGGAAAGATGTTGAGCTGCTGGAAGGTGTCCAGAGAAGGGTAGCAAAGCTGGGGAGGGGCTTGGAGCACAGTCCTGTGAGGAGAGGCTGAGGGAGCTGGGGTTGCTTAACCTGGAGAAGAGGAGGCTCAGGGGAGACCTTCTTGCTCTCTCCAACTCCCTGAAGGGAGGCTGTAGCCAGGTGGGGGTTGGTCTCTTCTCCCAGGCACCCAGCACCAGAACAAGAGCACACAGTCTCAAGCTGTGCCAGGAGAGGTTTAGGCTGGATGTTAGGAAGATGTTCTTCCCAGCAAGAGAGCTTGGCCATTGGAATGTGCTGCCCAGGGAGGTGGTGGAGTCACCATCACTGGAGTTGTTTGAGAAGAGCCTGGATGAGGCATTGGTGCTGTGGTTTAGTTTGGTTTAGTTGCTATGGTGTTGGGTGATAGTTGGACTTGATGATCTCTGAGGTCTTTTCCAACCTGGTTTATGCTATGCTATGCTATGCTATTCTGTTCTCTCGAGTGTGCTGCAGGCTGTATGCCAGGTCAGGTGAGGGCATGTGATAAGAACATCAAAGCACAGTACCAAAGCTCCCTTGACACCTCCACCAGACTTGCAGGCCAGGCAATGCAAGCTCTGGGCACCTAAGGCTGAGAAGCAGGGATTGCTGAGAGCAGACACCCCATAAACTTCCAGTATTCCTGGACTGAACACTTGAGCTGAATATAAACCAGATCTTTATTAGTCTAGATTGCCATTTGCTGTGAGAAATTAGATCCTCCTGAGGTGTCAGCACTGACCTTTTTTTTTTCTTGCATCCCTTAGAGACTTTCTGGCTTTAAGCAATTAAACACCAGAGCTTTCAGAGTGTCCTTACTATGCCTCTTTACAAGTAGCCTCAGTCCTCCCACGTGTGTGAGGTACTGAGACAGCACATTCACTGCTTCAGCACTCACATGGTCCTTGTGCCATCTCCTTGATTCCACTTCAGTTCCTTCTCCCTCACTTTCTAGATCAGTGCTTCCTCTATTCCTAATTAATGCTGATTTTCTTCTTCAAAACCTCTTCTTCAAACCCAAAATTGTCCATAGCATCCCACAGGGAGTTAAAATCCTAGACTCACAGAATAGTTTGGGTTGGAAGCAACCTTAAAGATTATCTACTTCCAGCCCCCTGCCATGGGCAGCGACAACCTCCCACCAGCCCAGGTTGCTCAAGGCCTCATCCAGCCTGGC
This sequence comes from Colaptes auratus, assembly GCA_015227895.2. Taxonomy (NCBI): domain Eukaryota; kingdom Metazoa; phylum Chordata; class Aves; order Piciformes; family Picidae; genus Colaptes; species Colaptes auratus. Next base: position 2,168,300 of record CM037644.1, read on the forward strand.
CTTGAACACCTCCAGGGAAGGGACATCCACAACCTTCATGAGCAATCTGTTCCAATGTCTCTCCACCCTCACACTAAAGAATTTCTCCCTCATCTCCAGTCTCAATCTCCCCTCTTCAAGCTCAAAGCCATTTGCCCTCACCCTATCACTCCAAGCCCTTTTTTAAAGTCCCTTCCCAGCCTTCTTGTCACCCCTTCAGATCCTAATAATCGGTTTAAGATTCATACTAAAATAGCATCATCTAGCCCACTCTGAAAGCAAGGCAAGCAAATTGTATATTCTAGTTCTGTCCAAAGTCAAACACCACACTGTCCATGCTAAAGGGTAATGATTTATCTGAAACACCACTTGGAAAGAGCTCAAAATGCTCCAGCATCTGGTACTTGGGAAACATCCAGGAGGGTTCTGTCTAGCTGCTTTGGTGAGCAGTATCTGTCCTATCAAGCCTTTTTGTACAGGCCCCAGTGAGACAGTAGATGCATTAATGAGAGGATACCTGGTCTGGTTTCCATTGGGAGCAAGCAATCAACTGCACAGCTAGCAATGCTTCACTGAGTAGCAGAAAATGCCCTTCTGAAAGAGCCCAGAGAGTGGTGGTGAATGGTGCCACAGCCAGCTGGCAGCCAGGCACCAGTGGTGTGCCCCAAGGATCAGTGCTGGCCCCCATGCTCTTTAACATCTTTATTGATGATCTGGATGAGGGCATTGAGTCCATCAGCAGTAAGTTTGCAGATGACACCAAGCTGGGGGCAGGAGTTGATCTGCTGGAGGGCAGAGAGGCTCTGCAGAGGGACCTGGACAGGCTGGACAGATGGGCAGTGGCCAAGGGCAGGAGATTGAACACATCCAAGTGCCAGGTGCTGCACCTTGGCCACAGCAACCCCAGGCAGTGCTACAGGCTGGGGTCAGAGTGGCTGAGAGCAGCCAGGCGGAGAGGGACCTGGGGGTGCTGGTTGATGGTAGGCTGAACATGAGCCAGCAGTGTGCCCAGGGGGCCAAGAAGGCCAATGGCATCCTGGCCTGCATCAGGAAGAGTGTGGCCAGCAGGAGATGGGAAGTCATTCTGCCCCTGTGCTCAGCACTGGTTAGGCCACACCTTGAGTCCTGTGTCCAGTTCTGGGCCCCTCAGTTTAGGAAAGATGTTGACTTGCTGGAAGGTGTCCAGAGAAGGGCAACAAAGCTGGGGAGGAGCTTGGAACACAAGCCCTGTGAGGAGAGGCTGAGGGAGCTGGTGTGCTTAGCCTGCAGAAGAGGATACTCGGGGTGACCTACTGCTCTCTACAACTACTGAAGGAGGTTTGTAGCCAGGCAGAGGTTGGTCTCTTCTCCCAGGCAAGCAGCACCAGAACAAGAGGACACAGTCTCAGGCTGCGCCAGGGCAGGTTTAGGCTGGAGGTTAGGAGGAAGTTCTACACAGAGAGAGTAATTGGCCATTGGAGTGTGCTGCCCAGGGAGGTGGTGGAGTCACCATCACTGGAGGTGTTCAGGAGGAGACTTGCTGGGGTGCTTGGTGCCATGGTTTAGTTGATTAGGTGGTGTTGGGTGATAGGTTGGACTTGATGATCTCAAAGGTCTCTTCCAACCTGGTTTATTCTATTCTATTCTCCCTCCTTGTAGAGGCCTTTATCCTCAATGGATCATTCTAGTGTTATTCCTGCCAGGGATTTTCCTTTCATTCTGTTTTGAAGAACTCGTTAGCCATGCAGCAGCATCCTTGCCTTGCTTGTGTCTTAGTAAGATCAGCAAAGTGGTCCTTTCAGTAAAGCTTACTTCATTATTGAAACAGCCCAAGAAGCAACATAGAATCACAGAATAACAGAATGGCTTAGGCTGGAAGGGACTTCAAAGATCATCTACTCCAATCCCCCTGCCATGGGCGGGACACCTCCCACTAACCCAGGTTGCTCAAGGCCTCATCAACCTAGCCTTGAACACCTCCAGGGAGGAGACATCCACAACCACTCTGGGCAATCCATTCCAATATCTTACCACTCTCCTACTGAAGAACTTCTTCCTAAGACTCAGTCTAAATCTGCTCTTCCTCAGCTTCAAACCATTCCCCCTAGTTCTGTCGCCAGGTGCCCTCATGGTTGAGCCAGTTAGGGGTTGGTCTCTTCTCCCAGGTGACCAGCACCAGAACAAGAGGACACAGTCTCAAGCTGTGCCAGGGGATGTTTAGGCTGGATGTTAGGAAGAAGTCCTTCCCAGAAAGAGAGATTGGCCATTAGAATGTGCTGCCCAGGCAGGGGGTGGGGTCAACGTCCCTGGAGGTGTTTAAGAAAAGCCTGGATGAGGCACTCGGTGCCATGGTGTAGCTGATAGTTAGGGTTGGGTGATCAGTTGGACTTGATGACCTTGGAGGTCTCTTCCAACCTGGCTGACTCTGTGACTCCGTTAAAAGTCCCTCCCCAGCTTTCCTGTAGGATCCCTTCAGCCATTGGAAGGCAGCTCTCAAGTCCCTCTGGTCTTCCCTTCTCCAGGCTGAACAACCCATAGCAGAGATTCTGCAGCCCTTGGATCTTTGTGGCCTTCCTCTGGACTTCCTCCAACACGACTGCAACTCTCCCTAGGCTGCAGTCAGAAGTGCAGCAGCATGCTCTGCCTCTGTATCACCCATTTAGGCCGTGGTGGTGTTAGGCCAACAGTTGGACTTGATGATCTCAGAGGTTTTTTCCTACTAAGGCAGTTCTGTGACTGTGTGATTCCCTGAACAGACAAAATTGGTTGGCATTCGTTCTAAGAGGTATATTTTTCTGTCACGTCATAAGATCCTTGACAGCAAAGCCTCCAAAGTTATTTAAGATGCTGCAGATTCAGGGAGATGGAGGAAACCTTTCAGATAATGCAAGAGTATGAATGCTGCCATGTGTTCCCATCTCCCACTGAGTTCTATTTTTATTTGTTTCTAGCTGAAAGCCTTCTAGAGAGTTTCTTGAGGTTGGGTTGTGTGACAAGAGCACCTGGAAAGGCTCAGTGCCCCAAAATAACACCTGCTCTTTGGGGAGAAGTTCATGCTATGTGTGCCTCTCAAGCACCTGCAGTCCTCTCCAGTGCAGGGGAGCTGTGCTTTAGAAGAGGTTCTGCTTCTTAAGGCCTTTTCATAGACTCACAGAACTGCAGAATGTCAGGGGTTGGAAGGGATCTCCAGAAACCATTGAGACCAAGCCCCCTGCCAGAGCAGGGTCACCCAGGTCACACAGGAACACATCCAGATGGGTTTTGAAACTCTCCAGAGAAGGAGAGTCCACAACCTCTCTGGGCAGCCTGCTCCAGGGCTCAGAGAAGAATTTTTTACCTCATGTTGAGGTGGAACTTCCTGGGTTCCCCTTTGTGTCCATTGCCCCTTGTCCTGTCACAGGACACCACTGAGAGGAGCCTGGCCCCTTCTTGACACCCACCACCCTTCAGATTTTATAGACATCTATAAGATCCTTCTCAGGCTGCTCTTCTCCAGGCTATTCAGCCCCAAGTCTCTCAGCCTTTCCTCCTAAGAGATGCTCCAGACCCCTCAGCATCTTCATGACCCTGCACTCACTCTCTCCAGTTCCCTGTCCCTCTTGAACTGGGCAGTCCAGAACTGGGCACAATACTCCAGAATGAGGCCTTGCCAGGGCAGCTCTGAGGTCTTGCTGGAGCCTTCTCTTCTCCAGGCTGAACAGCCCCAGTCTCTCAGCCTGTCTGTGTAGGAGAGGTTCTCCAGCCCTCTGACCATCTTGGTGGCCTGCTCTGGACCTGCTCCATCAGGTCCATGTCTTCCTGTGTTGGGGGCCGCAGAGCTGGACACAGCACTGCAGGTGAGGTCTCCCCCACAGCAGAGCATAGGGCCACACTGCTTTGGATGCAGCCCAGGCTGCCATTGGTCTTCTGGGCTGCCAGTGCTGTCCTGTCCAGCTTCTCCCCCACCAGCACCCCCAGCCCTTTTCTGCAGGGCTGCTCTCAATCTCATCACCCCCAGCCTAGCTGGTACTGAGGATTACCCCAGCCTAGGTGCAGGACTTTGCACTCTGACTTAATTAACCTCATGAGAACCCCTGGAAGTCTCTCAGCCATTGCTTTCAGGCTTTCTGAGACACAATGTACACAGTATCACAGTATCACAGTCGGTTGGAAGAAAGGATCATCAAGTCCACCGTCCCAACAGACTCACAACTATCATGGACCAAGCGCCTCCAATCTCCCCTCACGGGCGGCGACTCCACCACCTCCCTGCACGCCCAAGCAATGACTCGCTCAGTGAAGACTTCCTCCTCACCTCGATCGGCAGCTTGAACCCCTTGCTGGTGCTGGTGCAGAAGAGACCAACTCCTGTCACACCACCTTCAGGTTGTAGACTGAGGTCACCTCTGATCCTAGGCTATCACCCCTCTCCCTCAGCTCTATAGGCTCTCAGGCCCTCCCCTGCCACACAAGTATCTCGATGTCCTTCTTAAACTGAGGGGCCCAGAATGGACACAGGACTCAAGGTGTGGCCTAACCAATGCAGAGTACAGGGGCAGAATGACCTCCCTGCTCCTGCTGGCCATGAAAGCCATGATACCTTTCATGGAACTACCCTCACAGCAGGACCAACTCCAGCTTCTTCCCATGGCAGGAACCCTGGGTCATTCAACACACGGCTGGCCTGTACCTAAAGGCTCCAGGCCCTGCTGCAGACCTTCTGGGTGGCTCCCAGCAGCTAATACTTCACAGTTAGCTTCAGGACACCTCCCCAAGCCCATCTCCAACACCCCCATGAGGAGCTAGCAAATGACACTGCTGTAGACCTCTCCCTGCCCATTGCTGAAGGCTTGGTTTACAGGGAGGCTGCCAGTCCTTTCCCAGCACTCACAGCTTCCTGAGCTGCTCCGACTGCATTGCTGGGAATTCCCTTTGCTGGAAAGCTCTTGGATGAGGGGGGCAGTAGAGCCAAGACTCCCCAAAGAGCAGCAGCACCCCCCAGAACACCTTTGCATCTCACAGAGAATTGCAAATGCAGCATCATGACCTTAGCTCCTAGCATTTCACATTGAAACGCTCTCACGATCACCCTGCAGAGTCATTGTCAAAGATGGCTGCAGCTGGTTGTTGCCCTCTCAACGTGTCTGCTCTGTTCCTTCATGAAAGAACAGTTTGTTAAACCAACACTTCCAGAAGCACTTGACCTTGCTAAGAGCTGTGGGCATGCCAGGAGGCAATCTTTGCCCTGATTTATTCGCGTGGAGAAATTTCTCTCCTGTTTGAAGTGCAAGAAGAAGAAGAAACTGCCTTGAAAACACAAGAAACTGGCTCAAAACCACAGAGCATGCAGCCTGTGTTCTGAGATCTGTGTGGAAGATCATTTCAGAACAATTACTATCTAAAAACTTTACAAAACCCCCATACTACTCACCTCATGCATGGGAGCCCTGTGGAAGAGGAGGGATTGTCCTCCCAGTTCTCTTTCATGTTGTTTAGAATACAGAACCAACCAGGTTGGAAAAGACCTCCGAGATCATCAAGTCCAACTGTTGGCCTAACACCACCATGGCCTAAATGGGTGATACAGAGACAGAGTATGCTGCTCCATCTGATCAACTAAACCATGGCACCAAGTGCCTCATCCAGGCTCTTTCTAAACAATCCCAGTGATGGTGACTCCACCACCTCCCTGGGCAGCACATTCCAATGGGCAATCTCTCTTTCTGGGGAAGAATTTCTTCCTAACATCCAGCCTAAACCTCCCCTGGCACAGCTTGAGACTGTGTCCTCTTGTTCTGGTGATGGTTGCCTGGGAGAAGAGACCAACCCCCACCTGGCTACAACCTCCCTTCAGGGAGTTGAAGAGAGCAAGGAGGTCTCCCCTGAGCCTCCTCTTCTCCAGGCTAAGCAACCCCAGCTCCCTCAGCCTCTCCTCACAGGGCTGTGCTCCAGACCCCTCCCCAGCTTTGTTGCCCTTCTCTGGACACCTTCCAGCAAGTCAACATCTTTCCTAAATTGAGGGGCCCAGAACTGGACACAGGACTCAAGCTGTGGCCTCAGCAGTGCTGAGCACAGGGCACAATGACTTCCCTGCTCCTGCTGGCCACACTATTTCTGATGCAGGCCCCAGGATACCCTTGGCCGCCTTGGCACACTGCTGGGTCCCTTTCTGCCTGGCTGCTCTCCAAGCACTCTGACCCCAGCCTGTAGCACTGCATGTGGTTGTTGTGGCCAATGTGTAGAACCTGGCACTTGGATGTGTTCAATCTCCTGCCCTTGGCCTCTGCCCATCTGTCCAGCCTGGCAAGGTCCCTCTGCAGAGCTCTCCTACCCTCTAACAGCTCAACTCCTGCCCCCAGCTTGCTGTCATCTGCAAATTTACTGCTGATGGACTCAATCCCCTTCTCCAGATCACCAATAAAGATATGACACTTCAGTTGATGCAGCCCAGCACATGGCTGCCAGCTCACATTTTCCCTGATTCTAACAAGAGCTAAAGCCACAGCTCACCTAGCTTTAAAGCTCACATGAGTTCATACTAGCCTTGTATTTACTCCTTCTTCATTGAATTCCTCTTTACCCCTCATGGGGATTACTGTGACTTGAAAGAGTTCATTTAAAATCATGTAAACAAACCCCCCACGAACGCAAGCAGATGTTGCCAAGGAATGAATCGATTTACTGTGAGCTTGTTTTGTTTGTTGTGGTTTTAGTTTGGGTTGGGTTTTAATTTCTTTTAAAACCTGGCTTTAAAAGTATAGGAAGATGGTCTGAAGATGGTTTGGGTTACATTTTGTATTCAAACTGTAAAATAGTACCCCTGACACAGAGACTGAAAGACCTCTTGAAGACCCCTGACCACAGAGATGGTGCTGAAAACCCAATCCCAAATGGATGCTTCATAGTGTCATAGCATCAGTCAGGGTTGGAAGGGACCACAAGGATCAGCTAGTTCCAACCCCCCTGCCATGGGCAGGGACACCCCACACTAGAGCAGGCTGGCCAGAGCCTCATCCAGCCTGGGCTTAAACAACTCCAGGGACGGGGCCTCAACCACCTCCCTGGACAACCCATTCCAGGGCTTCACCACTCTCATGGGGAAGAACTTCCTCCTCACCTCCAGCCTGAATCTCCCTACCTCCAGCTTCATTACATTAACATCTCCAAGGTCACAAATTTAAGCAGACTTTGTGTCCAAGTACAAGCCAAGAGTGCCTCTGTTTGTACACTTCCCTTGTTTTTTTTCAGTGTTCAAAACGAGGCAAGGTAACTCCTTTGACATCTCTCAGGAATGACTGATGGCTTTTAAGGTATATCTGCTCCTGATAAAAGCCCCAGAGAAGGATCCAGAGGAGGGCAAGAGGAAGAGTTAACACTCTTCAGAAGCTGGGCAGTGAGGCTTAGGAAAGAGATACTTTGGAGGTGATGATGGAAAGGATGCCCCTGACAAGTGGGGCAGCTGTGAGGGTGGTTCCTGGGGTGTGGTGCAAGGCATAAAGAGAGCCATGGAGCGCAGAGCTGGCTGGAGAGCAAGGAGGCTGGAAGGAAGCTTGTGGAGCAAGCTTGTGGAATCATAAAGGTTAGAAGAGACCTCTGAGATCATCATCCCAACACAACCACGTGTGCTAAAACATGCCCCCAAAGTGCCATGCCCACATGTTTCATGAACACCTCCAAGGGATGCGGACTCCACCACCTCCCTGGGCAGCTTATTCCAATCCCTGACCACTCTTGCAGCAAAGATACTATTCCTCATCTGCAACCTAACCCTCCCCTGGTGCAACGTGAGGCCATTTCCTTTTGTCCTTTCACTTGTTACCTGGGAGAAGAGACCCTCACCTCACTGCAACCACCTTTCAGGGAGCTATGGAAAGCAATGAGGTCTTCCCTCAGCCTCCTCCAGACTAAACACCCACAGCTCCCTCAGCTGCTCCTCAACAGCCCTCTTCTCCAGACCCTTCCCCAGCTTTGTTGCCCTTCTCTGGACCTACTCCAGCACCTCAGTGTCCTTGGAGTGAGGGCCCCAAAACTGAAGGAGCTGTGGCTTCACCAGGACCCAGTACAGGGGCACAAACATTTCTCTGCTCCTGCTGGTCACATCATTGCTGACCCAGGCCAGGATGCTGGTGCCCTTCTTGGCCACCTGGGTACACACTACCCCATGCTCAGCCGGCTGTCAAATCGCTCCCCCCCTCCCCTCCCCCCGCTCTTCCTCTACCGGGCAGCTTTCCAGCCACTCTGCCCCCAGCCTGGATGCCGGGGCGCTCAGCTTGGGCAGAGAAAGGTTGTCTAGGTGCAGGGGCTGAGTGCCGGTGCGGAGTTGGCCGGGCGGGGTGCCGGGGCTGGGTGCCGGTGCGGAGCTGGCCGGGCGGGGTGCCGGGGCTGGGTGCCGGTGCGGAGCTGGCCGGGCGGGGTGCCGGGGCTGGGTGCCGGTGCGGAGCTGGCCGGGCGGGGTGCCGGGGCTGGGTGCCGGTGCGCAGCTGGCCGGGCGGGGTGCCGGGGCTGGGTGCCGGTGCGGAGCTGGCCGGGCGGGGTGCCGGGGCTGGGTGCCGGTGCGGAGCTGGCCGGGCGGGGTGCCGGTGCGCAGCTGCCCGGGCGGGGTGCCGGGGCTGGGTGCCGGCACATTCCGGGCAGGCGCAGTGGGGTGGGGGCGGTGGCAGTGCGCTCGGAGCCCATGGAGGCAGCGGGGCCGCAGGCGACAGCGGTCCCCGCGGCGGAGCCGCAGGCGGGGGCCGAGGAGATTGACATGTCTCTTGGTAGGTCCGGCAGGGAGAGGACCCCTGCCTGGGCGGGGGGCGGCGGGGCCAGGCCGGGCGGGGGGGGCTGGAGGGGCTGCGGAGCGGCGCGGGGCGCGGGGCGCCCGGCGGGGCCGGCCCTGCCGCGGGGTTCGTAGGGCGCTGGGGCGGGGCGGGCAGGAGCGGGCCGAGGGGCGGGTGTGGTCCTCGGAGCGCTGTTTGACTCCGGCTCGTGCTCCCGGCTCCGGAGGAAGGGGACAGGGCAGGGGAGCGGAGGGAAGTGGAGGCGACGAAGGAGCCGAGGGGAAGCAGTGGGAGCTGCAAGCCCCTCTGTGCCCGGCGGGCGTCAGGGCCGCGGGTGGGGGAGGCGGACGCCAGGAGCCCGCTGCCGAGAGGGCTGCGGCCATGTCCTGCCTGCCCTATTTATAGCCTCTGCCCCTGCGCTCGCATTCCCTGGCACGGGGCACGGCAGCGCCGCGCACGCTGCTGCCCTTCCAGGCGCTCCGGCGGTGGATGGCTGTTGACAGCTCTGCAGCACTGGGTCAGCTTCTTCACTGAAACCTCATGGCATTCCTTCCCAGCAGTGAGCCACTTGTCAGGAATAGCAGAACACAGTCATAGAATGGTTGTGGTTGGAAAAGACCTTTAAGATCGAGGAGCCCAGCCATTCTTTAACTCTATCAAAGCTCATGCTAAACCATGGCCCTCAGCAGCACATCTCTGCAACTCTGAAGCACCTCCAGGGATGGGATTCAACCACCCCCCCGGGGCAGCCTGTTCTGGTCTTTGAGAAGCCTTTCAGTGAAGAAATTTCTTCTCATGCTCAACCTAAACCTGCCCTGGGGCAACTTGAGCCCATTTTCTCTCATCGCTTTTTACTAGAGAGAAGATACTGACCCCTGCTTCAGGCTTATCTCCTCTCAGGGAGCTGTAGAGAGCCGTGAGGTCTCCCCTCAGCCTCCTCCAGACTAAACATCCCCAGTTCCTTCAGCTGCTGCTCACCATCCCTGTTCTCAAGGCCCTTCACCAGCTTTGTTGCCCTCCTCTGGACCTATTCCAGCACCTCAGTGTTTCACTTTGCAAACATTTTCCACTGCAAACTCAGTGTTCCCTGGCTGATACACCATGTTTCAGTGGTGCTGTGAGCACCATTTACAGCAGCCTTGGGTCCCTCATTTTCTACTGACTTTTCCCCGTGGTGTTGCATGTCCGTGTTCTGTTTGCTGACCTGCCATATTGCCTTTGCTTCTGCTCTCCCTTAGTGCTTCCCTTGGTCATACCTCCTGTGGTCCATATCCATAGTCAATCCATAATCCACCTTACTCAGGGCAGGAGAGAGAACTGGGAAAGAAGAGTCCAGGTGAAAAACTGACACTTTTACTGTCAGGTGCTTTTCCCCCTGTGCTTTCAGATGTCTTGGGCCTTAATTGAGTTTGCAGTCACAGGAAAGTGCAGGAGGTACTCTAAAGCTGCTCTGATGGATGTAATTCTGTCTTGAGGGCATAGGGATTCCTTAAGTGACCTCTGAGGATCCCTTGAATCACAGAATTGTCAGCGTTGGAAGGGACTCCAAGGATCATCCAGTTCTAACCCCCCTGCCATGGGCAAGGACACCCTCCACTAGATCATGTTGCCCAGAGCCACATCCAGCCTGGCCCTAAACACCTCCAGGCATGAGGCTTCCACCACCTCCCTGGGCAACCTGTTCCAGTCTCTCACCACCCTCATGGGGAACAGCTTCTTCCTGACATCTAATCTAAATCTCCCCTCCTCTAGCTTGGATCCATTCCTCCCAGTCCTGTCACTCCCTGACACCCTCAAAAGGCCTTCGGGAGCTTTCTTGTAGCCCCCTTCAGATCCTGGAAGGCCACAATTAGGTCTCCTGGGAGCCTTCTCTTCTCCAAACTGAACAACCCCAACTCCCTCAGCCTGTCCTTGTAGGAGAGGAGCTCTGATCATCTTTGTGGCCCTTCTCTGGACACATCTGTGGATAGCACTGGTATTGTATTGATGGGTGCAAAAAGGCTCAGCTCATACCCAACCCAAAAAAGACACTGAAAGGTGGCAGGCTGGGCACCTGAGCTTCCACCTCCTCTCCGTTCCTAGTGAGCTCTTCCTTGCACTGTGGATCTCCTACCCTTGTGTGCTGCTGTCCACTTTCCGCAGAGTAAGCAGGGATGCTGCAGATCGGCTTCAGAGCAGCCTGTGCCCCAAATAGCACATATCCCAGAGGCACACTTAGCTAAGAACAGCGGTGTGTTCATGGCAAGAACATTGCACAGCCTCTCTCCCTGTGCTCTCCTCCTGGCAGGCTTGATAGAGAAATCACAAAAGCGGTCACGCACCTCCTTCTTGCATCAGCTCCGGTGCCTTGGCCCTGGGCTTTGTATTCACTTGGACCCAGGAGTTTCTTGATAGGAAATGACAAGTGGCAAGCACTGGAGGTAAGAAGGGCTGGCCATGACAATCACCCATTGAGAGCTAATGGAACTTCTCTGCTTCCTTCCCCTCCAGTGATTCATTCAAGAGCTGGAGTAGCCACTGACTGGGAAAAGGCCTGATCTGGGCAGGTCTTCTCTTGCTGGTTTGTTAAAGTTGTTACTTGCTAAATGTCTTCTGTAGTGTTTGAGGTTAAAAGAAGACATTAATAGGGATTAATGAGGATATATCCCTTTGCCTTTCCTCTTTATCACAACAGCTTGAATTAAGATCCCCAGGATTTCAGACCAGCTCCTTGAGAGCTGAGAGCCTTCGAGCTGCTTTATTAGCAGATCTCTGCATCTAAAAGTAGTTTGGACGTGGTCCAGATACCTCAACTTCCAGTGCTGGCTTTTCAGGAGTTAAAAACTTATTCAGGGTGGGCATGAGCTATCAGAATCCTGTCAGGTGTGTTCTGGATGCTGCAGGTGGATCATCACCTTCCCTTCTGCTCTCCCCGTTGTGAAGCACAGCACTTCAGTGCAGCTTAGGGCACATGCAGCTGGTTCTCAGGATCACAGATCACAGGATGTCAGGGGTTGGAAGGGACCTCTGGAGATCATCAAGTCCAAGCCCCCTGCCAGAGCAGGACCATAGAATCCAGCACAGGTCACACAGCAACACATCCAGACAGAGCTTGAAAGTCTGCAGAGAAGGAGACTCCACAACCTCTCTGGGCAGCCTGCTCTAGGGCTCTGGGACCCTCACAGGGAAGAAGTTCCTCCTCATGCTGAGGTGGAACCTCCTGTGCTGGAGTTTATATCGATTGCCCTTTGCCCTATCCCAGGGTGCAACTGAGCAGAGCCTGTCCCCTCCCTCTTGACCCCCAGCCCTCAGATATTTTATGGACATGTATTAAATCCCCTCTCAGTCTTCTCCTCTCCAGACTAAACAGCCCCAGGGCTCTGAGCCTCTCCTCACCAGGCAGTGCTCCAGCCCCTTCTAGCCCTCCCTTGGACTCTCTCTGCTGGTGACAGCAGTATTGCCTAGGGCAGCACCTGGGTTGGCTGGGGCTGAACTGGTGAAGCACAGCAGCAGAACATCCTTGGGAGAAATCTTCTCAGTGCTGCTAATGTAGTTTCAAAGCAAATGTGTCTAAAATCATAGGGAGAGCAATTGGTTGTTTCAAGCAGGCTCTGTGCCTGGGGAACTGCATTTGAATGGTGTCTTGCAAAGAAAGTGACAAACATCTTGCAGTTATTTGAACAGCTCAGTTGAGTTCATTTTTCAGAGCTGCCTAAGAAGAAGACTGGGTGAAGGGAGCTGAGGGGCATTGGCAGGACATCCCAGGTCCATTTTGCTGCTGTTTTGTAGCCCTTCTGTGGCGAGGCAGCAAAGGGTATGCAGAGGTGTGAGGTGCCTGGTGCCAGCACTGGTATTGCAGCTGGAGCTGGCTGGTTGCAGAGAGCTGTGCAGGCTTCCCAGCACACCTTACTGCTGCTAGCAGCAGGGCAAGCATGGAAATCAAATCAATGTGTCCATCCTTGAGCACCAGGGCTGGTTCCTTAGCTGCAGTGCAGACAGGTCTGTATGGGAGAACCCAAGTGCTGCAGAGGAGAGCAGGCATCCCCTGCATGGTCCTCTTACAACTGGGATGTTCTCCCTCTGCCTCACCAGTGGCAGAGGCTAAGATGTTCCTGATCAGGAGCACCTCCCCCAGGGAGTCAGAAAATCAGGGGTCAGGCCCTGAAGACTGTGGAACTTAAAATACAAAGTGCTGTTGGCATTCACTGCATGTCTTGCATCCCTTTGCTTTACTGCTTTTTGAGCCAGAGAGGTTGATGGCTTCAAACTTTACCTGATACCACGAAGGGCTTAGAAGCTTGCTCTGTGTTTTTAAAGCCCTGAGCAAAGACAAGCAGGTAGCTGACTCCAGGAGATGGGAATTGAAAGGAAACCGTCCTGCAGCCTCCCGGTGAGCCATGAGTCTTTGCAGGATCTTTTTTGACAGTTGCTCTAAACAAGTGAGGTTTCTTCCCTGCAGCCATCACATTGCAGCCCTTGTTGCTCCAAGCTTTAGTTTTCCCCTTTGCAGAGGTAGGGACTAGGGGCACACTGCTCCCACTTGTGTCTGCAGGACATTTAAGAAGTGTTTGTGTCGTTCACACACCAGGACACGTCCTCTGCGTGGCGCAGTGCCTGTGTCCCGCAGGGCAGGGGAGCCCTTGGAGCAGCCATCACAGTGCAGGTGCACTCATGGGGTGCTTCTGACTATTCTCCCACCTCTGACCACCTTTCTCACAGTCTCCCAAGTCAGATGTTCTCAAGAGTGTTCTCTGCCCTAGCACTGAGCTTCTGCTGTCCCTGCAAAGCCTATTCATGGGGAATCTGCCAGATGGGATCTCTCTGTGGGACACAGGGCTGAAATCTGTCCTGCACATGGTAGAGAGGTGCTGGATGACAGCACATTTTGAACTGATTTGCTGCACTCTAATCTCCAGTCTGCAGGAGCTGAGTCAGTTGATCCTATACTTTCTGAGCTAAGCTTCAGCATTGATTGTCCATCCAGTGCTGATTACAGAATCACAAGCTCTGCTTTCACTGGGGACAATTACCACAGAATCACAGAATGGTGGGGGTTGAAAGGACCTGTGAAGGTCATCGAGTCCAACCCCCTGCCAGAGCAGGATCACTTAAAGCAGGTCACATAGGAACACATCCAGGTAGGCCCTGAAAGTCTCCAGAGATGGAGGCTCTACAACCTCTCTGGGCAGCCTGCTGGATGGCTCTGCCACCCTCTAAGTCAAGAAGTTCCTTCTCATGTCTAGATGGAAATTTCCTGTGTTCAAGTTTGTGCCCATTACTCCTTGTCCTATCACTGGGGACCACTGAGCAGAGCCTGGCCCCATCTTCCTGACACCCACCCCTCAGGTATTTGTAAGCATTGCTCAGATCCCCCTCAGGCTCCTCTTCTCCAGGCAAACCTGCCCCAGCTCTCGAGCTGCAAGCACCAGGAGGAGGTGACGAGGCTCAGGGAGACCTCATTGCTCTCTACAACTACCTGAAGGGTGGTGGCAGCCAGGAAGGGGTTGGCCTCTTCTCTCTAGCAACCAGCACCAGAACAAGAGGACACAGTCACAAGCTGCACCAGGGGAAGTTTAGGCTGGAGGTGAGGAGAAAGTTCTTCCCTGAGAGAGTCATTTGCCACTGGAATGTGCTGCCCAGGGAGGTGGTGGAGTCCCCATCCCTGGAGGTGTTCAAGAGGGGATTGGATGTGGCACTTGGTGCCATGGTCTAGTCATGAGGTCTGTGGTGACAGGTTGGACTCGATGATCTTTGAGGTCTCTTCCAACCTTGGTGATACAGGCTGGGCAGGGCCTGGCTGGAGAGCAGCCCTGAGGAGAGAGACTTGGGGGTGCTGGGGGAGGAGAAGCTCCCCAGGAGCTCTCAGGGTGCACTTGCAGCCCGGAAAGCCAATCAGAGCCTGGGCTGCAGCAGGAGAAGTGTGGCCAGCAGGGCAAGGGAGGGGATTCTCCCCCTCTGCTCAGCCCTGCTGAGACCCCACCTGGAGTACTGCCTCCAGTTCTGGAGCCCCTATTCCAAGAGGGATCTGGAGGTGCTGGAAGGTGTCCAGAGCAGGGCCAGGAGGATGAGCAGAGGGCTGGAGCACCTCTGCTGTGAGGACAGACTGAGGGAGTTGGGGCTGTTCAGTCTGGAGAAGAGAAGGCTCCGAGGTGACCTCATTGTGGCCTTCCAGGATCTGAAGGGGGCTACAGGAAGGCTGGGGAGGGACTTCTCAGGATCTCGGGTAGTGATAGGACTAGGGGGAATGGAATGAAGCTGGAGGTGGGGAGATTGAGGCTGGAGGTGAGGAGGAAGTTCTTCCCCATGAGGGTGGTGAAGCCCTGGAATGGGTTATCCAGGGAGGTGGTTGAGGCCCTGTCCCTGGAGGTGTTTAAGCCCAGGCTGGATGAGGCTCTGGCCAGGCTGCTCTAGTGTGGGGTGTCCCTGCCCATGGCAGGGGGTTGGAACTAGATGATCCTTGTGGTCCCTTCCAACCCTGACTGAAACTATGAAACTATGAAACCATTCTGTGATCCTGTGACTCGCTGTTGGTAGAAAGCAGAGGGTTGATGTGCTTTGCCTTTGCCGTTTTGGTCTAGATGACATCATCAAGCTCCACAGGAACGAGCAGCCAGATGCCAGCACCCCGGGGATGGGCAAAGGCAGCCGGTGAAGAACAGGAACTTGGCGTACGGGTACGGGCGGCCCCGCTTCCGCGCCTGGACGCAGAGGAATCCGCAAGGTGGGTGAGCTCCTCGGGCTGCTGGAAGCCTGCCCAGCTGCAGGGCACATTCGTGGCACAGCCTGCAGCCCTCCAGTCCTTCTCCTCCCTAATTGCTCTGTGTGTGTAAGATGTCCTCGGGCTCTGAATAGCTTTTCTCCCCGACACAATGGAATATCAGGGCCCTTTCAGAGCAGAAATTCATCCCTCTCGCTCCCTTCCACTCTCTTCTGAATTACTAATGCAGAGTGACTTAATATCCATTCTCTATTCCCTCTTGGCTTTGCATATTTTAATTATGCCTTCTCCTAATCCTCTTTCCCCACCCTCCCAGAACACACTTAAATTACCTCTTCAGTGCATGCCTAAAACTGTCACAATGGCTTTGATGGCTCAGTTATTGGAGCTGATTTGGCCTTTTTGCCAAGCCTGCTGCTTTTCCTGGTGAGCTTTTTCACCATGCCCAGTGGTCACATGCTAATCTCCTTGCTTCCACCACCTCTTATCTACAACCCAACGTGAGCTGCTGCACTGCCTGCCACCTCTCTCAAAATTCTGCCCTCTTTTTTTTGTCTTTTAATGGCTGCTAAATCACCTCCCTGAAGATTTCAGTGACAGGTTGCAGCAATCTCTTTGCAGCCTTCCTCTGGAGCACCGTGAGCACATCAGGACAGTGGGATTCATAGATAAGGATGGCCTATCATAGAATTAACCAGGTTGAAAAGACCTCAGAGATCATCAAGTCCACCTATCAACCAGCACCATCTGAGGCACCAAGTGCCTCATCCAGGCTTTTCTTAAACACTTCCAGTGATGGTGACTCCTCCCCTCCTGGCAGCACATCCCAATGGGCAGTCACTCTCTCTATGAAGAATTTCTTCCTAACATCCAACCTAAACTTCCCCTGGCACAGCTTGAGACTGTGTCCTCTTGTTCTGGTGCTGCTTGCCTGGGAGAAGAGACCAACCCCCACCTGGCTACAACCTCCCTTCAGGGAGCTGGAGAGAGCAAAACTGTTGCTTGAACCAGCATGGCAGTGAAGTGCTGGTATCCCTCCTGGACTATGGCTTCAACCATCTCCCCCTGTGGGGGAAAGATCATTTTATAATGAGTAGAAATTTGACTTTCAGATCTCCTCAGAAAAATGAATGGAAGCCTGTCAGGCACTGATGCTTCCCCTCAGGCAGGACAGAGTCCCTTCTGGCCCACCCAGGTGTGCTCAACACCAGGCTCTGAGCCTGCCCCTGCAGGGGTGGGGGGTCTTCCCCAGCTGCTGATGCTGTGAGGGTTTATTCAGATGTTCCTTGATAAATACCTGCAGAGATGGAACCTCCCACGTGTCACACAACACAGAGCCAGGCCTTGGTCCCCAGCTGGTGCACACAGGTACCCCTTGGAGGCTAATGGCTCTGTCATCAGTTATCTGGTGAGACCCCACCTGGAGTACTGCCTCCAGTTCTGGAGCCCTATGACAAGAGGGATCTGGAGGTGCTGGAAGGTGTCCAGAGAAGGGCCACGAGGATGAGCAGAGGGCTGGAGCACCTCTCCTGTGAGGACAGACTGAGGGAGTTGGGGCTGTTCAGTTTGGAGAAGAGAAGGCTCCCAGGTGACCTCATTGTGGCCTTCCAGTATCTGAAGGGGCTACAAGAAGGCTGGGGAGGGACTTTTCAGGCTATCAGGTAGTGATAGGACTAGGGGGAATGGAGTGAAGCTGGAGGTGGGGAGATTGAGGCTGGAGGTGAGGAGGAAGTTCTTCCCCATGAGCAGGGGGGTTGGAACTGGATGATCCTTGTGGTCCCTTCCAACCCTGACTGAAACTATGAAACTAATTTGCCCTGCTGAGGTCTGCCTGAGTGCACTGCTGAGCAGAGCTCCTTAATGGGAACTGACTGGGAGGGGGCTGGTTTGCTAGCCAGGCTGCCTTCTGCATCAGTCCCTCCTGTGGTGCCAGTGAGGGAAAGGCAGCTAAGCTCAATCTGTCTTGCTGCAGAGATGTCTTCTCCAGAGGGCAGGAGAGCTGTGTTGCAAAGCTTGGTGGCCTGCAAGCAGGCAAGAGAGAGATGGGCAAGCCAGAGGTGGTTGTTGAAGGGAACAGGAAAGGAAAAACCAAACTGTGGGGACACCACCACGTGGGGAAACAAAGGGCTTTTAAATACAGTGAGACCACATCTGACCAAAAAGGCACAGACTGCCACAACTCAGGTGTTTGGGAGAGGAACATATAGACATCTGCATTTCTGCTGGGGAGGGGACATGATCTGCAAGGGAAGTAACTACAACCAACAGTGCTGCAGGGTCCAGTTCTGGCCCCTCAGGTTAGGAAAGATGTTGAGATTCTGGAAGGTGTCCAGAGAAGGGCAAGAAAGCTGGGGAGGGGTCTGGAGCACAGCCCTGTGAGGAGAGGCTGAGGGAGCTGGGGTTGCTTAGCCTGGAGAAGAGGAGCTCAGGGGAGACCTTCTTGCTCTCTCCAACTCCCTGAAGGGAGGTTGTAGCCAGGTGGGGGTTGGGCTCTTCTCCCAGGCCGCCAGCACCAGAACAAGAGGACACAATCTCAAGCTGTGCCAAGGGAGGTTCAAGCTGGATGTTAGGAAGAAGTTGTTCCCAGCAAGAGAGATTGGCCATTGGGATGTGCTGCCCAGGGAGGTGGTGGAGTCACCATCCCTGGAGATGTTTAGGAGGAGCCTGGATGAGGCACGTGGTGCCATGGCTTAGTTGCTCAGATGGTGCTGGGTGATAGGTTGGACTTGATGATCTCCAAGGTCTTTTCCAACCTGGTCCATTCCATTCCATTCCATTCCATTCCATTCCATTCCATTCCATTCCATTCCATTCCATTCCATTCCACCCCCAACCTGCACCCTCGGCCACAGGGAACAAAGCACCCAACCTACTGTTCAGGGGGTGCTTCCCACAGGCCTGCCTTGGGGCCCTTTTGTTTGAGAGCTAGAGCAGCTCAGATCATCTTCACTTGCATCCCAGTGTCAGCAGCCTGCCCTGGCTCTGGCCCATGCTGCACCCTGGGGCTGGAGCCTTCATTAATCACCGTGGCGGTGGCCCCTGCCGGCGGTGTCACCGCTGCCTCCCAGCGCTTCACTCCTAATTGCTGCAAGTCATTATTAATTGCTGTGATGTGGGAATCAATGGCACAGGATCAATAGCTGTGTCTGCTCTGTGGTTTGTGTCAGAGAGGTTCTGCTCTACAGAATCACAGACACATTCAGGTTGGAACAGACCCTCAGGATCACCAAGTCCAACCCAGAACCCTGCTCTGCAAGGCTCACCCCTAAACCATAGCCCCAAGCACCACAGCCAAACCACCTTCAAACACATCCAGGCCTGGGGACTCCACCACCTCCCTGGGCAGCACATTCCAACCCCTGACCACTCTGGATGGGAAAAATGTTTCCTAATGTCCAGTCTAAACCTGCCCAGTCACAGCTTGAGGTTGTTCCCTCTTGTTCCCTCTCTGACCAAGGGTTTCACCACGCTCCTGCTGCCCTCTGCCACATGCTGATTCATGCCTGATTTGTGCACCCCCCTGAGCTTCTGTTTGCTGGCACAGAGACTTGGAAAATGTCTGCTTCTGAGGGCTACAGGAGTTCATCAAGTGGAGTGATTAGGGCTTTAATGCTCTGTGCCTTCATCCCACAGAGTGCTTTCCTCTAGCTCTGCACTGCAGCACACTTCACATTCAGATGAGAGCATTGAGTCCATCATCAGTAAATTTGCAGATGACACCCAGCTGGGGGCAGGAGTTGATCTGCTGGAGGGCAGAGAGGCTCTGCAGAGGGACCTCGACAGGCTGGACAGATGGGCAGAGGCCAAGGGCAGGAGATTGAACACATCCAAGTGCCAGGTTCTGCACCTTGGCCACAGCAACCCCAGGCAGTGCTACAGGCTGGGGTCAGAGTGGCTGAGAGCAGCCAGGCAGAGAGGGACCTGGGGGTGCTGGTTGATTGTAGGCTGAACATGAGCCTGCAGTGTGCCCAGGCAGCCGAGAGGGCCAATGGCATCCTGGCCTGCATCAGGAAGAGTGTGGCCAGCAGGAGCAGGGAGGTCATTCTGCCCTGTTCTCAGCACTGCTGAGGCCACAGCTTGAGTCCTGTGTCCAGTTCTGGGCCCCTCAGGTTAGGCAGGAGGTTGACTTGCTGGAAGGTGTCCAGAGAAGGGCAACGAAGCTGGGGAGGGGTTTGGAGCACAGCCCTGTGAGGAGAGGCTGAGGGAGCTGGGGTTGCTTAGCCTGGAGAAGAGGAGGCTCAGGGGAGACCTCATTGCTCTCTACAACTACCTGAAGGGAGGCTGTAGCCAGGAGGGAGTTGGTCTCTTCTCCCAGCCAACCAGCACCAGAACAAGAGGTCACAGTCTCAAGCTGTGCCAGGGGAGGTTTAGGCTGGATGTTAAGAAGAAGTTCTTCCCAGAGAGAGTTCTTGGCCATTGGAATGTGCTGCGTAGGGAGGTGGTGGAGTCCCCATCATTGGAGGTGTTCAGGAGGAGACTTGATGGGGTGCTTGGTGCCATGGGTTAGTTGTTTAGGTGGGTTGGATTGGTTGATGGGTTGGATGTGATGATCTTGAAGGTCTCTTCCAACCTGGTTTATTGTATTGTTACATGCAGGGCAGGCTGTTGGATGTGTTTGCAGTGTAAGTGCAGTTGTGGACAGCAGCAGCAGGAGGTGCCCTGTTCAGTGTATGCAGTAAGGAAGAGTACAGAGTCAGAGAATTGGAAAGGACCTTTCAGATCAGTCCAAACAGGTAGTTGCTGTCTACAACTCCCTGAAGGGAAGTTGTAGCCAGGTGGGGGGTTGGTCTCTTCTCCCAGGCAGCCAGCATCAGAACAAGAGGACACAGTCTCAGGCTGTGCCAGGTGAGGTTGGGCTGGAGGTTAGGAGGAAGTTCTACACAGAGAGAGTGATTGCCCATTGGAATGTGGTGCCCAGGGAGGTGGTGGAGTCCCCATCCCTGGAGGTGTTCAAGAGGGGATTGGATGTGGCACTTGGAGCCATGGTTGAGTTGTCAGGAGGTGTTGGGTGACAGGTTGGACTTGATGATCTCTGAGGTCTTTTCCCACCTTACTGATTCTATGATTCTATGAACATTCTCTAACTCTGCCAAGGCTGCTGCTAAACCATGGCCCTCAACACCACATCTCTGCCTCTTTGAAACACCTCCAGGGATGGGGATTGAACCACCTCCCTGGGCAGCCTGTGCCAGGCTTTGAGAACTGCTGCAGTAAAGCAGTTTCTTCTCATGCCCAACCAAACCTCCCCTGGTGCATCCTGAGGCCATTTTCTCTCATCCTGAAGAGACCAACACCCACCTGGCTCCAACCTCCTTTCAGGTAGTTGTAGAGAGCAAGAAAGTCTCCTCTCAGCTTCCCTTCTCCAGGCTGAACAACCCCAGTTCTCTCAGCTGCTCTTCATATGTCAAGCTAAACAAGCAAATAGTAAAAATGAATGTGTATATCTATATCTATCTAAAACTGATGGTCCAGTCTTCACTAATCAAGTGTTCTAATGTGGGCACTCAGATTCAACAAGGGCAAGTGTAGAGTCTTGCATCTGGGAAAGAACAACCCCATAGAGCAGGAGAGGTTAGAGAGCAGTGAAGGGGAAAGGGACCTAGGGGTCCTGGTGGATAGGAGGTTGGCCATGGGCCAGCAATGTGCTCTGGTGGCCAAGAAGGCCAAGGGCAGCCTGGGGTGGATTAGAAGGGCTGTGGTTAGCAGGTCCAGAGAGGTTCTGCTGCCCTTCTGCTCTGCCCTGCTGAGGCCACAGCTGGAATATTGTGTCCAGTTCTGGGCCCTTCAGCTCAAGAAGGACCTCAGGGAACTGCTGGAGAGAGTCCAGCACAGAGCCACAGAGCTGCTGCAGGCAGTGGAACATCTTCCTCATGAGGAGAGCCTGAGGGAGCTGAGGGCTCTGGAGCTTGGAGCAGAGGAGCCTGAGAGGTGAGCTCCTTGCTGTTGCTCAAGCTGTGCAGGGGGAGTGCCCAGAGGCTGGAGCCAGGCTCTGCTGGGGGCTGCCCAATGCCAGCACAAGGGGCAGTGGTGGAAGCTGAGGCAGAGGAAGTGCCATGGGAACAGGAGGAAACATTTTGTCCCTGTGAGGGTGCCAGAGCCCTGGAGCAGGCCTGCCCAGGGGGGCTGTGGAATCTTCCTCTCTGGAGATGTACAAAACCCATCTGGATGTGTTCCTGTGTGATCTGCTCTATGTGACCCTGCTCAGGCAGGGGTTTGGACTGGGTGAGCTTTGGAGGTCCCTTCCAGCCCCTAACATCCTGTGAGTCTGTGAAATAAAAATTATGGTCCACTCTTCACTTACCAAGTGCTCCAGTGTGGGCACTCAGATCTATTCCAGGCTGCTGCATCTTGGCCTCTGGATGCTGGAGTTTCTTGCCTGTCTGTATCCAAAGGCATCTTCCATTCACAGTTAATTCCTAGCGGTGAGAGCTCTGACAGCAGACTGACAGGTTTCCTGCTGAGAGCATGCCTGCCTGTATTAGGAATCCTTTCTGTATTCTCTCAAGTCAAATAATGTGCTTGTCAGTCTTACCTGAGGCATTGGGAAGATAAATTATTCATTGTTCTGCAAGATTCCCTTCTTCTTCTGCAATAAATGGGCTTTGATTCTTGCACCACTCTTTGTATTGCTGCTCCTATAGCACAGTTAGAATCATAGAATCATTTAGGTTGGAAAAGACCTCCAAGATCAAGTCCAAGCATTAACCCTGCTCTGCTAACTCCACCATGTTCCATCTCAGCTGCTCAAGCAAAGACAAAACCCTGTGAAATAAAAGGATGTTGTCCATATGAGGTAAAAGGCTGAGTTCTGCTCCTCCCTTCCTCAAACATCCCAGACTGACTCCCACCAGCTACCACACTGCAGAGGTCAGTATCACCTCACACCAGCAGAGGTCACACCCTTGGCACAAGTGGAGCAGCTCTGGGATGAGCAGAGGCTCAGAGACCTGCAGGCTGTTTGGCCTGGAGAAGAGCAGCCTGAGAGGGGATCTGATCAGTGCTGATGGATAGGTAAAGGGTGAAGGTCATGAAGATGGACTTGGGCTCTATTCAGTGGTATCCAATGATAGGGCAAGGGGCAACAGGCATGGATTTAGGAAGGGCAGGTCCTGCCTGACCAACCTGATCTCCTTCCATGCCCAGGTGACTGCCTGGTGGATGTGGGGCAGGCTGTGGATGTGGTCTGCCTGGACCTCAGCAAGGCCTTTGACACCGTCCCCCACAGCAAACTCCTGGCCAAGCTGTCAGCCCCTGGCTTGGACAGCAGCACTCTGAGCTGGGTTAGGAACTGGCTGGAGGCTGAGCCCAGAGAGTGGTGGTGAATGGTGCCACAGCCAGCTGGCAGCCAGGCACCAGTGGTGTGCCCCAAGGATCAGTGCTGGGCCCCATGCTCTTCAACATCTTTATTGATGATCTGGATGAGGGCATTGAGTCCATCATTAGTAAATTTGCAGATGACACCAAGCTGGGGGCAGGAGTTGATCTGCTGGAGGGCAGAGAGGCTTTGCAGAGGGACCTGGACAGGCTGGACAGATGGGCAGAGGCCAAGGGCAGGAGATTGAACACATCCAAGTGCCAGGTGCTGCACCTTGGCCACAGCAACCCCAGGCAGTGCTACAGGCTGGGGTCAGAGTGGCTGAGAGCAGCCAGGCAGAGAGGGACCTGGGGGTGCTGGTGGATGGTAGGCTGAACATGAGCCTGCAGTGTGCCCAGGCAGCCAAGAGGGCCAATGGCATCCTGGCCTGCATCAGGAACAGTGTGGCCAGCAGGAGCAGGGAGGTCATTCTGCCCCTGTACACTGCACTGGTTAGGCCACACCTTGAGTCCTGTGTCCAGTTCTGGGACCCTCAATTTAGGAAGGAGGTTGACTTGCTGGAAGGTGTCCAGAGAAGGGAAAAAAGGTTGGTGAGGGGTTTGGAAGACAAACCCTATGAGGAGAGGCTGAGGGAGCTGGGGTTGCTTAGCCTGGAGAGGAGGAGACTCAAGGGTGACCTTCTTGCTCTCTACAACTACCTGCAGGGAGGTTGTAGACAGGCAGAGGTTGGTCTCTTCTCCCAGGCAGCCAGTACCAGAACAAGAGGACACAGTCTCAGGCTGCACCAGGGTAGGTTTAGACTGGATGTTAGGAAGAAGTTCTACACAGAGAGAGTGATTGCCCATTGGAATGGGCTGCCTGGGGAGGTGCTGGAGTCACCTTCATTGGAGGTGTTCAAGAAGAGGCTTGATGGGGTGCTTGGTGCCATGGGTTAGTTGTTTAGTTGTTTAGGTGGGCTGTATTGTATTGTATTGTATTGTATTGTATTGTATTGAGGTGGGTTGGATTGGTTGATGGGTTGGACACGATGATTTTGAAGGTCTCTTCCAACCTGGTGGTGTATTGTATTGTATTGTATTGTATTGTAACTGGAACCCAGGAGGTTTTACAGAATCACAGATTCACCAAGGTTGGAAGAGACCTCAAAGATGATCAAGTCCAACCTGTCACCACAGATCTCATGACTAAACCATGGCTCCAAATGCCACATCCAATCCCCTCTTGAACACCTCCAGGGATGGTGACTCCACCTTGGACTTAAGGGAAAATTTCTTTGCTGTGAGGGTGCTGGAGCCCTGGAGCAAGCTGCACAGAGAGGTTGTGGAGTCTCCTTCCCTGGAGACTTTCAAAACCCAGCTGGACATTGTGATCCTGGGCAACCTGCTCTTTAGCAGGGGGGTTGGGCTGGATGGTCTCTGGAGGTCTCTTCCAACCCCCAGCATTCTGTGATTCTGTAACAACCTCTTCAGCATCTCTAAGTCCTACCCTAACCCACTTACCAAAGGAAGCACATCTCCCAGATCTGTTAGTTACCCTTTTAACCCACTGGCAAAACTGTCATCCTGACTTGGAGTTTTGAGGGGGTGCTAAAAGCAGGGCTTTGTTTTCACAGGACCTAAAGGTTTCAGAAGAGGCTTTGGACAGCAGCAGTTCAGTCGGAGGCAGTTCAGGAATGCAATGCCCAGGCCCAGGAGAAAAGCAGCAGCTGCCTTCAGTGGAGTCAGCCCTTTGAATCGCCAGGTATCAGCAAAAGAGGTAGGGGGGAAGGGAGGCACAGCCCTTCCCAAATGGCCTGTAGAAATCATAGGATCACTGAATGGCTCAGGTTGGAAGGGACCTCAGAGATCATCTGCTCCAAGCCCCCTGCCACTTGGTCGCTGATGGCCTCATCCAACCTGGCCTTAAACACCTCCAGGGAGGAGGCAGCCACAGCCTCCCTGGGCAGCCTGTGCCAGTGTCTCACCACCCTTATACTGAAGAACTTCTTCCTCAGCTCCAGTCTAACCCTGCTCTGCCTCAGCTTCAAACCATTCCCCCCTTGGCCTGGCTCCAGACACCCTCATGAGAAGTCCCTCTGCAGCCTTCCTGCAGGATCCCCTTCAGGTCCTGGCAGGCAGCTCAAAGGTCCCCCTGGAGCCTTCTCCTCTCCTGGCTGAACACCGCCAGCTCCCTCAGCCTGGCCTCACAGCAAAGCTGCTCCAGCCCTTGAATCATCTTTATGGCCTCCTCTGGACTCTCTCCAGCAGCTCTGTGTCCTTCTGCTGGGGACACCAGAACTGGAGGCAGGATTGGAGGTGAGGTCTGAGCCGAGCAGAGCCAAGGGGCAGAATCTCCTAGCTTCAAACCATTCCCCCTTGTCCTGTCACTAGACACCCTCATGAAAAGCCCCTCCCCCAGCCTTCCTGCAGGATCCCTTTATCTGCTGGGTGTTATAACCCTGGATCACCCCAAGGACCAAGTGACATAAAAAATTCACAAGCACCCTCTTTGATATGCCTGTGGAGAGCATTTGTATGCAGAGGTGAGTGCAGGCACATGCATAGAAAAGAAAAGCAATTTTCCAGCTGGCTTTAGGAGCTTTTGCCTGGGCATCATTTCACTGAACCACTTCCCATGGGTTTCATTCCTAAAGCATCTTCTTAAGGGATTGAAAAACATTCCCAGATTCCTTCTCATCTAATCTTAACTGAGGAGGAAGGATGTTAAGAATCACCATTATTTACCTTCCACCCAGAGCATTCTCTGAGGTCCCAGGCTTCACAGACACACTTTTCACTAGGGAGTGGGTATCCCCCACCCACCCTGAGACACTGATCCCCAGGACTGGGGCAGCCATGGACCAGATTGCCCACAGGCTTCAGTGTAGAATGCAGTAATTGTTCTCATTCCTGGCTTTCCCTTTATCAAATGTAAATGTCTAGGTCTTTTCTCTGCTCAAAAAGACCTTAAAAAAAAACCCCAACCACCAAACCTGAAATATTTTCAGTGGGTTTTGGAGTTATTTTTAAGACTCCAGACATGGGCAGGGGAAAGCTGTGTTCAGCACTACAGTGGTTTCTGCAGCTTCCTTCTGAGTGTTGCTAATACTACACTGGCTGGATGTAGAAGGGGAAAATCACAGAATCATAGAATTGCTTTGATTGGAAAAGCCTTCTGAAATCATCCAGTCCAGCCCTCAGCCCAGCCCCACCATGGCCACTAAACCATGGCCCCAAGTCCCATGGCCACAGGCTTCTTAAATACCTGCAGGGACGGGGACTCGGCCACCTCCCTGGGCAGCCTGTGCCAATCCCTGACCTCTCTTGCAGCAAAGACATTCTTCCTCATCTCCAACCTAACCCACCCCTGCTGCAACTTGAGGCCATTTCCTTTCATCCTATCACTTGTTAAATAGAGAGGAGAGACCAACCCCACCTCACTCCTACCTCCTTTCAGGGAGCTGTAGAGAGTCAGAAGGTCTCAACTTAGCCCCTTCTTCTATAGGCTCAACACCTCCAGCTCCCTCAGCTGCTCCTCCCCAGCCCTGTTCTCCAGACCCTTCCCCAGCTTTGTTGCCCTTCTCTGGACCTGCTCCAGCTCCTCAATGTCCTTCTTGGAGTGAGTGGCCCAAAACTGAACACATAGCTCTGTGAGAGGGGGTTGTTTTTTTTCCTGCACAGCTGGAAATCCACTCAGCTTTTATAAAGCCACCAGAGTGGTGACCATGATGTCACATTTAATGGCTTTGCCCTGGGGCAATAAAGAGAGCCCTAAGCTGAGCATGCATATGCATGGAGTGTAGCTGTTCCTGAAAGGAAAGTCTGCAGTGACTCAGAGATTAGAATCATAGGGTTGGAAGGGACCTCAAGGATCAGCCAGTTCCAACCCTCGTGCCATGGGCAGGGCCACCTCACACTACAGCAGGTTGCTCACAGCCACATCCAGCTTGGCCTTAAAAACCTCCAGGGATGAGGCTTCCACCACCTCCCTGGGCAACCTGTGCCAGTCTCTCACCACCCTCATAGGGAAGAACTTCTTCCTGACATCCAATCTGAATCTCCCCACTTCTAGTTTTGCTCCATGCTGAGTGAGGCTGGGTATTAACAGAAAGGAATAAGCAGATACTAGGGGGCATAATTCTACAGCAGCTTCCCTTTGGCAGGAATAAACCAAGTGGGAAGAATGTGGAAACACATCCCAGTTGGTGGGTGGTAGCAGGGATGGGTGGTTGTCCCCCAGCAGTAAGCATGAGGGAGCCTGGGGCAGATTGTACAGGCAGCTGCAAAAGGACCTACACTGCCAGAGGCTCTTCTGATGGGCTTCATGCCCCTGGGCTTGGAGCAAGCCATGCACATGTCCAAAGGAAGTGTCAGTGACCAGAAAGACACCTGAGCAAAGCTGTATTGCTTGCCTTGTGGCACATTTGCTCTCTGTGGACTCTCTTTTGGTTTGTTTTTGCTATTTCTGCACCGTCAGAATGAAACATTCCTCCTGCTCCAGGGGCTCTCATGCCCAGGACCTGGGGTGTACACACACACTGATGGCTGACAGGGCTCTGCATGGTGAGTCTACATGTTGAGAGTAACACTGCTAGGTAGAGATATTGCAGCTGGAGAAGCAAAAGGCCATGGAAAGGACCAAGCTTTAATATATTTAGCAATGAATCAGTTGCCCCATCAAGAAAATATCAAAGGACACCCAGAAGAAAAAAATCCCTTGCAGAGCAGAGTTGTTCTGTTCCAAGGCTGCAGGAGTGGCAAAAGCAGAGCAGTTGGGAGTGCAGAGCACACAGCAGGAGCTCAGAGCCCTCTTTCAAGCAGTTGCAAGTGGTGTACAACATGTCTGAACATGAGCCAGCAAGGTGCTCAAGTGGGCAAGAAGGCCACCAGCATCCTGGCCTTGACCAGCAATAGTGTGGGCAGCAGGAGCAGAGCAGGGATTGCCTCCCTGTACTCTACACTGGTGAGGCCACACCCTGAGTGCTGGGTTCAGTTTTGGGACCCTCACTCCAGGAAGGACATTGAGGAGCTGGAGAAGGGCAATGAAGCTGGGGAAGGGTCTGGAGATCAGGGCTGGAGAGGAGCAGCTGAGGGAGCTGGGGGTGTTCAGTGTGGAGAAGAGGAGGCTGGGGGGAGACCTCATTGCTCTCCACAGCTCCCTGAAAGGAGGCTGCAGTGAGGTGGGGGTTGGGCTCTGCTCCCTGGTATCAGGTGATAGGACAAGAATGTGGTGGGCTGAAATTACCCCCAACATCATCTTGCCAGTCCAACTCAGGTGGAAGCAAAGGAAGCTGTATTTACAAGCACAACTACAATCCAGCAACATGAAATGCAATCAGTCTGTACTGAATATACAACATTTGCATGTGTTTGCAATGTATAAACACAAGCACCACCCCCTGCACAAAACCAGAGGGTTACCAACAGCTTCCCCCTCCCTGCTCCCTTCCCCTCTGTACAAGGCAAAGGAGAAGAGAAGAGCAGGGAGTAGTTTGTTAGTCCTTAGTCACAACAAAGGAACACAGCCAAGGTCAGGAAAGCCAGCAGAAGCACCATCCAGAGTGAAGGAAGCAAAGAGAGAGAGTAAGTGTAGAAAACTAACTTTATGTTAGATGCCTCTCCAATGGAATTGTTTGTACCTTACCATTACTTTCCCTTTTCCATCCAAAGGGGATTGGTTTGCATTCTGCTCCTTTCTCTTCAAGATCTGTGGAAAAATTTCTAGGCACAGCCTAAAACTACCACAGAGAAGAAGTGGCCTCAAGGTTTAGGTTGGAGATGAGGAAAAATGTCTTTGCTGCAGGAGTGGCAAAAGCAGAGCAGTTGGGAGTGCAGAGCACACAGCAGGGATTGGCAGAGGCTGCCCAGGGAGGTGGTGGAGTCCCCATCCCTGGGAGGTGTTCAGGAAAGCTGTGGCCATGGCACTTGGGGCCATGGTTTAGTGGCCATGGTGGGGTTGGGTTGCTGCTTGGACTCAATAATTTTCAGAGTTCTTTTCCAACCCAAAGAATTCTATGATTCTGTGTCTGAGAGCAGCCAGTGGAGTGCTGCAGTGTCAGCCATCAGCCCTGCATGTTGGAGGCTTGGATTTACCCCTGGGCAGAGAAAATACCAGGGAAGTGCCCAGGCAGAAGTGGGCAGGGCAGCTACAGGTCACCTTCTGTGCTCACTCCCTCTGTGAGCAGCGAGGTTGTGGCAGGTGCTGAGCTGTTGCTGCTGTTTCAGGACAGGAACAACGATGCCTTTGCCAAGAGCAGCAGCAGTGGGCAGCCAGAGGGACGGCGACGGCCACCCCCGGGCCCCAAGAGATTCGGTGCCGCTGCTGCCAGCACCCAGGCCTCAGGGAGAAGGTAAAGTCTTTGGTAACCCTGGGCAGCTCCTGGGGCTCTGCTCTTGGTCTGTGCCAGATGGGAGGGGCTGCAGCCATGAGGTGAGAAAAATACCCCTGAGATGTTAGGAAAGCACTGGGGAATAAATCAGCCTGGTGGGGACAGCTGAGAGTCCAGGTGCTGGGTCT
Source organism: Colaptes auratus (assembly GCA_015227895.2). Taxonomy (NCBI): domain Eukaryota; kingdom Metazoa; phylum Chordata; class Aves; order Piciformes; family Picidae; genus Colaptes; species Colaptes auratus. The sequence continues at coordinate 2,197,503 of CM037644.1, forward strand.
GTCGTTGGGCTTCAGAGTGCATGAGGAACCTGACCAGGCATTGTTGTTAATCTTTGCCACCTTGGGGAAAGCTTTTGCAGGGTGAGAGAGTTTTTATTTTCACAATGGTAGGAAGTAGAGATTCCAGCCATAAGGGACAGGCAGGCAGAGGGAGTCTGTCCCACTGAAGCTACACCCCAGGAGATGTGAGGAAGGTGAGGTGCCAGGTGCTGGGCGCAGCCTCAGTGCCTGGTGGTCCCTGTGTTCTCTGAGCTAGAAAGAAAGCAACCCCATCTTTGTCTGAGTAGAGCAGGGACTGATGGCCTCCAGAGGTCCCTTCTCAGCAGGTTTTTTTTCCTGCTGTGTTTTTCCCATGGGGTTTGTAAGGAACAGAGTTCAGAGCAGACAATGTTCTGTGCGAGCAGACAAGCAAAGGCCTCTGAAATGCTTTGCTGGCAGAAAAACCTGCGGGGCTGAGCTTGGTAACACACAGCCTCATCTGCTTCTCCTGCTGCTGTTCAGTACCACTCTGGGTTAGGTGGTTGAGTGTTGTCCTTCAGGAGAGACCTGCCATCATAGTCACCTCTGTGCTTGCTTTCTCTCTCCCCTCCGCTGAGCAGGGGACCAGGCTTCCAGCAGAAGCGGATGCAGCAGCGGTTCAACAAAGCCAACTTCCAGAGAGGGGTCAGTATCCAGACAGCTTCTCTGCACCCTGCTGATGCTGGCAAGCCTTTCACACATTGGTACAGTAGCTTGGGTTGGAAGGGGCCCTAAAGATCATCTGCTCCCTGAAGATATCTGCTTCCAACCCCCCTGCCATGGGCAGGGACACCTCCCACTAGCCCAGGTTGATCAAGGCTTCATCCAGCCTGGCCTTCAACACCTCCAGGGAGGAGGCAGCCACAGCCTCCCTGGGCAACCTGTTCAGTGTCTCACCACCCTCACTGGAAAGAATTTTTTTCCCAGTCTCCAGTCTCAGTCTCCCCTCTCCCAGCTCAAAGCCATTGTCCCTCATCCTGGCACTCCTAGCCCTTGTCACACGTCCCTCCCCAGCTCTCCTGTTAACCCTTCAGGTCCTGGAAGGCTGCTTTAAGGTCTCCCTAGAGCCTTTTCTTTTCCAGGCTGAACAGCCCCAGCTCCCTCATCCTGGGTTCTCCAGCCCTCTGATGATGTTTTTGGCCTTCTCTGTACCTTCTCCAGCAATTCCATGTCCCTCTTATGCTGGGGACCCCCAGAACTGGAGGCAGTGCCCCTGAGAGCAGAGTAGAGGGGGGGAGGATCACCCTGCTCATCCTGCTGGCTTTACATGTTCCTGGCCTTTTCCCAGTGCTATCTATGCTTCCAAAAGTAAATGTGGGAGATGGGTGGCTTCAGCAATGAATATATTCCTAGCAGTGTTCCTACATTCCTGGTTTTTTTCAGGACAGCCAATTCTGAGTGTAGCTTAATATCCTGGCAACCAAAAGAGAAAAGCTGGGAAGGGGATGAAAGTAAATTGTGCAGCAGCACAAGCAGGGTGAGGTACAGCCAGCAGAAACCCCCAAATTAGCAAATTTCTGGACAGCATGCAAGGAGAGAGCTGTTCAGGTACCCCAGATGAAGCAGTGGGGGGAGAATCATTGTTTCTGAAAGCTCATTAAGGCTTTGTGGTTTCTCCTTTGAATCTGTGTCCCAGCAGATGGATGCTAACGGCCAAGCAAAACCAGTGAGGCTGAGAAGGTAATTGGTGACCCAAGGCACCCTGCAAGCCTGCCATGTTCTTTCAGGCTGGAATCAAAGCTGGCTGCCTCTCCCTGTCTTGGCAGGTGGAAGGTGAAGCCCAGCCCTGCAGCGGTTCTGACGGTTTCTGTGGCTAATCCCCAGGCAGGCCAGAGCGGCACGTAAGTGACTGAGGGGATTTGGAAGGGTGGGAGCCCCTCAGGAGCCACTGCCAAGCATCCCTGCTGCCATGCCACCTGCACAGGCACTGGATTCAGACCCAGAATGGTTAGCAAATGATGACCCCTTCCCTTTCTGGTGTATCAGCCATCCAGTGAGACCTGGACAGGCTGAAAGCTGGGCAGAGAGGAACCCAATGAGGTTCAAGAAGGATAAGAGAGAGTCCTGCACCTGGGCAGGAAGAATAAACTGCAGCAGCACAGGCTGGGAGGGGATCTGCTGGAGAGCAGCCCCCTGGGGAAGGCCCTGGGAGTGCTGCTGGGCAACAAGTTCTGCATGGAACAACAATGTGCCCTGGGGGCCAAGAAGGCCAGTGGGGTCCTGGGGTGCAGAGGAGTGTGTTCAGCAGATCCAGGGAGGTTCTCCTCCCCCTGTACTCTGCCCTGCTGAGACCTCACCTGGAATATTGCAACCAGCTCTGGGCTCCCCAGTTCAGGAGGGACAGGGATCTGCTGGAGAGAGTCCAAGGGAGGGCTACAAGGATGCTGAAGGGAGGAGCACTGCCTGGGGAGGAGAGGCTGAGAGCCCTGGGGCTGTTTAGTCTGGAGAGGAGAAGGCTGAGAGGGATCTGATCAATGTCTATCAATAGCTGAGGGCTGGGAGTCAGGAGGGAAGGGACAGGCTCTGCTCAGTTGCACCCTAGGATAGGACAAGAGGCAATGGATGGAAACTCCAGCACAGGAGGTTCCACCTCAACATGAGGAGGAACTTCTTCCCTGTGAGGGTCCCAGAGCCCTGGAGCAGGCTGCCCAGAGAGGTTGTGGAGTCTCCTTCTCTGGAGCCTTTCCAGCCCCATCTGGATGTGTTCCTGTGTGACCTGTGCTGGATTCTGTGGTCCTGCTCTGGCAGGGGTTTGGTCTTGATCTCCTGAGGTCCCTTCCAACCCCTAACATCCTGTGAGCCTGTGACCTCAGCCAGGCTGCTGTGAGACATACCATGGGATGTATGGGACATGCAGGTGTCTGCTTTGTTTCCTGCTGGTTTGGAGATGACAGGGAGGGAGCTGCTTTAGCATCCTGAGTGACTGCAGACCTGTGCTTTCCCTAGGCCTGGGTACCAGCGCCCGTTCCTACGAAGCCAGAGGCCCCCTCCACGGCTGGCCAAGCCCCAGCCCAAGGGGGTGCTGCTGAGGTTCAACTTCCGTGCCATGGCCAACCAGGTAGAGGACTGTCAATGGGCCAGGAGGCACCTTGCAGCCTGCAGCAGCCCTGCCACTAAGCTGCTAACATCACGCTCAGGTTTTGGGGGCTGCCAGCTGGGTCTGTGTAGCATGGCCCAGCGGGAGGGCCCTGCCACTGCCTTGGCTGGGCTGCTCACACAACTGAAGGCACCTGAGAAGACTGTTCAGCAGCTACAGACTCAGCCCAGTTTCCCACACTCTGTTGGCCCCTCTTGGCCTGCCCATGTGCTTGCTCAGAGCAGGGAGATGCTGCTTGTGAGCGCTCCTGGTCAGGAAACCTATTTTACTGTCAGTGCTCCCCACTTGCCAGAGACACCTTCTAGGCTTTGCTCTCTCTTTGCTCTGGTGACCTTCTTGGTGCCAGCAGAGTGTGGTCCAAGAGCCCTGGGGGCAGGCCAGAGATCTTCCTCCACCTTCTTCGGGGACGGCGTTTCTTACCTGGACAGTTTGGTTGTACTCGGTGCCTTGTGCTGGAATGCCACCTGCTTGCTCCTTGCTCGTGCCAAGGACACCTGGTGCCTAGGTGCTGGGTGCTGCTGGGAGGTTTGCCAGCCTGCTGAGCTCCTTGTCTCCGTGTGCTGAGTGGTGCAGTGACTAACCGGCTGCCAAGCAGCGTCCTGGCCTGCGGGCTCTAATCCAAACCCACTGTGTGGCCGTGCTCTGCCCTGGGGCACGGCACTGACTGGCTCTCCTTTCCCTGCAGACCAGCCTGACGCTGGATGAGAGGTTCTCTGGGCTGAGGAACCGGCGGCGCTTCCCGGCGGCCCGCAGCTCCGGCCGGACGGTCACCATGGCCTAGCAGCGCTGCTCGCCCGGCCCCTGCCCGCGGCGGGGCCCCCTGGGCGGCTCAATAAAGCTCCGTAGATTTCCTCTGAGATAGCTGCTTGGCAGCGTGCCCCTTTCCTTCCTTACCTGCAGAGTGAGCGAGCGAGGGGTGAGGGCAGGGATGGGGCAGGGAGAGAGTCGGGGCAGGTGGGATGCGAGCGGGACGGTGGAGGGGGATGAGCAGAGAGGGAATTGCTGGGAGCGCTCTGCCAGGGAGTCGTGGGGCTGGCACCAGCCCTTGCCAGGACATCCTGTGCTGCCTGGGGTGCCTCCTGCAAGAGGAAGGGTGGCCAGCTCCAAGCCGTACCCGTGGAGCCTTCCCTGCATTGTGCCGTGGGTGGGACAGGGTTGAAGATACTGTGCCAGCCTGCGTGGAGGCAGAGCAGGGAGCAGAGCAGGTGTGGAGCTGAGGGCAGTGCCCCAGCAGTGGCTCCAGCGGGGCTTCTCCAGCTGCCTGCGTTCCCTCCTAGCACCCAGCTGCCTGCCACGTTTGCTGTGTGCAGCCTCCCTGCCCCGAGGTTAGCAGTGTGAGACCAGCCTGGAGATGTCTGCCCTGCCCCAAAAGCTAGGCCTGAGCACCCTGCATCCTCTTTGGTTTGCTGCTCTGGCTGCTGCCGCTGGGCTGGTGCAGGGCTGGTGCAGGATGTGCCACGCTGCCAGGGGCACTGTCCTCGGCGTGCAGCACAGGCAGGCTGCCCCAGCCCACATCAGCCTTCCCAGTGCTGCAGCGGTTCTGCATTAGGGATCTTGTAACTGCAACCCCACCCCTGCGGAAAGCAATGGCGTCATGGAACCAGCCGCTGCACGGGGGAGGCCAGGCTCCACAGCAGCCCTGCAAAGTCTTGACTGAGATGTTGATGACCTGGGTCTAGGCGTTTTTTTAAGGAAGCCCTGCAAAAGCCACAAGTCACTGACCCATTCTCTACCCACTGCCGCAATCCAGCACTGGACACAGCCTGTTCCTGGCCTCTGAGCTCGACTCATTAAAGCAAATCTTCCATCGACTGCTTTCCATCTCACACCCAGCACCTGCACCAGGAGACTGGACTCAGCCTTGGTTCCACAGGAGCCTGTGCCATGTTGTCAGCTGGCACAGTGGTGATGTACGAGTCCAATGCACTGAATAAAGAACCTGACTTCTCACTTCTCACCTCTGGTTCTTTCCCTGCTGTCAGCAGGCTTTGGGTGTAGGCCTGGCCTCTCAGCGCGGCACTGCAGGGCACAGGACACATGGTGCTTTGCGGGAGACCATGGTCCCTGTGATTCTGTGATTGAGGGCACCCTCAGCAAGTCTGCAGGTGACACCAAGCTGTGTGGCCCAGCTGACATGCTGGAGGGCAGGGCTGCCATCCCGAGGGCCTTGGCCAGGCTTGAGAAGTGGGCCCAAGCCAAGCTCATGAAGTTCAACAAGGCCAAGTGCCTGGCACCATGGTTAGGACAAAACCCCTGCACCAGTAGAGGTGAGGGGCAAGCTGCTGGGAAGCAACTCTGTGGAGAAGGAGCTGGGAGAGCAGATGGACAAGCTGCCCATGAGGCAGCATTGTGCCCTCGTGGCTAAGGGGCCAAGGGTTTCCAGGAGAGAAAGAAGAAGAGTGTGGCCAGCAGGTTGAGGGAGGTTCTCCTGCCCCCTCTACTTTGTCCTGGTCAGACCAGAGCTGGAGTAGTGTGTGCAGAGTTCTGGGCTTCTCAGTTCAAGAGAGAAAGGCAACTAATGGAGAGAGGCCTGTGGTGGCTGGGAAGATGCTGAGGGGGCTGGAGGAACTCGGTGAGGAGTAAAGGCCCTCACAGCCATGGAAGGGACAGGGACATCCTCTGCCCACTTGTGCCCTGTGATAGGCCAAGGGGCAATGGATGGGAACTACAGCACAGGAGGTTCCACCTCAGCATCAGGAAGAACTTTACTGTGAGGGTCACAGAGCACTGGAACAGGCTCAGCACTGGAACAGCAGTCAGCTCTGTGATTTGTAGTCCAACCTAGATAAATAAAAGCACTCAGATATATTCTGATATGGTTATTGCTGGCAGGCAATTAAACAAACAAAGCAACCACCAAAGCAGGACAAACAAACAACACATTTGGGGGTTAAAAGTAAATATATTTTAACTACAGGAATATCTTAACCCAAAGAGCAAAAGCATCACAAAATAGCTTCAAGTTGTCCTCCTCCTGAATTTTGTCAAAGACAAATGAACTAAATAGAAAGGAAAATGTCTGCTGTTGCTGGGGACAGCATGTCTGCCCCATGGCCTTGGCTGTGAGGGTGTGCTGCTGCTGCACACTGAGCTCAGCACAGCTCACAGCCTTGTTCTCTGAGTCCAGGAGCAGCCCATGCTGGACTTGGGCCTTGTGCAGAGCAGCTTCCTGGCTCTCCGCTGCTGTGCCCTCCCCAGCACAGGAGAAGCTGAGGTGGCCTTTTCCTGCTCTTCTGCAGGAGTGAGAGGGGCTGTGCTGCTCTCTGCAGCCCATGGACCCTCCCTGGTGCCCTGAGGGGCTGCCACAGGGCCCTCAGTGCCCTCCTGAAGCGGGAGGGACGGCGCTGCCCAGCCGGGGCTAGCTGGGCTCTGGCCACGATCTTGTTGTCTGCATCCAGTGCAAGTGAGCACCTGCTGGCTGTGAGCTTGTGCAGAGCAGGTCCTTGGCTCTCCATTGTGTCCTGAGGGGCTGCTGGAGTCATTCCTGCTGTTGGCACACTTTGGGCCATGAGAGACTCTTCCTCCAGCTCCTGGGCAAAGCTCTCAGCACATCCCACAACTTTGTTGTTGGAGCCCAGTAAAAGTCTGCTGTGGACTCTGAGGTTTTGCAGAGCAGCTTCCAGGCTCTCCATTGTGTTCTGAAGGACTGCTGGAGTCATTCCTGCTGTTGGCAAACTTTGGGCCACGAGAGTCTCTTCCTCCAGCTCCTGGGCAAGGATCTCAGCACAGCTCACAGCCTTGTTCTCTGAGTCCAGGAGCAGCCCATGCTGGGCTTGGGCCTTGTGCAGAGCAGCTTCCTGGCTCTCCACTGCTGTGCCCTCCCCAGCCAGCACAGAAGCTGAAGTGGCCTTTTCCTGCTCTTCTGCAGGAGTGAGAGGGGCTGTGCTGCTCTCTGCAGCCCATGGTCTCTCCATGATGCTGCCACAGAGCTTGCTGCACTTGGTGCCTGCAAACTTTGGTCTGCTCCTTGTTGTTGCTGCTGGGGCTGAAGCAGGAGCACAGCCTGGCCGCCCATGGTGTCCCCCTCAAGGCACTCAGCTGAAGACCACCTCTCCATGATGACCTTTTTGCCTCAGCCCGGTGAGCAGTGGAGTGCAGGAGGTGTGGGCACAGCCCAAGGGAGCAGAGGAGCTCCCCAGCTCTGCCCACTGGCACGGGACACCCCACCCCCACCCCCCCCCCGTGCCACTGCCTCTGGATGCTGCAGGCTGTGGGCTGTGTGGTGCCATCTGTGAGGAGCTGCCTGGCACCAGCAGTGGCTGCTACTCCTCTGGCTGTGCCCTGGTGCAGCTGAGAGCAGGGAAAGCCCTGTGCAGGGCCCTCAGTGCCCTCCTGAAGCGGGAGGGACGGCGCTGCCCAGCCGGGGCTAGCTGGGCTCTGGCCACGATCTTGTTGTCTGCATCCAGTGCAAGTGGGCACCTGCTGGCTGTGAGCTTGTGCAGAGCAGGTCCTTGGCTCTCCATTGTGTCCTGAGGGGCTGCTGGAGTCATTCCTGCTGTTGGCAAACTTTGGGCCATGAGAGTCTCTTCCACCAGCCTCAACAAGGAAGACCAGCAAGACCTACACCTTATATCTTAACAAGAACTGTACCCAACATCTTAACAAGAGCTGCACCTAACATCTTAACAAGAGCTGCACCTAACATCTTAACAAGAGCTGCACCTAACATCTCAACAAGAACTGCACCTAACATCTTAACAAGAGCTGCACCTAACATCTTAACAAGAACTACACCTAACATCTTAACAAGAAGATATCAATAAAAACTAAATCTAAGGCATTAACAAGACAAGATTATCAAGAACAAGCAGATAGGGGAGGCTGGGAAGGGAAAAGCAGCAAGGCTGGGAAGGGAACTGGATACTCCACCCCCACACCCCTCCCCGTGCCACTGCCTCTGGATGCTGCAGGCTGTGGGCTGTGTGGTGCCATCTGTGAGGAGCTGCCTGGCACCAGCAGTGGCTGCTACTGCTCTGGCTGTGCCCTGTTGCAGCTGAGAGCACGGAAAGCCCTGCGCAGGGCCCTCAGTGCCCTCCTGAAGCGGGAGGGACGGCGCTGCCCAGCCGGGGCTAGCTGGGCTCTGCCACGATCTTGTTGTCTGCATCCAGTGCAAGTGGGCACCTGCTGGCTGTGAGCTCGTGCAGAGCAGGTCCTTGGCTCTCCATTGTGTCCTGAGGGGCTGCTGGAGTCATCCCTGCTGTTGGCAAACTTTGGGACATGAGAGTCTCTTCTTCCAGCTCCTCAGCAAAGCTCTCAGTACAGGCTGGAACTTCAGTGTTGGAGTCCGATGAAAGGTCACTGTGGAGACTGAGGTTTTGCAGAGCGGCTTCCAGGCTCTCCATTGTGTTCTGAAGGACTGCTGGAGTCATTCCTGCTGTTGGCAAACTTTGGGTAATGAGAGTCTCTTCCTCCAGCTCGTGGGCACAGCTCACAGCCTTGTTCTCTGAGTCCAGGAGCAGCCCGTGCTGGGCTTGGGCCTTGTGCAGAGCAGCTTCCTGGCTCTCCGCTGCTGTGCCTTCCTCAGCCAGCACAGGAGAAGCTGAGGTGGCCTTTTCCTGCTCTTCTGCAGGAGTGAGAGGGGCTGTGCTGCTCTCTGCAGCCCATGGACCCTCCCTGGTGTCCTGAGGGGCTGCCACAGAGCTTGCTGCACTTGGTGCCTGCAAACTTTGGACTGCTCCTTGTTGTTGCTGCTGGGGCTGAAGCAGGAGCACAGCCTGGCCGCCCATGGTGTCCCCCTCAAGGCACTCAGCTGCATCAGAGGACTCCAGGTCTTGTGCTCCTCCTGCTGAACCATGAGCTTAGCCTGGCGTGTGATGTTCTTCACTATGAAGTCCTCTGATCCAAAAAAGCCTCGCTGGAGCTGGGGTCAGGTGGCAAGGCTGGCACAGTGGGCTCGCTGCTCTGAGTGCTGAGCAGTGTCAGCAACTCTACTACCAGGCTGTCACTCTGCAAGAGAAGGTGAGGAGAGGCTGTGTGAGGAGAAGGGCCCTTGCCATTGTGAAGCTCCTGCAGCCTTGCTCCCCTGACACCCCCAGGCCCTGGCACTCCACTCCCAGAGTAGCCCCCCCGTGCCCATCCATCTCCTCCTGCCTGCTCCCCACCCCTACCCTGCTGGCTCTGCAGCCCCTTGGTGGGCTGGCAGCAGGCATTCACCTCCTTGTCCATGGCACAGTACCATGGAGTCCTGGAATCGTTTTGGAGGAAAAGACCTTTAAGATGATTGCGTCCAACCCTCAAGCCAAGCCCAGCACGGGCACGGAACCCTGTCCCAAAGTGCCAGGCGCTGAGCACCTCAGCGTCCTCTCCCATTGCCCCTGCTCACCCTCTGGCTCAGCTCCTTCACCATGCACTGAAGCTCCTCTAAAGCTTCACGGCTTTCTCTGTCCTGCTCTGAGCGTGTGCTGCCACCTGAGACTGGCACAGGCCCGGAGGGGAGGCAGAGCTCCCTCTTCGGCGCTCGGCTGGCAGGGTGAGGCAGCCAGCACTCCGTCTGAGTAGCAGAGTCACAGTCGGTGAGTGTGGGCAGGGAAGCCCTGGCCTCCTGCTGGGAGGATGCTCTCACCCCCATGCTGGATGGCCAAGCCTCAGCACGTTCCTCACACCTCACCCTGTTTGCTCGCTCAAGGCGTGGAACCCGAGGCCTCTGCTGGCACAGAGCTGCCCAGGGCACCCAGGGGAGATGCTGCTCCTGAGAGCTGCTCCTCTGGGAGTGGCATCCCAGGGGACAGAGCTCCTTAAATACCCTCCGGGCACCACACCAGTGGCCTCTGGGCATGGCATCACAATGGCCTCTGGGCATGGCATCACAATGGCCTCTGGGCGTGGCATCACAGTGGCCTCTGGGCATGGCATCACAGTGGCCTCTGGGCGTGGCCAGAACCCCCACCACAGAGCCCTTCCCACACCCGTGGGCAGGTTGCCATGGTGAGGCCATGCCCAGGCCACCGACCCTCCTCTGGTTCTCTGTGTGGACTCCCTTGCCTTGCCTTGCCTTGCCTTGCCTTGCCTTGCCTTGCCTTGCCTAATAAACCATCGTTTAGCAAGAGCCCGGCCATCAAGCCGGGACAGGAGACTTTTCCTTCTCGCTTTCCCCTTGCTCGCATTCCAGCACTGTCCCTGGAGTCCAGAACAGCTTTCCATCTCACACCCAGCACCTGCCCCACTAGTCTGGACTCAGCCTTGGTTCCACAGGAGCCTGTGCCATGTTGTCAGCTGGCACAGTGGGGATGTACGAGTCCAATGCACTGAATAAAGAACCTGACTTCTCACTTCTCACCTCTGGTTCTTTCCCTTCTGTCAGCAGGCCTTTGGCGTAGGCCCGGCCTCGCAGCGTGGCACTGCAGGGCACAGGACACATGGTGCTTTGCGGGAGACCATGGTCCCTGTGTGTGCCCCCCACAGGCAGGGGGTAGCAGCTAGGCCTTGCAGGCACTTTGGCTGCCTCCAGAGTACAGCCAGAGCAGTGGGAGGGGTGCATCAGGTGTTCTGTAAAATCCTTGCTGTGATCTCTTTTGCCTTTACCACGATGGGCAAAGAGAGCAGCCCTGTGTCTCGAGAGAGAAACCAATGCAAACTGTCTGCAGGGTTAATGACTGCAGGAGGTGGCTACCCCTTGGATGCAAATCATCCAGGTGTCACAGAAACATGGAACCACTGAATGGTTTCAGGTGGAAAAGAGCCTTAAGGTCATTGAGTCCAACCATTCCCTAACTCTACCAAAGCTGCTGCTAAACCATAGACCTCAGCACCACAGCTCTGCATCCTCTAAGCACCTCCAGGGATGGGGATTCAATCACCTCCCTGGGCAGCCTGTGCCAGTCTTTGAGAACCCTTTTGGGGAAGAAGTTTCTTCTAATGTCCAACCTAAACCTCCCCCTGGTGCAACTTGAAGCCATTTCCACTTCTGTCACTTGTCTCTTGGAAGGAGAGCCCAACCTGCATCAGGCTCCAACCTCCTTTCAGGGAGCTGTAGAGCGCAATGAGGTTTCCCCCTAACCTCCTCTTCTCCACATAAACACCCCCAGCTCCCTCAGCTCCTCCTCTCCAGCCCTGTTCTCCAGACCCTTCCCCTTCTTGGTTGCCCTTCTCTGGACCTGCTCCAGCACCTCAATGTCCTTCTTGCAGTGGGGGTCCAAAACTGAACCCAGGACTCAATGTGTGGCCTCCCCAGTGCTGAGTACAGAGGGAGAATGACTGCCGTGGCCTTGCTGGCCACACTGGCTGATCCAGGCCAGGATGCTGATGGGCCTCCTGGCCGCGTGGGCACACACTGGCTCTTATTCCTCAGGCTAGATTTGGAGATTTTTCTACCTGAAAACCAAGAACCTATCTCAGAATCACAGAATACAACCAGTTAGAAGAGACCTCAAAGATCACACAGCCCAACTCTCCAGCCCAGCACTGACGGGTCAACACTAAGCCATGTCACTAAGTGCTGGCCAGGTCCACACACTGCTTGAACACCCCCAGGGATGGTGATTCCAGCACTGCCCGGGGCAGACCATTCCTATGAGAATGCTTTCAGTGAAGAAATATCCTAACATGCAGCCTGAATCTCCCCTGGCACAGCTTGAAACCATTTCCTCTGGTCCTGTCCCTTGCCACCAAGGAGAAGAGGCTGCCCCCTCCTTGCTCCAGCCTCCTCTCAGGTAGTTGTGGAGAGCCAGAAGGTCTCCCCTCGGCCTCTTCTTCTCACAACAGCTCTCTGCCTGAATTCAGTTGGTGAAAGCTTAGGGAGAGAAGGCCAAATTCTTTTAGAATAGAAAACAAAGCCACATCACACCTGGGAACTGGACATGGGGAGAGGGTCATTAGACTTGTTTCATGTGAAGGATTCAAAAGGCAACAGCTTTGCTACCAGGCTCTGCTCTTGTGAGGCCATAGCTGGAGTCCTGCCTCCAGTTCTGGCCTCCCCAGTTTGAGAGACAGAGAACTACTGGACAGAGAGCCCAGGGGAAGCTGTGAAGGTGCTGAAGGGGCCTGGAGCATCTTCGTGAGGAGCAAAGCCTGAGGGCCCTGGGGCTGCTCAGCCTGGGAAAGAGCAGCCTGAGAGGAGATCTTCTGCACTGGATCAAAGCCAGGCTGATGGCTGGGCCCAAAGAGTGGTGGTGAATGGAGTTGAACCTGGCTGTGGCCCCATCCCAGTGGTGTCCCCCGGGGCCTGTCCCCTGTGACATCTTCATCAGTGATGTGGCTGAGGGAATTGGGTGCCCCTCAGCAGTCCTGCAGAGGACACGGAGCTGGGTGGCTGTGTTGATCTGCTGCAGGCTAGGGAGGAAGCTTTACAGCAGCATCTGGCCAGGTTAGGCTGATGGGCCAAGGCTAATTGTCTGAGGTGCAGGAGGCCAAGTGCCATCTCCTGCACCTGGGTCACAACAACCCCAGGGGGAGCTGCACACTCGGGGATGTGTGGTGGAAAGCTGCAAGTTGTAGAGGGTGCTGGGGGTGTTGGTTGATAGTCACTGAACATGAGTCAGCAGTGCCCAGGTGGCCAAGAAGGCCAAGGGCATCCTGGCTTGGATTAGACACACAGTGGCCAGCAGGGACAGGTGGTGACCTTCCCTCCATGCTCAGCACTGCTGAGGCCACACATGGAATGCTGTGTTCAGAGCTGGGCTCCTCACTCCAGGAAGGACATTGAGGGACTGGAGAGTGTCCAGAGCAGGGCAGCCAGGCTGGAGAAGGGGCTGCAGGACCTGGGCTACAAGGAGGGGCCGAGGGTGCTGGGGGTGTTCTGGCTGGAGAAGAGGAGGCTGTGGGGAGACCTCGTTGCTCTCTACACCCCTCTGCATGGAGGTTGTAGCAAGGAGAGGACCTGCCTCTTCTCCTTTGTGAGGAGCAACAGGACCAGAGGAAATGGTTAGAAGCCACACCAGGGGAGGTTTAGGCTGGAGATGAGGAACTATTTCTTCACTGAAAGGATTCTCAAACACTGGAATGGTTGCCCAGGGCAGTGCTGCAGTCACCATCCCTGGGGTGTTCAAGTGCCATGTGGACCTGGTGCTTAGGGTAGGGTTAGTGTTGACCTTCAGTGCTGAGCTGAAGGTTGGACTGGGTGATCTTGGAGGTCTCTTCCAAGCAGATCTATTCTGTGATTCTGTGATTGAGGGCACCCTCAGCAAGTCTGCAGGTGACACCAAGCTGTGTGGCCCAGCTGACATGCTGGAGGGCAGGGCTGCCATCCCGAGGGCCTTGGCCAGGCTTGAGAAGTGGGCCCAAGCCAAGCTCATGAAGTTCAACAAGGCCAAGTGCCTGCACCATGGTTAGGACAAACCCCTGCACCAGTAGAGGTGAGGGGCAAGCTGCTGGGAAGTAACTCTGTGGAGAAGGAGCTGGGAGAGCAGATGGACAAGCTGCCCATGAGGCAGCATTGTGCCCTCATGGCTAAGGGGCCAACGGTCTCCAGGAGCACATGAAGAAGTGTGGCCAGCAGGTTGAGGGAGGTTCTCCTGCCCCTCTACTCTGTCCTGGTCAGGCCAGAGCTGGAGTAGTGTGTGCTACTAGTAGTGTGTGCAGAGTTCTGGGCTTCTCAGTTGAAGAGAGAAAGGCAACTAATGGAGAGAGGCCTGTGGTGGCTGGGAAGATGCTGAGGGGCCTGGAGGAACTCTGTGAGGAGCAAAGGCCCTCACAGCCCTGGGGCTGTGGAGCCTGGAGAAGAGCAGCCCCAGAGGGGATCTGTGCAATGCTCAGCAAGAGCTAAAGGGTGGGGGGCGAGAAGCTGGGGCTGGGCTTGTCAGTGGTGCCCAGGAACAGGAGGAGAAACTTGTTTGGTGTGCTGGAGGTCTGGAGCAGGCTGCCCAGAGAGGTTGTAGAGTGTTGTCCCGCCCCGCCCCAGGCCGTTGTGATGATCCTGGGCAGCAGTGCAGATGCCAGGTTGGCAGGGAGTTGGACAGGATGATCTCCAGAGGTGCCTTCCACCATGCTGGGATTCAGGGATTTCTGGGAGTGCCTGGGGGCATCCCGGGGCTGCCCTGACCTGGCATGAGCCAGGGCTGGGTGGCTGGAGAGCAGCAGTTGCCGCAGGAAGGGTCCCAGAGACCAAGATGCAGCAGCCAGAGACAAGAACTAATGGGAAGCTGTCACCTTCATGGGCACCAGGAACATCTCAGGCACCCCATGTCCTGAGGGCAGTGGAACACCCCGGGGCACTGCTCATGCCCCATCCATCCCTCGGGTGTGTGTCCCCTCAGAGCCGGGTGGTGCCACCTCCGAGGACCTGCCTGGTACCAGCAGCAGCTGCTGCTCCCCTGGCCATGCCCTCAGGCAGGAGGGGACATGGAAAGCCCTGAAGCAGGGCCCTCAGTGCCCTCTTGAAGAGGGAGGGACTGTGCTGCCCCAGCCGGGGCTAGCTGGGCTCTGCCAGCCTCTGCCAGTGGCTGTGGAGGAGCCACCTCAGCCCTGTGCCCTGCCGAGGACGCCATGTCTGTACTGGCCTCTCCCTGCTGCTCTCCAGCCACAGGCTGTGGTGTCACAAACACTGATGGGGAGAACAAATCTGCATCAGCCCCTCCCCCCTGCCCCCGGCTCAGCCTCTTCCTTCTGCCGTGGGTCCTGCCCTCCGTGGGCAGCTTTCCCTGTGCCATGTCTGATGGCTCCAGTGGGCAGCTTGCCCTGTGTCCTGCCCCAAGGCTGTGGTGGTCAGTGAAGTGAGGAGAGTGAGGCTGCAGTCAGCAAGAGGGGACAGCCAAGCTGTGGAGTCCTCAAAGGGGAGGTGAGCAATTTATCCTGCCCTGAGCTGCACACAACAGTGCCAGGGCTGGGCCCAAGGACTGCAGTACCCCCAGCAGCAGGCATGGGGACATCCTGGAGCCTGAAAAGCTGTTGGGGAGACTCAGCTGCTCCCCCCAGCACAGGGACTCCCATGGCTGAACTGCAGCTGTGCCCTGCTGTGCCCTGCCCAGCAGTGTGTGTTTGGTGGCACTGGGAAGGGTCAGAGCAAGTTGCTGAAGCCCTGGGTAAAGGAACCCAAATTTATTGAATCTAAAATGTAAACAAGAACTACACTGCACCTAGAAAAGTCTCTTCAGCGGACTCCAGGTCTTGCTGCTCCTCCTGGGGATTTAACAAATGTCTATCAATATCTGAGGGCTGGGGTTCAGGAAGGAAGGGACAGGGAAAGCCTCTGCCCACTTGTGCCTTGTGATAGGCCAAGGGGCAATGGATGGGAACTACAGCACAGGAGGTTCCACCTCAGCATCAGGAAGAACTTTACTGTGAGGGTCACAGAGCACTGGAACAGGCTCAGCACTGGAACAGCAGTCAGCTCTGTGATTTGTAGTCCAACCTAGATAAATAAAAGCACTCAGATATATTCTGATATGGTTATTGCTGGCAGGCAATTAAACAAAGAAAGCAACCACCAAAGCAGGACAAACAAAGGGAATTCAACACATTTGGGGGTTAAAAGTAAATATATTTTAACTACAGGAATATCTTAACCCAAAGAGCAAAAGCATCACAAAATAGCTTCAAGTTGTCCTCCTCCTGAATTTTGTCAAAGACAAATGAACTAAATAGAAAGGAAAATGTCTGCTGTTGCTGGAGACACCATGTCTGCCCCATGGCCTTGGCTGTGAGGGTGTGCTGCTGCTGCACACTGAGCTCAGCACAGCTCACAGCCTTGTTCTCGGAGTCCAGGAGCAGCCCGTGCTGGGCTTGGGCCTTGTGCAGAGCAGCTTCCTGGCTCTCCGCTGCGGTGCCCTCCTCAGCCAGCACAGGAGAAGCTGAGGTGTCCTTTTCCTGCTCTTCTGCAGGAGTGAGAGGGGCTGTGCTGCTCTCTGCAGCCCATGGACCCTCCCTGGTGTCCTGAGGGGCTGCCACAGAGCTTGCTGCACTTGGTGCCTGCAAACTTTGGTCTGCTCCTTGTTGTTGCTGCTGGGGCTGAAGCAGGAGCACAGCCTGGCCGCCCATGGTGTCCCCCTCAAGGCACTCAGCTGCAGACCACCTCTCCATGATGACCTTTTTGCCTCATCCCGGTGAGCGCTGGAGTGCAGGAGGTGTGGGCACAGCCCAAGGGAGCAGAGGAGCTCCCCAGCTCTGCCCACTGGCACGGGACACCCCACCCCCACCCACCCCCCGTGCCACTGCCTCTGGATGCTGCAGGCTGTGGGCTGTGTGGTGCCATCTGTGAGGAGCTGCCTGGCACCAGCAGTGGCTGCTACTGCTCTGGCTGTGCCCTGGTGCAGCTGAGAGCAGGGAAAGCCCTGTGCAGGGCCCTCAGTGCCCTCCTGAAGCGGGAGGGACGGCGCTGCCCAGCCAGGGCTAGCTGGGCTCTGCCCACGATCTTGTTGTCTGCATCCAGTGCAAGTGGGCACCTGCTGGCTGTGAGCTCGTGCAGAGCAGGTCCTTGACTCTCCATTGCATCCTGAGGGGCTGCTGGAGTCATTCCTGCTGTTGAGAGCAGCTCTCAGGAGCAGCATTCATGCCTCATCTGTCGTTCAGGAGTCATTCCTGCCGTTTGGGCTATGAGATTCTCTTCCTCCAGCCTCTGGGCAAAGCTCTCAGTACAGCCCACAACTTTATTGTTGGAGTCCAGTATAAGTTCACTGTGGACTCTGAGGTTCTGCAGAGCATCTTCCAGGCTCTCCATTGTGTCCTGAGAGGCTGCTGGACTCATTCCAGCTGTTGGCAAACTTTGGGCCTTGAGAGTCTCTTCCTCCAGCTCCTGGGCAAAGATCTCAGCACATCCCACAACATTGTTCTCTGAGTCCAGGAACAGCCAATGTATGGATTTGGGCCTTGTGCAAAGCAGGTTCTTGGCTCTCCATCGTGTCTTGATGGGTTCTGGAGTCATCCCTGCTTTTGGGAGCAGCTCTCAGGAGCAGCATTCATGACTCATCTTTCGTTCAGGAGTCATTCCTGCTGTTTGGGCCATGAGATTCTCTTTGTCCCGCCTCAGCAAGGAAGACCAACAAGACCTACACCTAATATCTTAACAAGAACTGTACCTACCATCTTAACAAGAACTGCACCTACCATCTTAACAAGAACTGCACCTAACATCTTAACAAGAGCTGCACCTAACATCTTAACAAGAGCTGCACCTAACATCTTAACAAGAACTGCACCTAACATCTTAACAAGAACTGCACCTAACATCTTAACAAGAACTGCACTTAACATCTTAACAAGAGCTGCACCTAACATCTTAACAAGAGCTGCACCTAACATCTTAACAAGAGCTGCACCTAACATCTTAACAAGAAGATATCAACAAGAACTAAATCTAAGGTATTAACAAGACAAGATTATCAAGAACAAGCAGAGAGGGGAGGCTGGGAAGGGAACTGGAGGGGATCCAGGCAGGTTGCTGCTGGGACAGTCCAAGGCTCAGGCTCAGTGCCCATATGGGCACCAGGGAGAGATGGCAGTGGAGGTCGCAGCCAGGAGAGCGCTGGAGTGCAGGAGGTGTGGGCACAGCCCAAGGGAGCAGAGGAGCTCCCCAGCTCTGCCCACTGGCACGGGACACCCCACCCACCCACCCCCCGTGCCACTGCCTCTGGATGCTGCAGGCTCTGGGCTGTGTGGTGCCATCTGTGAGGAGCTGCCTGGCACCAGCAGTGGCTGCTACTGCTCTGGCTGTGCCCTGGTGCGGCCGGGAGCATGGAAAGCCCTGCGCAGGGCCCTCAGTGCCCTCCTGAAGCGGGAGGGACGGCGCTGCCCAGCCGGGGCTAGCTGGGCTCTGCCCACGATCTTGTTGTCTGCATCCAGTGCAAGTGGGCACCTGCTGGCTGTGAGCTTGTGCAGAGCAGGTCCTTGGCTCTCCATTGCATCCTGAGGGGCTGCTGGAGTCATTCCTGCTGTTGGCAAACTTTGGGCCACGAGAGTCTCTTCCTCCAGCTCCTGGACAGAGCTCTCTGTACCGCCTGGGACTTCAGTGTTGGACTCTGATGAAAGGTCACTGTGGAGACTGAGGTTCTCTAGAGCATCTTCCATGCTCTCCATTGTGTCCTGAGGGGCTGCTGGACTCATTCCTGCTGTTGGCAAACTTTGGGCCATGAGAGTCTCTTCCTCCAGCTCCTGGGCAAAGCTCTCAGTACGGCCTGGGACTTCAGTGTTGGAGTCCGATGAAAGGTCACTGTGGAGACTGAGGTTCTCTAGAGCAGCTTCCAGGCTCTCCATCGTGTCCTGAGAGGATGCTGGACTCATTCTTGCTGTTGGCAAACTTTGGGCCATGAGAGTCTCTTCCTCCAGCTCCTCAGCAAAGCTCTCAGTACCGCCTGGGACTTCAGTGTTGGAGTCTGATGAAAGGTCACTGTGGAGACTGAGGTTCTCTAGAGCATCTTCCAGGCTCTCCATCGTGTCCTGAGAGGATGCTGGACTCATTCCTGCTGTTGACAAACTTTGGGCCATGAGAGTCTCTTCCTCAGCTCCTCAGCAAAGCTCTCAGTACCGCCTGGGACTTCAGTGTTGGAGTCTGATGAAAGGTCACTGTGGAGACTGAGGTTCTCTAGAGCATCTTCCAGGCTCTCCATCGTGTCCTGAGAGGATGCTGGACTCATTCCTGCTGTTGACAAACTTTGGGCCATGAGAGTCTCTTCCTCCAGCTCCTCAGCAAAGCTCTCAGTACCGCCTGGGACTTCAGTGTTGGAGTCTGATGAAAGGTAACTGTGCAGACTGAGGTTCTCTAGAGCATCTTCCAGGCTCTCCATTGAGTCCTGAGGGGCTGCTGGAGTCATTCCTCCTGTTGGCAAACTTTGGGCCATGAGAGTCTCTTCTTCCAGCTCCTCAGCAAAGCTCTCAGTACAGGCTGGAACTTCAGTGTTGGAGTCCGATGAAAGGTCACTGTGGAGACTGAGCTTCTGCACAGCAGATTCCAGGCTCTCCATTATGTCCTGAAGGACTGCTGGAGTCATTCCTGCTGTTGGCAAACTTTGGGTAATGAGAGTCTCTTCCTCCAGCTCCTGGGCACAGCTCACAGCCTTGTTCTCTGAGTCCAGGAGCAGCCCGTGCTGGACTTGGGCCTTGTGCGGAGCAGCTTCCTGGCTCTCCGCTGCTGTGCCCTCCCCAGCCAGCACAGGAGAAGCTGAGGTGGCCTTTTCCTGCTCTTCTGCAGGAGTGAGAGGGGCTGTGCTGCTCTCTGCAGCCCATGGACCCTCCCTGGTGTCCTGAGGGGCTGCCACAGAGCTTGCTGCACTTGGTGCCTGCAAACTTTGGACTGCTCCTTGTTGTTGCTGCTGGGGCTGAAGCAGGAGCACTGCCTGGCCGCCCATGGTGTCCCCCTCAAGGCACTCAGCTGCATCAGAGGACTCCAGGTCTTGCTGCTCCTCCTGCTGAACCATGAGCTTAGCCTGGCGTGTGATGTTCTTCACTATGAAGTCCTCTGCATCCAAAAAAGCCTCGCTGGAGCTGGGGTCAGGTGGCAAGGCTGGCACAGTGGGCTCGCTGCTCTGAGTGCTGAGCAGTGTCAGCAACTCTACTACCAGGCTGTCACTCTGCAAGAGAAGGTGAGGAGAGGCTGTGTGAGGAGAAGGGCCCTTGCCATTGTGAAGCTCCTGCAGCCTTGCTCCCCTGACACCCCCAGGCCCTGGCACTCCCACTCCCAGAGTAGCCCCCCCCGTGCCCATCCATCTCCTCCTGCCTGCTCCCCACCCCTACCCTGCTGGCTCTGCAGCCCCTTGGTGGGCTGGCAGCAGGCATTCACCTCCTTGTCCATGGGCACAGTACCATGGAGTCCTGGAATCGTTTTGGGAGGAAAAGACCTTTAAGATGATTGCGTCCAACCCTTAAGCCAAGCCCAGCACGGGCACGGAACCCTGTCCCAAAGTGCCAGGCGCTGAGCACCTCAGCGTCCTCTCCCATTGCCCCTGCTCACCCTCTCACTCAGCTCCTTCACCATGCACTGAAGCTCCTCTAAAGCTTCACGGCTTTCTCTGTCCTGCTCCGAGCGTGTGCTGCCACCTGAGACTGGCACAGGCGCAGAGGGGAGGCAGAGCTCCCTCTTCGGCGCTCGGCTGGCAGGGTGAGGCAGCCAGCACTCCGTCTGAGTAGCGGAGTCACAGCCGGTGAGTGTGGGCAGGGAAGCCCTGGCCTCCTGCTGGGAGGATGCTCTCACCCCCATGCTGGATGGCCAAGCCTCAGCACGTTCCTCACACCTCACCCTGTTTGCTCGCTCAAGGCGTGGAACCCGAGGCCTCTGCTGGCACAGAGCTGCCCAGGGCACCCAGGGGAGATGCTGCTCCTGAGAGCTGCTCCTCTGGGAGTGGCATCCCAGGGGACAGAGCTCCTTAAATACCCTCCGGGCACCACACCAGTGGCCTCTGGGCATGGCATCACAATGGCCTCTGGGCATGGCATCACAGTGGCCTCTGGGCGTGGCATCACAGTGGCCTCCGGGGCATGGCATCACAGTGGCCTCTGGGCGTGGCCAGAACCCCACCACAGAGCCCTTCCCACACCCGTGGGCAGGTTGCCATGGTGAGGCCATGCCCAGGCCACCGACCCTCCTCTGGTTCTCTGTGTGGACTCCCTTGCCTTGCCTTGCCTTGCCTTGCCTTGCCTTGCCTTGCCTAATAAACCATCGTTTAGCAAGAGCCCGGCCATCAAGCCGGGACAGGAGACTTTCCTTCTCGCTTTCCCCTTGCTCGCATTCCAGCACTGTCCCTGGCGTCCAGAACAGCTTTCCATCTCACACCCAGCACCTGCCCCACTAGTCTGGACTCAGCCTTGGTTCCACAGGAGCCTGTGCCATGTTGTCAGCTGGCACAGTGGGGATGTACGAGTCCAATGCACTGAATAAAGAACCTGACTTCTCACTTCTCACCTCTGGTTCTTTCCCTTCTGTCAGCAGGCCTTTGGCGTAGGCCCGGCCTCGCAGCGTGGCACTGCAGGGCACAGGACACATGGTGCTTTGCGGGAGACCATGGTCCCTGTGTGTGCCCCCCACAGGCAGGGGGGTAGCAGCTAGGCCTTGCAGGCACTTTGGCTGCCTCCAGAGTACAGCCAGAGCAGTGGGAGGGGTGCATCAGGTGTTCTGTAAAATCCTTGCTGTGATCTCTTTTGCCTTTACCACGATGGGCAAAGAGAGCAGCCCTGTGTCTCGAGAGAGAAACCAATGCAAACTGTCTGCAGGGTTAATGACTGCAGGAGGTGGCTACCCCTTGGATGCAAATCATCCAGGTGTCACAGAAACATGGAACCACTGAATGGTTTCAGGTGGAAAAGAGCCTTAAGGTCATTGAGTCCAACCATTCTCTAACTCTACCAAAGCTGCTGCTAAACCATAGACCTCAGCACCACAGCTCTGCATCCTCTAAGCACCTCCAGGGATGGGGATTCAATCACCTCCCTGGGCAGCCTGTGCCAGTCTTGGAGAACCCTTTTGGGGAAGAAGTTTCTTCTAATGTCCAACCTAAACCTCCCCCTGGTGCAACTTGAAGCCATTTCCACTTCTGTCACTTGTCTCTTGGAAGGAGAGCCCAACCTGCATCAGGCTCCAACCTCCTTTCAGGGAGCTGTAGAGCGCAATGAGGTTTCCCCCTAACCTCCTCTTCTCCACATAAACACCCCCAGCTCCCTCAGCTCCTCCTCTCCAGCCCTGTTCTCCAGACCCTTCCCCAGCTTGGTTGCCCTTCTCTGGACCTGCTCCAGCACCTCAATGTCCTTCTTGCAGTGGGGGTCCAAAACTGAACCCAGGACTCAATGTGTGGCCTCCCCAGTGCTGAGTACAGAGGGAGAATGACTGCCGTGGCCTTGCTGGCCACACTGGCTGATCCAGGCCAGGATGCTAATGGGCCTCCTGGCCGCGTGGGCACACACTGGCTCTTATTCCTCAGGCTAGATTTGGAGATTTTTCTACCTGAAAACCAAGAACCTATCTCAGAATCACACAGAATACAACCAGTTAGAAGAGACCTCAAAGATCACACAGCCCAACTCTCCAGCCCAGCACTGACGGGTCAACACTAAGCCATGTCACTAAGTGCTGGCCAGGTCCACACACTGCTTGAACACCCCCCCAGGGATGGTGATTCCAGCACTGCCCGGGGCAGACCATTCCTATGAGAATGCTTTCAGTGAAGAAATATCCTAACATGCAGCCTGAATCTCCCCTGGCACAGCTTGAAACCATTTCCTCTGGTCCTGTCCCTTGCCACCAAGGAGAAGAGGCTGCCCCCTCCTTGCTCCAGCCTCCTCTCAGGTAGTTGTGGAGAACCAGAAGGTCTCCCCTCGGCCTCCTCTTCTCACAACAGCTCTCTGCCTGAATTCAGTTGGTGAAAGCTTAGGGAGAGAAGGCCAAATTCTTTTAGAATAGAAAACAAAGCCACATCACACCTGGGAACTGGACATGGGGAGAGGGTCACCTCTTTGGTGTTGAGAGAACCAAGGAGATGGTGGGGAATTCTTAGAGGTAGCCCTGGGGCCAGAGAACTGCTTGGGTAACCTGCACATGGTGGCTGGTGGTGCCAGCTTCAGCTGTATTGGGATGATCACCAGCCAGGGGAGACACCCTGGGTCATTAGACTTGTTTCATGTGAAGGATTCAAAAGGCAACAGCTTTGCTACCAGGCTCTGCTCTTGTGAGGCCATAGCTGGAGTCCTGCCTCCAGTTCTGGCCTCCCCAGTTTGAGAGACAGAGAACTACTGGACAGAGAGCCCAGGGGAAGCTGTGAAGGTGCTGAAGGGGCCTGGAGCATCTCCATGAGGAGCAAAGCCTGAGGGCCCTGGGGCTGCTCAGCCTGGAGAAGAGCAGCCTGAGAGGAGATCTTCTGCACTGGATCAAAGCCAGGCTGATGGCTGGGCCCAAAGAGTGGTGGTGAATGGAGTTGAACCTGGCTGTGGCCCCATCCCAGTGGTGTCCCCCGGGGCCTGTCCCCTGTGACATCTTCATCAGTGATGTGGCTGTGGGCATTGGGTGCCCCTCAGCAGTCCTGCAGAGGACACGGAGCTGGGTGGCTGTGTTGATCTGCTGCAGGCTAGGGAGGAAGCTTTACAGCAGCATCTGGCCAGGTTAGGCTGATGGGCCAAGGCTAATTGTCTGAGGTGCAGGAAGGCCAAGTGCCATCTCCTGCACCTGGGTCACAACAACCCCAGGGGGAGCTGCACACTCGGGGATGTGTGGTGGAAAGCTGCAAGTTGTAGAGGGTGCTGGGGGTGTTGGTTGATAGTCACTGAACATGAGTCAGCAGTGCCCAGGTGGCCAAGAAGGCCAAGGGCATCCTGGCTTGGATTAGACACACAGTGGCCAGCAGGGACAGGTGGTGACCTTCCCTCCATGCTCAGCACTGCTGAGGCCACACATGGAATGCTGTGTTCAGAGCTGGGCTCCTCACTCCAGGAAGGACATTGAGGGACTGGAGAGTGTCCAGAGCAGGGCAGCCAGGCTGGAGAAGGGGCTGCAGGACCTGGGCTACAAGGAGGGGCCGAGGGTGCTGGAGAAGAGGAGGCTGCGGGGAGACCTCGTTGCTCTCTACACCCCTCTGCATGGAGGTTGTAGCAAGGAGAGGACCTGCCTCTTCTCCTTTGTGAGGAGCAACAGGACCAGAGGAAATGGTTAGAAGCCACACCAGGGGAGGTTTAGGCTGGAGATGAGGAACTATTTCTTCACTGAAAGGATTCTCAAACACTGGAATGGTTGCCCAGGGCAGTGCTGCAGTCACCATCCCTGGGGTGTTCAAGTGCCATGTGGACCTGGTGCTTAGGGGTAGGGTTTAGTGTTGACCCTTCAGTGCTGAGCTGAAGGTTGGACTGGGTGATCTTGGAGGTCTCTTCCAAGCAGATCTATTCTGTGATTCTGTGATTGAGGGCACCCTCGGCAAGTCTGCAGGTGACACCAAGCTGTGTGGCCCAGCTGACATGCTGGAGGGCAGGGCTGCCATCCCGAGGGCCTTGGCCAGGCTTGAGAAGTGGGCCCAAGCCAAGCTCATGAAGTTCAACAAGGCCAAGTGCCTGCACCATGGTTAGGACAAACCCCCTGCACCAGTAGAGGTGAGGGGCAAGCTGCTGGGAAGTAACTCTGTGGAGAAGGAGCTGGGAGAGCAGATGGACAAGCTGCCCATGAGGCAGCATTGTGCCCTCATGGCTAAGGGGCCAACAGTCTCCAGGAGCACATGAAGAAGTGTGGCCAGCAGGTTGAGGGAGGTTCTCCTGCCCCTCTACTCTGTCCTGGTCAGGCCAGAGCTGGAGTAGTGTGTGCTACTAGTAGTGTGTGCAGAGTTCTGGGCTTCTCAGTTGAAGAGAGAAAGGCAACTAATGGAGAGAGGCCTGTGGTGGCTGGGAAGATGCTGAGGGGCCTGGAGGAACTCTGTGAGGAGCAAAGGCCCTCACAGCCCTGGGGCTGTGGAGCCTGGAGAAGAGCAGCCCCAGAGGGGATCTGTGCAATGCTCAGCAAGAGCTAAAGGGTGGGGGGCGAGAAGCTGGGGCTGGGCTTGTCAGTGGTGCCCAGGAACAGGAGGAGAAACTTGTTTGGTGTGCTGGAGGTCTGGAGCAGGCTGCCCAGAGAGGTTGTAGAGTGTTGTCCCGCCCCGCCCCAGGCCGTTGTGATGATCCTGGGCAGCAGTGCAGATGCCAGGTTGGCAGGGAGTTGGACAGGATGATCTCCAGAGGTGCCTTCCACCATGCTGGGATTCAGGGATTTCTGGGAGTGCCTGGGGGCATCCCGGGGCTGCCCTGACCTGGCATGAGCCAGGGCTGGGTGGCTGGAGAGCAGCAGTTGCCGCAGGAAGGGTCCCAGAGACCAAGATGCAGCAGCCAGAGACAAGAACTAATGGGAAGCTGTCACCTTCATGGGCACCAGGAACATCTCAGGCACCCCATGTCCTGAGGGCAGTGGAACACCCCGGGGCACTGCTCATGCCCCATCCATCCCTCGGGTGTGTGTCCCCTCAGAGCCGGGTGGTGCCACCTCCGAGGACCTGCCTGGTACCAGCAGCAGCTGCTGCTCCCCTGGCCATGCCCTCAGGCAGGAGGGGACATGGAAAGCCCTGAGCAGGGCCCTCAGTGCCCTCTTGAAGAGGGAGGGACTGTGCTGCCCAGCCGGGGCTAGCTGGGCTCTGCCAGCCTCTGCCAGTGGCTGTGGAGGAGCCACCTCAGCCCTGTGCCCTGCCGAGGACGCCATGTCTGTACTGGCCTCTCCCTGCTGCTCTCCAGCCACAGGCTGTGGTGTCACAAACACTGATGGGAGAACACAAATCTGCATCAGCCCCTCCCCCCTGCCCCGCTCAGCCTCTTCCTTCTGCCGTGGGTCCTGCCCTCCGTGGCAGCTTTCCCTGTGCCATGTCTGATGGCTCCAGTGGGCAGCTTGCCCTGTGTCCTGCCCCAAGGCTGTGGTGGTCAGTGAAGTGAGGAGAGTGAGGCTGCAGTCAGCAAGAGGGGACAGCCAAGCTGTGGAGTCCTCAAAGGGGAGGTGAGCAATTTATCCTGCCCTGAGCTGCACACAACAGTGCCAGGGCTGGGCCCAAGGACTGCAGTACCCCCAGCAGCAGGCATGGGGACATCCTGGAGCCTGAAAAGCTGTTGGGGAGACTCAGCTGCTCCCCCCAGCACAGGGACTCCCATGGCTGAACTGCAGCTGTGCCCTGCTGTGCCCTGCCCAGCAGTGTGTGTTTGGTGGCACTGGGAAGGGTCAGAGCAAGTTGCTGAAGCCCTGGGTAAAGGAACCCAAATTTATTGAATCTAAAATGTAAACAAGAACTACACTGCACCTAGAAAAGTCTCCTCAGTGCCCTGATCAGGCCAGAGCTGGAGTAGTGTGTGCAGAGTTCTTGGCTTCTCAGTTCAAGAGAGAAAGGCAACTAATGGAGAGAGGCCTGTGGTGGCTGGGAAGATGCTGAGGGGCCTGGAGGAACTCGGTGAGGAGTAAAGGCCCTCACAGCTATGGAAGGGACAGGGAAAGCCTCTGCCCACTTGTGCCTTGTGATAGGCCAAGGGGCAATGGATGGAAACTACAGCACAGGAGTTCCACCTCAGCATCAGGAAGAACTTTACTGTGAGGGTCACAGAGCACTGGAACAGGCTCAGCACTGGAACAGCAGTCAGCTCTGTGATTTGTAGTCCAACCTAGATAAATAAAAGCACTCAGATATATTCTGATATGGTTATTGCTGGCAGGCAATTAAACAAAGAAAGCAACCACCAAAGCAGAACAAACAAAGGGAATTCAACACATTTGGGGGTTAAAAGTAAATATATTTTAACTACAGGAATATCTTAACCCAAAGAGCAAAAGCATCACAAAATAGCTTCAAGTTGTCCTCCTCCTGAATTTTGTCAAAGACAAATGAACTAAATAGAAAGGAAAATGTCTGCTGTTGCTGGGGACACCATGTCTGCCCCATGGCCTTGGCTGTGAGGGTGTGCTGCTGCTGCACGCTGAGCTCAGCACAGCTCACAGCCTTGTTCTCTGAGTCCAGGAGCAGCCCGTGCTGGGCTTGGGCCTTGTGCAGAGCATCTTCCTGGCTCTCCACTGCGGTGCCCTCCCCAGCCAGCACAGGAGAAGCTGAGGTGGCTTTTTCCTGCTCTTCTGAGAGGGTCTGTGCTGCTCTCTGCAGCCCATGGTCTCTCCATGATGCTGCCACAGTGCTTGCTGCACTTGGTGCCTGCAAACTTTGGACTGGTCCTTGTTGTTGCTGCTAGGGCTGAAGCAGGAGCACAGCCTGGCCGCCCATGGTGTCCCCCTCAAGGCACTCAGCTGCAGACCACCTCTCCATGATGACCTTTTTGCCTCATCCCGGTGAGCGCTGGAGTGCAGGAGGTGTGGGCACAGCCCAAGGGAGCAGAGGAGCTCCCCAGCTCTGCCCACTGGCACGGGACACCCCACCCACCCACCCCCTGTGCCACTGCCTCTGGATGCTGCAGGCTGTGGGCTGTGTGGTGCCATCTGTGAGGAGCTGCCTGGCACCAGCAGTGGCTGCTACTGCTCTGGCTGTGCCCTGGTGCAGCTGAGAGCAGGGAAAGCCCTGCGCAGGGCCCTCAGTGCCCTCCTGAAGCGGGAGGGACAGCGCTGCCCAGCCGGGCTAGCTGGGCTCTGCCCACGATCTTGTTGTCTGCATCCAGTGCAAGTGGGCACCTGCTGGCTGTGAGCTTGTGCAGAGCAGGTCCTTGGCTCTCCATTGCATCCTGAGGGGCTGCTGGAGTCATTCCTGCTGTTGGGAGCAGCTCTCAGGAGCAGCATTCATGCCTCATCTGTCGTTCAGGAGTCATTCCTGCCGTTTGGGCTATGAGATTCTCTTCCTCCAGCCTCTGGGCAAAGCTCTCAGTACAGCCCACAACTTTATTGTTGGAGTCCAGTATAAGTTCACTGTGGACTCTGAGGTTCTGCAGAGCATCTTCCAGGCTCTCCATTGTGTCCTGAGAGGCTGCTGGACTCATTCCAGCTGTTGGCAAACTTTGGGCCTTGAGAGTCTCTTCCTCCAGCTCCTGGGCAAAGATCTCAGCACATCCCACAGCATTGTTCTCTGAGTCCAGGAACAGCCAATGTATGGATTTGGGCCTTGTGCAAAGCAGGTTCTTGGCTCTCCATCGTGTCTTGATGGGTTCTGGAGTCATTCCTGCTTTTGGGAGCAGCTCTCAGGAGCAGCATTCATGACTCATCTTTCGTTCAGGAGTCATTCCTGCTGTTTGGGCCATGAGATTCTCTTTGTCCCGCCTCAGCAAGGAAGACCAACAAGACCTACACCTAATATCTTAACAAGAACTGTACCTACCATCTTAACAAGAACTGTACCTACCATCTTAACAAGAACTGCACCTAACATCTTAACAAGAGCTGCACCTAACATCTTAACAAGAGCTGCACCTAACATCTTAACAAGAACTGCACCTAACATCTTAACAAGACTGCACTTAACATCTTAACAAGAGCTGCACCTAACATCTTAACAAGACTGCACCTAACATCTTAACAAGAACTGCACATCTTAACAAGAGCTGCACCTAACATCTTAACAAGAGCTGCACCTAACATCTTAACAAGAACTGCACCTAACATCTTAACAAGAACTGCACCTAACATCTTAACAAGAACTGCACCTAACATCTTAACAAGAACTGCACCTAACATCTTAACAAGAGCTGCACCTAACATCTTAACAAGAAGATATCAACAAGAACTAAATCTAAGGTATTAACAAGACAAGATTATCAAGAACAAGCAGAGAGGGGAGGCTGGGAAGGGAACTGGAGGGGATCCAGGCAGGTTGCTGCTGGGACAGTCCAAGGCTCAGGCTCAGTGCCCATATGGGCACCAGGGAGAGATGGCAGTGGAGGTCGCAGCCAGGAGAGCGCTGGAGTGCAGGAGGTGTGGGCACAGCCCAAGGGAGCAGAGGAGCTCCCCAGCTCTGCCCACTGGCACGGGACACCCCACCCACCCACCCCCCGTGCCACTGCCTCTGGATGCTGCAGGCTCTGGGCTGTGTGGTGCCATCTGTGAGGAGCTGCCTGGCACCAGCAGTGGCTGCTACTGCTCTGGCTGTGCCCTGGTGTGGCTGACAGCACGGAAAGCCCTGCGCAGGGCCCTCAGTGCCCTCCTGAAGCGGGAGGGACGGTGCTGCCCAGCCGGGGCTAGCTGGGCTCTGGCCACGATCTTGTTGTCTGCATCCAGTGCAAGTGGGCACCTGCTGGCTGTGAGCTTGTGCAGAGCAGGTCCTTGGCTCTCCATTGTGTCCTGAGGGGCTGCTGGAGTCATTCCTGCTGTTGGCAAACTTTGGGCCACAAGAGTCTCTTCCTCCAGCTCCTGGACAGAGCTCTCTGTACCGCCTGGGACTTCAGTGTTGGACTCTGATGAAAGGTCACTGTGGAGACTGAGGTTCTCTAGAGCATCTTCCAGGCTCTCCATTGTGTCCTGAGGGGCTGCTGGACTCATTCCTGCTGTTGGCAAACTTTGGGCCACGAGAGTCTCTTCCTCCAGCTCCTGGACAGAGCTCTCTGTACCGCCTGGGACTTCAGTGTTGGAGTCTGATGGAAAGTCACTGTGGAGACTGAGGTTCTCTAGAGCATCTTCCAGGCTCTCCATTGCGTCCTGAGGGGCTGCTGGAGTCATTGCTGCTGTTGGCAAACGTTGGGCCATGAGAGTCTCTTCCTCCAGCTCCTGGGCAAAGCTCTCAGTACGGCCTGGGACTTCAGTGTTGGAGTCCGATGAAAGGTCACTGTGGAGACTGAGGTTCTCTAGAGCAGCTTCCAGGCTCTCCATCGTGTCCTGAGAGGATGCTGGACTCATTCCTGCTGTTGGCAAACTTTGGGCCATGAGAGTCTCTTCCTCCAGCTCCTCAGCAAAGCTCTCAGTACCGCCTGGGACTTCAGTGTTGGAGTTTGATGAAAGGTCACTGTGGAGACTGAGGTTCTCTAGAGCATCTTCCAGGCTCTCCATCGTGTCCTGAGAGGATGCTGGACTCATTCCTGCTGTTGGCAAACTTAGGGCCATGAGAGTCTCTTCCTCCAGCTCCTCAGCAAAGCTCTCAGTACCGCCTGGGACTTCAGTGTTGGAGTCTGATGAAAGGTCACTGTGGAGACTGAGGTTCTCTAGAGCATCTTCCAGGCTCTCCATCGTGTCCTGAGAGGATGCTGGACTCATTCCTGCTGTTGGCAAACTTTGGGCCATGAGAGTCTCTTCCTCCAGCTCCTCAGCAAAGCTCTCAGTACCACCTGGGACTTCAGTGTTGGAGTCTGATGAAAGGTAACTCTGCAGACTGAGGTTCTCTAGAGCATCTTCCAGGCTCTCCATTGAGTCCTGAGCGGCTGCTGGAGTCATTCCTCCTGTTGGCAAACTTTGGGACATGAGAGTCTCTTCTTCCAGCTCCTCAGCAAAGCTCTCAGTACAGGCTGGAACTTCAGAGTTGGAGTTCGATGAAAGGTCACTGTGGAGACTGAGCTTCTGCACAGCAGATTCCAGGCTCTCCATTATGTCCTGAAGGACTGCTGGAGTCATTCCTGCTGTTGGCAAACTTTGGGTAATGAGAGTCTCTTCCTCCAGCTCCTGGGCACAGCTCACAGCCTTGTTCTCTGAGTCCAGGAGCAGCCCGTGCTGGACTTGGGCCTTGTGCAGAGCATCTTCCTGGCTCTCCGCTGCGGTGCCCTCCCCAGCCAGCACAGGAGAAGCTGAGGTGGCCTTTTCCTGCTCTTCTGCAGGAGTGAGAGGGGCTGTGCTGCTCTCTGCAGCCCATGGACCCTCCCTGGTGTCCTGAGGGGCTGCCACAGAGCTTGCTGCACTTGGTGCCTGCAAACTTTGGACTGCTCCTTGTTGTTGCTGCTGGGGCTGAAGCAGGAGCACAGCCTGGCCGCCCATGGTGTCCCCCTCAAGGCACTCAGCTGCATCAGAGGACTCCAGGTCTTGCTGCTCCTCCTGCTGAACCATGAGCTTAGCCTGGCGTGTGATGTTCTTCACTATGAAGTCCTCTGCATCCAAAAAAGCCTCGCTGGAGCTGGGGTCAGGTGGCAAGGCTGGCACAGTGGGCTCGCTGCTCTGAGTGCTGAGCAGTGTCAGCAACTCTACTACCAGGCTGTCACTCTGCAAGAGAAGGTGAGGAGAGGCTGTGTGAGGAGAAGGGCCCTTGCCATTGTGAAGCTCCTGCAGCCTTGCTCCCCTGACACCCCCAGGCCCTGGCACTCCCACTCCCAGAGTAGCCCCCCCCGTGCCCATCCATCTCCTCCTGCCTGCTCCCCACCCCTACCCTGCTGGCTCTGCAGCCCCTTGGTGGGCTGGCAGCAGGCATTCACCTCCTTGTCCATGGGCACAGTACCATGGAGTCCTGGAATCGTTTTGGAGGAAAAGACCTTTAAGATGATTGCGTCCAACCCTCAAGCCAAGCCCAGCACGGGCACGGAACCCTGTCCCAAAGTGCCAGGCGCTGAGCACCTCAGCGTCCTCTCCCATTGCCCCTGCTCACCCTCTCACTCAGCTCCTTCACCATGCACTGAAGCTCCTCTAAAGCTTCACGGCTTTCTCTGTCCTGCTCCGAGCGTGTGCTGCCACCTGAGACTGGCACAGGCCCGGAGGGGAGGCAGAGCTCCCTCTTCGGCGCTCGGCTGGCAGGGTGAGGCAGCCAGCACTCCGTCTGAGTAGCGGAGTCACAGCCGGTGAGTGTGGGCAGGGAAGCCCTGGCCTCCTGCTGGGAGGATGCTCTCACCCCCATGCTGGATGGCCAAGCCTCAGCACGTTCCTCACACCTCACCCTGTTTGCTCGCTCAAGGCGTGGAACCCGAGGCCTCTGCTGGCACAGAGCTGCCCAGGGCACCCAGGGGAGATGCTGCTCCTGAGAGCTGCTCCTCTGGGAGTGGCATCCCAGGGGACAGAGCTCCTTAAATACCCTCCGGGCACCGCACCAGTGGCCTCTGGGCATGGCATCACAATGGCCTCTGGGCATGGCATCACAATGGCCTCTGGGCGTGGCATCACAGTGGCCTCTGGGCATGGCATCACAGTGGCCTCTGGGCGTGGCCAGAACCCCACCACAGAGCCCTTCCCACACCCGTGGGCAGGTTGCCATGGTGAGGCCATGCCCAGGCCACCGACCTTCCTCTGGTTCTCTGTGTGGACTCCCGTGCCTTGCCTTGCCTCGCCTTGCCTCGCCTTGCCTTGCCTTGCCTTGCCTTGCCTTGCCTTGCCTTGCCGTGCTTTGCCTTGCCTTGCCTTGCCTTGCCTTGCCGTGCTTTGCCTTGCCTTGCCTTGCCTCGCCTTGCCTTGCCTTGCCTTGCCTTGCCTTGCCTTGCCGTGCTTTGCCTTGCCTCGCCTTGCCTCGCCTTGCCTTGCCATGCTTTGCCTTGCCTTGCCTTGCCTTGCCGTGCTTTGCCTTGCCTTGCCTTGCCATGCCTTGCCTTGCCTTGCCTTGCCTTGCCGTGCTTTGCCTTGCCTTGCCTTGCCTTGCCTTGCTTTGCCTTGCCTTGCTTTGCCTTGCCTTGCCTTGCCTTGCCTTGCCTTGCCTTGCTTTGCCTTGCCTTGCCTTGCCTTGCCTTGCCGTGCTTTGCCTTGCCTTGCCTTGCCTTGCCTTGCCTAATAAACCATCGTTTAGCAAGAGCCCGGCCATCAAGCCGGGACAGGAGACTTTCCTTCTTGCTTTCCCCTCTCTCTCAAGCCAGCACAGTCCGTGAAGTCCAGAGCAGCTTTGGATGCTCCTGGCCGCGCTGTGCCGGGGCCAGCAGAGGGTTTCTTGGGGCAGAGGGTTTCTTGCACCAGCATTTCTCTGGGTGGCAGCAGGTCTCTCGAGGGCGGCACCCAGGAGCCAGAAGCGGCACCCAGGCCAAAGCAGCCCGGGCGGCCGGTGCCCATTGGGCTCCTCATGGCAGTCCATGGCTTGTTCAGGCGGGCACCGAAGCAGGGCCGTGCTGCAGAGCCTCACGGAGCTCCTGCTTAAAATCAAACCATCCGCCCGCGGCCTGTCCCTGGGTTTGGATTGGGATTCAGTTAACGAGGCAGGAATGATGAACAGGTAATTGTTTCCCCCCAAATGAGATACAAAGGAGTTAGATTTGATTGTCAGGCTCTGGTCTGTCGCCAATGCTACCAGGATGCTTCTGGGCAACTTTAGTACAATTTAGAGAGTTCAGGAAATGGAAAAGGCTAAGGCACAAAACAGCTTCACCCCACCTGTAGCATGGAGGCAAGGCAGGAGCCTGGGAAAGCCAGGTTGTGCTCACAGGGACGGAGCAGGGGTTTGGAGATGGTCCCTCTGTCTCTCTTGGGTGGCAGGCTCCAGAACTGCAAGTTTATAATCCAGTGTGTGGATAACATGGCACAAATCCAAAGGAAAGGGAGCAGCCAAAATCAAAGTGTCCTTAGACACAGCTGCCATGAGGCAGAACTCGAGCAGCAGCACTGTCTGAGCAGTGCAAATGGAGCCACACTGCCGGCCTGTGCCAGCTGACAGCTGCAGTTCTATGGCAGGCAGGGTCACTCCAGCAGCAGGCAGGGAGCAGGACCCCAGGCCAGGCAGGTCTGGGGAGAAGCCAGCTCTGAGTGCTGACTCCTCGTGGACAGGCAGGCACGGCAGGCAGGCAGGGATGGCACAGGTCACTGACTCCTCACGGACAGGCAGGCACGGCAGTCAGGCAGGGATGGCACAGGTCACTGACTCCTCATGGACAGGCAGGCACGGCAGGCAGGCAGGGATGGCACAGGTCACTGACTCCTCACGGACAGGCAGGCACGGCAGGCAGGCAGGGATGGCACAGGTCACTGACTCCTCACGGACAGGCAGGCACAGCAGGCAGGCAGGGATGGCACAGGTCACTGACTCCTCGTGGACAGGCAGGCACGCAGGCAGGCAGGGATGGCACAGGTCACTGACTCCTCACGGACAGGCAGGCACAGCAGGCAGGCAGGGATGGCACAGGTCACTGACTCCTCACGGACAGGCAGGCACGGCAGGCAGGCAGGGATGGCACAGGTCACTGACTCCTCGTGGACAGGCAGGCACGCAGGCAGGCAGGGATGGCACAGGTCACTGACTCCTCACGGACAGGCAGGCACGGCAGGCAGGCAGGGATGGCACAGGTCACTGACTCCTCACGGACAGGCAGGCACGGCAGGCAGGCAGGGATGGCACAGGTCACTGACTCCT
Source organism: Colaptes auratus (assembly GCA_015227895.2). NCBI lineage: Eukaryota > Metazoa > Chordata > Aves > Piciformes > Picidae > Colaptes > Colaptes auratus. The sequence continues at coordinate 2,231,106 of CM037644.1, forward strand.
CACGGACAGGCAGGCACGGCAGGCAGGCAGGGATGGCACTGGTCACTGACTCCTCACGGACAGGCAGGCACGGCAGGCAGGCAGGGATGGCACAGGTCACTGACTCCTCACGGACAGGCAGGCACGCAGGCAGGCAGGGATGGCACTGGTCACTGACTCCTCACGGACAGGCAGGCACGGCAGGCAGGCAGGGATGGCACAGGTCACTGACTCCTCACGGACAGGAAGGCACGGCAGGCAGGCAGGGATGGCACAGGTCACTGACTCCTCGTGGACAGGCAGGCACGCAGGCAGGCAGGGATGGCACAGGTCACTGACTCCTCACGGACAGGCAGGCACAGCAGGCAGGCAGGGATGGCACAGGTCACTGACTCCTCACGGACAGGCAGGCACGGCAGGCAGGGATGGCACAGGTCACTGACTCCTCACGGACAGGCAGGCACAGCAGGCAGGGATTGCACAGGTCACTGACTCCTCACGGACAGGCAGGCACAGCAGGCAGGCAGGGATGGCACAGGTCACTGACTCCTCGTGGACAGGCAGGCACGGCAGGCAGGCAGGGATGGCACAGGTCACTGACTCCTCACGGACAGGCAGGCACGGCAGGCAGGCAGGGATGGCACTGGTCACTGACTCCTCACGGACAGGCAGGCACGGCAGGCAGGCAGGGATGGCACAGGTCACTGACTCCTCACGGACAGGCAGGCACGCAGGCAGGCAGGGATGGCACAGGTCACTGACTCCTTGTGGACAGGGAGGAGGGCATCTCCCCACGGCAGCAACACAGTCTCCAGGTAGTCTTCCAAGCATCAAACCCCACCCCAGTCCCCAGGCACTCTCTATTCTCCTTCCACACCTCGCTGCCAAGCGCTGCCTGAGCTGCCTCCAGGCCCTCAAGCCTTCCTCTCTCCCGGGCTACAAACCCTACCCCAGGGGTTTCTGCTGCCTTCACCGCCAAGGAGTCACAGGGTCCTAAGTCCTACCCGGGAGTCTCCCGTGTTCAAAGCCCCCCCCACTTGACCCCAGGGGCCAAGCTCCCCCATGCCCAAACATTATCCCCAATGACTTCCCCAACGATGCTGAGCCATATATGTATTTCTGTCCCTTAAAGGTGCTGTGGGAGACAGTGTCAAAGGCTTTACTGAAGTCCAAGTAAGCAACACCCACAGCCTCACAGGTGAGTCAAACGGGACCTGCCCTCCACAAAAGCATGCTGACCATCGAGGACAGATCACAGGCACATCACTGTTTAATATCAGAAAGAAAGCTCTCGATTGAAATGTGTCTGGAACTGGGAACTTGGGAGAGGCTTCCATCAGAAGCAACAGAAGTGGGATAAGCCAGCTCGTGTGGCCAAGTCATCAAGCAGGAGGAACTGTGTGAACAAAGCTCATTGAAAGGACGCTTGAGGATGACTACTAAACGACCTTCGGGGGAAGCAAGGGAGCCTCCGAGTGGCTGTCATCATAAAGAGCCAGCAGCAGAAGGCGACAGAGACCGCGTTGAGAGCTAGCAAGGGCTGGGTGCAGACCGCGAGAAGAATGGCTCCGTGTTCAGGTCCTGGGTGGTGCACGCTGCTGGGAGAGATCCTGGCACACCCCAGCACTGCAGGAGAAGATTACTGACTGAGTAACCCTCACTGGCTGTCAAGTGTGGCTGCTTGGTCTCTCCGACAGCGCTCTAGGCCTGGCTGGGTGTCAAAGGCTCTCTGCCAGTTGCAGATGGATCTGCCTGCCCGGCTGAGAAGTCTTTTCCTTGGTGCCAAGCACCTGCCCACCTCAGCACTTCATTTCTTTGTTTTTTTTTTTCATCCCAGTACCAGAAGTTTTGCAGAATTTGCAGATGCTCAGTGTCTGGCAGGGGATGCAAGAGGGGATGCACCAAAACCTCAACCAGCAAGGGAGGAAAGAGATTACAAGCTTGCCACTAACCCTGGTTTGTGTAAGGATGCATCCTAATGATGGGCAGGGAAAGCTCCTTGCTGTGTGGGGTAAGCAGCATGTTAAGGAATGTCACAGGTGCTGCAGGTGGAGCCTGTTTCACTCCTCACTAAGAAACATCCAACAGAAGATGCTGTTGGCTCAAATAATTGAGTGCTAGCAGCAGCAGCAGCACAGTGCCAGGAGAAGAGCAAAGCCCTGTTCCCTGTCAGGCTGGAGCTCTCTGGAGCTCTTGAAAGTAAAACAGAGGCCCAGGTTCAAGGCAACATGAAGAGGAAGCTCATTCACAAATGACAGAATATCTGAGGAAGGAAGAGACCTCCAGAGATCATCAACCCTCCTCCTGCTGAAGCAGGCTCAGTACAGCAGGCAGTCCAGGGCTGTGTCCAGCTGGGTTGTAAATGTCTCCAATATCTCCTCTGTGTCAGTCCCTTATGCTTTTCCCAGTTGCTTCCGGCCCCAGCATGGCTCCGACGCTGGCCTGCAAGGCATGTCACAATGCCACCACTGCTGCTAAGCCACTGCATAGATTGGATGATTCTCTGGCTCTATACCACTGGGCACAGCTCTGCTGGGAGCAGACCCACAGAATGCTACCAGGCAAAGCAACAACACTTCACCCCAGCCACTTCTGCACCACGCTGTCAGCTTTGCAAGGAGGTGTCTGCAGGAGCTCACAGGTTTCACACCTCCTCTGGGTCTGCAGAGAGCACGCATCCTAAATGTGGATTTCCCCCCTGCACAATGATTCATCTGTGCCTTTGCTTAAAGGATTTCACTGTCCACCCATCCTTCAAGGCCTCTTTGTTGGCCACAGGTCCTTTTGGTATGCAGAAAATGCCTGGGTGAAGAGAGGAATCCAGCTTCACTTTCGGTGTCTGCAAGCTGCCTGCTAGATACCAACGACTGACCAACAGCTCTGGCTGCTTGAGTCCCAGCTTCTGTCACTAAGGTTCTGTGGTTACAGCACTTCTGAAATATGGAAATAACTTCTGAAGGGCCTCATCTGAGGAAGGACTGAGCTGAAACATCCTCAGAGGCCTGGGTCTTCTGTGATGACCACAGGTATGGAGGAGCCTGTGGGTTTCTTAGCCCATGTGGATTCAGGACAGGGGAGAAATGATGGCCTGACATGCAGCAAGCCTTGGTTGCAGGACACGTGGCATGGCTGAGGGCTTTCTCCCTTTGGGAAAGACTGAGATCAAATATCTTTCATAGAATCAAGAATCAGGGAATGGTTTGTGTTGGAAGGGAACTTAAAGCTCATCCAGTTCCAAAACCCCTGCCATGGGCAGGGACACCTCCCACCAGCCCAGGTTATGTAAGGCCTCATCCAGCCTGGCCTTGAGCACCCTGGGAGGGACAGCCACAGCCTCCCTGAGCAACCTGTGCCAGTCTCCCCACCCTAAAGAATCTCCCCACTCTAAAGAATTTCTTCCTTATCTCCAGTCTCAATCTCCACTCTCCCAGCTCAAAGCCCTTGTCCCTCATCCTGGCACTCATCCTGGCACTCCCAGCCCTTGTCAAAAGTCCTCCCCAGCCCTCCTGGAGCCCCTTCAGGTACTGGAAGGTTGCTCTAAGCTCTCCCTGGAGACTTCTCCTCTCTAGGCTGAACAGCCCCAGCGCTCCCAGCCTGTCTCCACAGGGGAGGTGCTGCAGCCCTCTGATCGTCTTGGTGCCCTCCTCTGGAGCCTCTCCAGCAGCTCCAGGTCCTTCTTGTGCTGGGGGCCCAAGAGCTGGAAGCAGTGCTGCAGGTGGAGTCTCACAGAGCAGAGCAGAGGGGCAGAATCCCCTCCCTGTGCTGCTGCTCTCCCTGCTCTGGCTGCAGCTCAGCACACAGCTGCCTGCTGGCTGCCAGGGACCAGTGCTGCTCCTGGGGAGTTTGTCATAATTTTTGCATATTAGTGGTGATGGAAGTTGCTTTTGTCCAAGGAAAAGAAAACAAGTTCAAACAGTCAGAGACAGGAACTAGATTGATTTATTCCCCCCCCCCCTCTTTGTTTGTTTTTCTGGGTGGTGTTTCTTTGGTGGTTTTTTGTTTTTTTTGTTTGTTTGTGCTTTTTGGTTGCTTGGTTTTGCATAACCCTATAAATCATCCAAAACTTGTTCCTTTTTCTGAGAAACTTGCACCATCTGCAAAAAACTTTTACTAATTCCACCTTAACACCAGGGTGATGCAGGGGAAGGGCATCCCTCAGGGATCTCAGTTCCTGGAGAAAGAACTCCAGCCTTCTAGGACTTCACCAGCTCTACAGGAGGGTAAAAAGTGTTCATTTGTTCCCCGTGCTGGTGGTGATGCAAAGGGAAAGGACCAGCAGGAAAGGGCCCTGCTTGGACCTCAGCATCAAACAGCAGAGAAAGGTTGGGGAAGGTGGAGAGGCTGAAAGGGGCAAATACAATACAATACAATACAATACAATACACCAGGTTGGAAGAGACCTTCAAGATCATCGCATCCAACCTATCAACCAATCCAATCCACCTAAATACAATACAATACAATACAATACAATACAATACAATACAATACAATACACCAGGTTGGAAGAGACCTTCAAGATCATCGCATCCAACCTATCAACCAATCCAACCCACCTCAATACAATACAATACAATACAATACAATACAATACAATACAATACAACCCACCTAAACAACTAAACAACTAAACCGTGGCACCAAGCACCCCATCAAGCCTCTGCTTGAACATCTCCAATGAAGGTGACTCCACCACCTCCCCGGGCAGCCCATCCCAATGGGCAATCACTCTCTCTGTATAGAACTTCTTCCTAACATCCACTCTAAACCTCCCCTGGTGCAGCCTGAGACTGTGTCCTCTTGTTCTGGTGCTGGCTGCCTGGGAGAAGAGACCAACCTCTGCCTGGCTACAATCTCCCTTCAGGTAGTTGTAGAGAGCAAGAAGGTCACCCCTGAGTCTCCTCTTCTCCAGGCTAAGCAACCCCAGCTCCCTCAGCCTCTCCTCACAGGGCTGTGTTCCAAGCCCCTTCACCAACTTTGTTGCCCTTCTCTGGACACCTTCCAGCAAGTCAAACTCCTTCCTAAACTGAGGGGCCCAGAACTGGACACAGGACTCAAGGTGTGGCCTAACCAGTGCAGTGTACAGGGGCAGAATGACCTCCCTGCTCCTGCTGGCCACACTCTTCCTGATGCAGGCCAGGATGCCATTGGCCTTCTTGGCTGCCTGGGCACACTGCAGGCTCATGTTCAGCCTCCCATCAAACAGCACCCCCAGGTCCCTCTCTGCCTGGATGCTCTCCAGCCACTCTGACCCCAGCCTGTAGCACTGCCTGGGGTTGCTGTGGCCAAGGTGCAGCCCCTGGCACTTGGATGTGTTCAATCTCCTGCCCCTGGCCTCTGCCCATCTGTCCAGCCTGTCGAGGTCCCTCTGCAGAGCCTCTCTGCCCTCCAGCAGATCAACTCCTGCCCCCAGCTTGGTGTCATCTGCAAACTTACTGATGATGGACTCCATGCCCTCATCCAGATCATCAATAAAGATGTTGAAGAGCATGGGGCCCAGCACTGATCCCTGGGGCACACCACTGGTGCCTGGCTGCCAGCTGCTGTGGCACCATTCACCACCACTCTCTGGGCTCAGCCTCCAGCCAGTTCCTAACCCAGCTCAGAGTGCTGCTGTCCCAGCCAGGGGCTGACAGCTTGGCCAGGAGTTTGCTGTGGGGGACGGTGTCAAAGGCCTTGCTGAGGTCCAGGTAGACCACATCCACAGCCTGCCCCACATCCACCAGGCAGTCACCTGGGCATAGAAGGAGATCAGGTTGGTCAGGCAGGACCTGCCCTTCCTAAATCCATGCTGGCTGGGCCTGAGCCCTTGGCCAGCCTGTAAGTGCTGTGTGATTGCACTCAAGATGACCTGTGGGAGCTGCAGAGCTCTCTTTGCTCACGGGGAGAACCTTCTTATTGCTGGCACAGAGCTCTCTTCTATTGCATATCTGCACTCCCTGATCACCTCCTCCAAGGACAGGAACCCTGGCAGTAGGAAGGAAGCTGGAGGCACAGAGGCATTTTGCATCCCACTACGGCCATGGAACACTGGAGGGTGTTAGCAAGCAGCAGAGCCCTCCTTGTTCCCAGGGCATCCCTGGGCAGGGGGTCTCCTGCACTGCCCTGGAATTTGGATGCCCAGCACCCTGCTTGCTGCAGCTGGTGGCTGTAGTCCCTGCTCAGCAACCCCAGTGGGGTTTGCCTGGTTGTGTTTCTACAGCATTCCAGAAACACACCCAGAGCCCAGGTATGGACACACCTGCCCTGGTTCTGGAGGTGCCTGGCAGTCACTGGTTGGCATGCAGAGCCTGGCTGGGTGCCATGGCTCTAACTCTGCATTTAGAAGCACTTTGATTCCTGCTGCTAAATGTGCCTGGTCACGAATCTCTGATGTAAATGAACAGCAGACCACGTCTGGAAGGGAAGAGGGACTTTTGTTTAGTGCATACAAGATGTTCTGGTGATGTATTTAGACCAGCCCCAGCAGTGCTCATTAAAACAGACAGCAACTGCAGCACTGCTCAAGCGGGGTGGTAACAGAATGTGGCCACAAACAGACTGTGAGAATGAGCCACTTCCACCCTGCTCTAGGGCAAGGCTTTGGATTCAGCCACTTCCACCCTGCTCTAGTGCAAGGCTTTGGATTCAGCCACTTCCACCCTGCTCTAGGGCAAGGCTTTGGATTCAGCCACTTCCACCCTGCTCTAGTGCAAGGCTTTGGATTCAGCCACTTCCACCCTGCTCTAGGGCAAGGCTTTGGATTCAGCCACTTCCAGCCTGCTCTAGTGCAAGGCTTTGGATTCAGCCACTTCCACCTGCTCTAGGGCAGGCTTTGGATTCAGCCACTTCCAGCCTGCTCTAGTGCAAGGCTTTGGATTCAGCCACTTCACCTGCTCTAGTGCAAGGCTTTTGGATTCAGCCACTTCCACCCTGCTCTAGTGCAAGGCTTTGGGATTCAGCCACTTCCACCCTGCCTAGTGCAAGGCTTTGGATTCAGCCACTTCCACCCTGCTCTAGTGCAAGCTTTGGATTCAGCCACTTCCAGCCTGCTCTAGGGCAAGGCTTTGGATTCAGCCACTTCCAGCCTGCTCTAGTGCAAGGCTTTGGATTCAGCCACTTCCAGCCTGCTCTAGTGCAAGGCTTTGGATTCAGCCACTTCCACCCTGCTCTAGGGCAAGGCTTTGGATTCAGCCACTTCCACCCTGCTCTAGGGCAAGGCTTGGAATGGAGCCTTCCACCCAGCCACATCTTTCTCTGTGTGGTTGTTTTTGTCTAGAAAGAGGCAAGGTGGTGCAGATCACATCTGCTCCCAGAAGGCATTTTTAGATCTGTTTCAATTGCAAGCTGGTTTTCTGCTGAGATGTCCTCTTACCAGGGCTAGCCAGGCAAAGAAATACTCAAAAGGTCATGAACTGAAGGCTAACTGTTGTACTGCTGGGGTAGGCAGGACTTCTCCACCAGCCAGGGCTAGGCAGAGCTTTTTCCTCTGAGCTGTCCTGCTATGATCTGTGTTAGAAACCAGCTCTGCATAGACTGCCAGCTTGGAAGGGACCCCAAGGATCCTCTGCTCCAACCTCTCCAGGTGACACTGCAGTTGCCATCAGCTGGCTCAGCACCCTGGCAAGCTGAGGCTCAAACTGCCCAGTGCAGGGCACTCCACTGCTGCCCTGGGAGATGATTCCAGTCTCTGACTGTGCTCATGGCAACCTTTGCTCCTGGAGTGCAATGGGAATGTCCCCAGCAGCAACTTGTCCCCATCCCCCCTTGGCTGTTCCATGGCACTGCTTGGACAAAGGGAGTCTCCATCCTCCTGGCAGCCACCCTTTATGTCCTGGTCCATGGTGATGAGGTCTCCCCTGAGCCTGAAGAGACCCAGCTCTCAGCCTTTTCTTCACACCAACCACAGTGCATACAGCCCCTGGCCATACCTCACCTCTTCCGTTAGCTCCTCAGCTTCTCCTTTTTATCTGAGGACCTTGATGTCCTCCTGCCCTGCAGCAGCTCCTCAGCCCTGGGCAGAGGGGCAGAAGGCAGTTTCTGCTCTGGCATGGTGCTCACAGTGTCCTGGCAGAGCAGGGCCAAGCTCACAGTGCAACAGCACACATGGCTGCTGCCCAGCTTGGACTTGTCAGGCCTGTGCTCCCCAAGCCCAGCTGCTGCCACTGAGGGGTTTACTGTGCTGGAGCTGTCAGAGGCCACCTCCTTCCTGCAACCACATGCAGAAAACCCTTGCAGAAGTCTCCAGTCTAGCCTTACTCCACCTAACCAGAAGTCTTTGGTCTGGTTGCTAATTTATAGCTGAGTAACTTCCTGCTCCTCTGGGCAGCTGAGGACTTTGGCTGTCTCAGGGCCAGGAGATCTTGCTGGTGTTACTGGTGTTTTTGCTCTGCCCAGCCATGCATGCCAACAACTTCCAACCACCATGGAAGCTGAGGCAATGCTGAGAAAAAGCCTGAGCTGCTAAAAGCCAGATCAGAGTCATTCCTGATTCCAAAAGATGCTTCCATCAGAGTTAGCTGGCATGGGGATGGAAGGACATCCCATCAGGAAGAATTCTTTAGAGTGAGGGTGGTGAGACACTGGAACAGGTTGTCCAGGGAGGTTGTGGATGCCCCCTTCCTGGAGGTGTTTAAAGCCATGCTGATGGCCCTTCAGTAACCTGCATTGAGGCTGCACTGGCTGATTGGCCTCCCTGGAGCAAGGGAAGGTTGGGGGCACCACCAAGATTAGGCTGCAGGACTCAGAAATGTCACTCATCTGCTCTCCCCTGCTCAGGATCACAAAGTCACAGAATTCTTTAGGTTGGAAAAGACCTTCAAGATCACCCAGTCCAATCATTCTCTGACTCCACCAAGGCTGGGGCTAAACCATGGCCTCAGCACCACATCTCTGCCTCTTTTGAAACACCTCTAGGGATGGGGACCCAACCACCTGCCTGGGCAGCCTGTGCCAGGCTGGGAGAACCCTTTCAGGGGAGAATTTTCTTCTAATCTCCAGCCTAAACCTCCCTTGGTGCAACTTGAGGCCATTTCCTCTCATCCTATCACTAGTTAGAAGGGAGAAGGGACCAACTGCTACCTGGCTCCAACCTCCTTTCAAGGAGTTGTAGAGAGCCAGAAGGTCTTCACTCAGCCTCCTCTTCTGCAGACTGGAGGTAGGGGTGACACATCACATTTACAGCACTACAGCCACCTGTCCCTGTGCCTGCTGCTCCTCAGGGCTGCTTGGTCTCTTAGACTGGTGGGCAAGCAACACATCTCACTTCTTTATCTAAAGGCAGATTAAAAGATACCCAGGGGGTTCCAATCCTTCCCCTGCTAACAGCAGATCTGGGCCAGGCATTTTCATCGAATCATAAAATGGTTTGGATTAGAGGAGACCTTAAAGATCATCAAGTTCCAAACACCCTGCCACAGCAGGGACACCTCTCCCCACCTCAGGTTGCTCAAAGCCTCATCCAGCCTGGCCTTGAGCACCTCCAGGGAGGAGGCAGCCACAACCTCCTTGGGCAACCTGTGCCAGAGTCTCCCCACCTTTACTCTAAAGAATTCTTCCTAATACCCAATCTAAATCTCTCCTCTTCCACTTGAATCCATTTCCTCTCATTCTGTCTCTACAAGCCCTTCAGCTTTAACTTCTGCCCTGGTGACTCTCTGCTCTTCTCCTAGCACTTGCATTCCTAAGGGTTTTGAAGCAGAGCTGTCCATGAGCCCAGCTGTCCCAGACAAGAAGAGCTTTGCTCCTTGCCACTGTTTAAAGACCATTTCAGTGGCTTTGAAGCCTATTTGAACAAAACCACTTCTGGATCTCAGCTGTCAATGGCTCAGCCGTGCTGAGGTCATATGAGTCATGTTTGCTAGCCATAGAAGTGCTGGGGGATGAGAAGCTCAACAGGACTCTCAGGGTGCACTTGCAGCCCAGAAAGCCAATCAGAGCCTGGGCTGCAGCAGGAGAAGTGTGGCCAGCATGGCAAGGAGGGGACTCCCCCTCACTCAGCCCTGGTGAGACCCCCACTTTGAGTACTGCCTCCAGTTCTGGAGCCCCTATTGCAAGAGGGATGTGGAGGTGCTGGAAGGTGTCCAGAGCAGGGCCATGAGGATGAGCAGAGGGCTGGAGCAGCTCTCCTGTGAGGACTGACTGAAGGAGTTGGGGCTGTTCAGTCTGGAGAAGAGAAGGCTCCCAGGTGACCTCATTGTGGCCTTCCAGGATCTGAAGGGGGCTACAGGAAGGCTGGGGAGGGACTGCTCAGGCTCTCAGGTAGTGATAGGACTAGGGGGAATGGACTGAAGCGGAGTGGGGAGATTCAGGCTGGAGGTGATGAGGAAGTTCTTCCCCAGAGAGTGGTGAAGCCCTGGAATGGGTTGTGCAGGGAGTGGTTGAGGCCCTGTCCCTGGAGGTGTTTAAGCCCAGGCTGGATGAGGCTCTGGCCAGCCTGTTCTAGTGTGGGGTGCCCCTGCCCATGGCAGGGGGGTTGGAACTGGATGATCCTTGTGGTCCCTTCCAACCCTGACTGATACTATACCATGATAAGTTTT
>CM037644.1:2241611-2499704 GCA_015227895.2 Colaptes auratus
TTTCTTGTGGTGAGGGGCCCAAAAATGAGCCCAGTATAGACTTGTGCTGACCAAACCAGAGCAGTTACCTCAGTACGAGCTGGGCACTGGGCTGGAGTCTTTCCCACAGGAAGAGAAAGAAAGGTCAGATATAAAAAACCTTCATTTGGGGTTGAAAGCATGAAATAAAGTGTAGTCTGCACTTTGTGGAGAGATGATTTGGTGCTTTTTTGGTGGTTGCTCCTTCTAGAAAGGATTCTAAGTTGCAAATAACATTTCCTGATATGGGATGCAAGGGAGGGAAAATAAAATCCTCTTGACACAGTTTCAAGGTCAGCCAGGAGAGGAAGCTGCTCCCAGGCTGCGCTACAAATATACCAATCCACAAACTCTCTCCTGTAGTAGTCTGGTGTAGAAAAAGACTGAGCACCCTGGTCCCCTCCTCAGTCCCAGCAACACCCAGGGTGACCCCCAGAGGGAGATTCTGGGTGTTTGGTTCTCCTAACCAATACAATGCAATACAATACACCAGGTGGAAGAGACCTTCAAGATCAATCATGTCCACCCATCAACCAATCCAACCCACCTAAATACAATACATACAGTACAATCAACCACCTAAACAACCAAACAACTAACACATGGCACCAAGCACCCCATCAAGTCTCCTCCTGAACACCTCCAGTGATGGTGACTCCACCACCTCCAGGGCAGCACATCCCAATGGGCAATCACTCTCTCTGTGTAGAACTTCCTCCTAACTCCAGCCTAAACCTCCCCTGGCACAGCTTGAGACTTGTCCTCTTGTTTGGTGCTGGCTGCCTGGGAGAAGAGACCAACCCTCACCTGGCTACAGCCTCCCTTCAGGGAGTTGGAGAGAGCAAGAAGGTCACCCTGAGCCTCCTCTTCTCCAGGGCTAAGCAACCCCAGCTCCCTCAGCCTCTCCTCACAGGGCTGTGTTCAAAACCCTCACCAACTTTGTTGCCCTCTCTGGACACCCTTCCAGCAGCTCAACCTCCTTCCTAAACTGAGGCGGCCCAGAACTGGACACAGGACTCAAGGTGTGGCCTAACCAGTGCAGTGTACAGGGCAGAATGACCTCCCTGCTCCTGCTGGCCACACTCTTCCTGATGCAGGCCAGGATGCCATTGGCCCTCTTGGCTGCCTGGGCACACTGCAGGCTCATGTTCAGCCTCCCATCAACCAGTACCCAGGTCCCTCTCTGCCTGGCTGCTCTCAGCCATCTGACCCAGCCTGTAGCACTGCCTGGGCTTGCTGTGGCCAATGTGCAGCACCTGGCACTTGGATGTGTTCAATCTCCTGCCCTTGGCCTCTGCCCATCTGCCCAGCCTGTCAAGGTCCCTCTGCAGAGCCTCTCTGCCCTCCAGCAGATCAACTCCTGCCCCCAGCTTGCTGTCATCTGCAAATTTACTGCTGATGGACTCAATGCCCTCATCCAGATCATCCATAAAGATACTGAAGAGGATGGGGCCCAGCACTGATCCCTGGGGCACACCACTGGTGCCTGGCTGCCAGCTGGCTGTGGCACCATTCACCACCCACTCTCTGGCTCAGCCTCCAGCCAGTTCCTAACCCCAGCTCAGAGTGCTGCTGCCCAAGCCAGGGGCTGACAGCTTGGCCAGGAGTTTGCTGTGGGGGACGGTGTCAAAGGCCTTGCTGAGGTCCAGGCAGACCACATCCACAGGCCTCCCCACAGGTGTCCAAATGTGGAGGCAGGAGGCCACACTTGAACCTGCTCAGTGTGAAAAAAAAGCCCTCTCCAGGTCTGTCATTGCAGGCACAGGGACAGCAGAGCAGAATGGTTCCCTGCATGGGAACTGATGGCTTCTATAATTTTCCAGGCTTCACTTCAATGAGTCTGAATCTATTCTCTCTCCTCTTTGTTTTCTGCCCACAAAGAGAGATGAGCTTCTGGATCCAGATGTCACTCTATTTAAAGCAGCAGGTCAGGAGTTCACCCTGGGAGGTGGGGAGCACGCTGCAGCTCTCCCTGCCCTCCAACAGCTCCTAACCACCCAGGAGCCAAAGTGCTGCCCCTGGCACTGCCACCCTGCAGTGATGCAGCAGCAAGCTGTGCAAGGGTCAGCAGCCAGGCACAGCAGCCTCCTGAGCTCTTCCCTTGTGTTTGCTGAGGGCTAGGAGCACACACAGGTGCTTGCTGTAACTCAGCAGATCTGCAGTGTCTCAGGAAGCTGCAAGATGTAGGAAGGCTCTGCAGAAGGACCTGGCTAGGCTGGATCCGTGGGCTGAGGTCAGTTACAATACAATACAATAAATCCAGGTTGGAGGAGACCTTCAAGATCATCGTGTCCAACCTATCAACAATCCAACCACCCAAACACTAACCCATGGCACCAAGACCCCCATCAGTCTCCTCCTGAACACCTCCAATGAAGGTGACTCCACCACCTCCCCAGCAGCCCATTCCAGTGGGCAATCACTCTCTCTGTATAGAACTTCTTCCTAAACTCCAGCCCAAACCTCCCCTGGCGCAGCCTGAGACTGTGTCCTCTTGTTCTGGTGCTGGCTGCCTGGGAAAAGAGACCAACCTCTGCCTGGCCACAATCACCCTTCAGCTAGTTGGAGAGAGCAAGAAGGTCTCCCCTGAGCCTCCTCTTCTGCAGGCTAAGCAACCCCAGCTCCCTCAGCCTCTCCTCATAGGGCTGTGTTCCAAACCCTTCCCCAGCTTTGTTGCCCTTCTCTGGACACCTTCCAGCAGCTCAACCTCCTTCCTAACCTGAGGGGCCCAGAGCTGGACACAGGACTCAAGGTGTGGCCTAACCAGTGCTGTGTACAGGGGCAGAATGACCTCCCTGCTCCTGCTGGCCACACTCTTCCTGATGCAGGCCAGGAGGCCATTGGCCCTCTTGGCTGCCTGTAGGAGGTTTAACAAGGCCAAGGGCTGTGTCCTGCACTTGGGTCACAACAAGCCCAGGAATGCTCCAGGCTTGGGGCAGAGTGCCTGGAAACTGCCCAGCAGAGAAGGTGCTGGGTGACAGCAGCTGAGCATGAGCCAGGAGGTGCCCAGGTGGGCAAGAAGGCCACCAGCAGCCTGGCCTGGGCCAGCAATGGTGTGGGCAGCAGGAGCAGGGCAGGGATTGTCCTCCTGTGCTCAGCACTCATCAGGCCACAGCTTGAGTCCTGGGTTCAGTCTTGGGTCCCTCACTCCAAGAAGGACACTGAGGGATTGGAGCAGGTCTTCAAGTTGTACCAGGGGATGTTTGGGTTGGAGGTGAGGAGAAATGTCTTTGGTGCAAGAGTGGTCAGGGATTGGCACAGGCTGCCCAGGGAGGTGGTGGAGTCCCCATGCCTGGAGGGGTTCAGGAAAGCTGCGGCCATGGCACTTGGGGCCATGGTTTAGTGGCCACGGTGGGGTTGGGTTGCTGGTTGGACTGGATGAGCTTGGAGGTGTTTTCCAGCTGAACTGATGCTGTGATGTGTCCAAGCACTCAGACTCTCAATGGATGAATAAAGGATGTGTCCATAAACACTTGCAGCTCCTCAGATGGGAGTCCACCTTCCTTCAGCAACCTGATCTAGCTGGAGATGTCCCTGCTGACTGCAGGGGGGATTGGACAAGATGACCTTTGAGGATCCCTTCCAACCTGATGCATACTGATGATCCTTTTTTTAAGTGAAAAGAATTGCAGATTAGAACCTGTCAGGGTGAGCTTTGATCCTTGACCACTGATAGCCAAGCTGAGTTCAGCTTGCAGAAGAAATTCATTGCTTCATTATCTGTCAGTCTGTGTCTGCTCTCTGGCTGAGCCTGGCAGGTCATGCACCTGCAAAGTGAGAGCATTGTCCCAGCTGTTTCCTGCCTTCCAGTGGCAGGGAGAACCAGTGGTGCTCAGAGGGTCTATGTGGACCTTCCACTCTAGAACTCTAGAGTAGAACTCTAAGTGCTGAGTTCTACACATTGGCCACAACAGCCCCAGGCAGTGCTACAGGCTGGGGACAGAGTGGCTGAGAGCAGCCAGGCAGAGAGGGACCTGGGGGTACTGGTGAACAACAGCTGAATATGAGCCTGCAGTGTGCCCAGGGGGCAAGAAGGCCAATGGCATCCTGGCCTGCATCAGGAAGAGTGTGGGCAGCAGGAGCAGGGAGGTCATTGTGCCCCTGTACACTGCACTGGTTAGGCCACACCTGGAGTCCTGTGTCCAGTTCTGGGCTCCTCAGTTCAGGAAAGATGTTGAGATGCTGGAAGGTGTCCAGAGAAGGGCAAGAAAGCTGGGGAGGGGTCTGGAGCACAGCCCTGAGAGGAGAGGCTGAGGGAGCTGGGGTTGCTTAGCCTGCAGAAGAGGAGGCTCAGGGGAGACCTCCTTGCTCTCTCCATCTCCCTGAAGGGAGGTTGTAGCCAGGTGGGGCTTGGTCTCTTCTGCCAGGCACCACCTGGGAGAAGAGACCTCCCAGGGAGGTGGTGGAGTCAACCATCACTGGAGGTGTTTAAAAAGAGCCTGGATGAGGCACTTGGTGCCATGGTTGAGTTGATCAGATGGTGCTGGATGATAGGTTGGACTTGATGATCTCAAAGGTCTCTTCCAACCTGGTTAATTCTATTCTATTCTATTCTATTCTATTCTATTCTATTCTATTCTATTCTATTCTATTCCATTCCATTCCATTCCATTCCATTCCATTCCATTCCATTCCATTCCATTCTTACAAGCTATCACAGAATCACAGAAACATTCAGGTTGGAACAGACCCTCAGGAGCACCAAGTCCAACCCAGAACCCTGCTCTACAAAGTTCATATTCCCAAGCACCACATCCAAATGACCCTTAAACACCCAACCATTAAGGTAGAGACATTTAAAGGCAGGAGAAGACAGCAGGCAAGGATGAGTTAAAAATAGCTCCCCCACCAAAAGCAAACCAAAACAGGACAGCAGAAGTGTGGCTTGTTGCTGTCCTGTGATCATCCTGGAATAGCAGCTGTGAGTCAGAAGTGAGCACAGAGCCACAGCCACCCTCCTGACACCTCCCTCCCCACCTGCTCACAGCAGCCACAAGGCTCTGCTGCTCACACCCTGCTCACAGCTGTCCTGGCTCTGAGCTCGAGCAGACCTGGGCTGTCCTGGCTGTAATGAGTAGGATCAAAATTAAGCACTTGGGACATAAATAATCTAAAGGCAAGGTACAGCCACAGCCTGATCCAGTTACAGCTCTAATTTGCACATTTCCTCTTTGACAGCAGTTCTTTCATCTTCTCTGCAGAGCTGAACCTCTCCCAGATGTCATTTGCAAGCCAGCAGAGGTGCTTTGCATCCGAGCCAGGGGACCTGCAGGAACGCCTCTGACCTCCCCGCCACGCTCTGCACTGAAACACAGCACAGAGTCCTTCCAGCTGCTCTGCCCATCAGCACTCCCTCACACCTCCCCCCAGCCTTCCAGTCAGCTCTGGGTCCAGATGGGAGAAAGACTCCAGAGCTGAACGCACCAGTCCTGAGCTGAGCTTCCTACTGAGGTGCTTGCTGCCAGCAGCCGTAGCGCGGAGCAGGGGCAGCCACCAAGAGGCAATGAGGACCAAAGCAGTACCTGCAGCTCCCACTTCATAAAACCTGCCCCTGGTTTGCATCCCTGGTGCCTCCTTGCAAAACAGCCCAAGCTACCAGCTGCTCAGCTTCTCTAGTTCCTCCCCTAAATGTCTCCTTTTTGCCCAGGTCAGTGATGTGGTTGGAGGCGTGCTTGCGGTCCTCTCCTGTGGCTGAGCAGGTGGTCCTCCTGTGGTGCGGAGCTGCACTTTTCCCTCTGTGCAGAGGGATGATTTGGGATCCCTTTGGAAGCTGGGCTAGAAACAAATCCCAACGGGTTGGGAAGCCTCAGCAGCTGTGCCTCTAGCGCAGCTCTGTGTTGTCTGGCCATCCCAGGAAAGAAAAGCTGTGGGTGTTTCCAGCTGCTGTGGGTCTCTCTGTTGTCGTGCCACTGCCTTCTTTGATGCTATTTGTTATGCTGATGTCGCCCTGGCAGGCACGGGCAGCCAGCCCCTGCGGGACCTGCTGTTGGGGCTGTGATAGCCTGGGCACAAACTCTTAGCCTTTTGTCTGCAGCTCTCTGCCTGTGCTTGACAAACAGCAAAGTACCACAGAGGAACACTCTTTAAGAGACCTTGCAGATGAGGTCTGCCAGCTGCAGGCAGACAGAGGCAGAGCACCGTGTGGAGCCTGCTTTTTAGGAAGACAGTTGTTATTTCCCACCCCAGCAGTTCCTGCACATTGGGGATGTTATGGCTGAAAGGTTTCATTCATCAGGCTCTTCCATCAGGCTCTTCTGCTCTCTGAGGAGCACAGAAGCAGAGGATGTTAGGGGTTGGAAGAGACCTCCAGATATCATCGAGTCCAACCCCCCTGCCAGAGCAGGAGCAGAGAATCCAGCACAGGTCACACAGGAACACATCCAGATGGGGCTGGAAAGGCTCCAGAGAAGGAGACTCCACAACCTCTCTGGGCAGCCTGCTCCAGGACTCTGCCACCCTCACAGGCAAGAAGTTCCTCCTCATGCTGAGGTGGAACCTCCTGTGCTGGAGTTTCCATCCACTGCCCCTTGTCTTATCACAGGGCACAACTGAGCAGAGGCTGTGCCTGTGCCTTCCTTCTTGACCCCCAGCCCTCAGATATTGATAGACGTTGATCAGATCCCTCTCAAGCCTTCTCCTCTCCAGACTAAGCAGCCCCAGGGCTCTCAGCCTCTCCTCCCCAGGCAGTGCTGCAGTCCCTTCAGCATCCTTGGAGCCCTCCCTTGGACTCTCTCCAGCAGATCCCTGTCCCTCCTGACCTGGGGAGCCCAGAGCTGGATGCAATATTCCAGGTGAGGTCTCAGCAGGGCAGAGCAGAGGGGGAGGAGAACCTCCCTGGCTCTGCTGGCCACACTCCTCTGAATGCCCCCCAGGCTCCCATTGGCCTTCTTGGCCCCCAGGGCACATTGCTGTCCCATGCAGAACTTGCTGTCCAGCAGCACTCCCAGGTCCTTCCCCAGGGGGCTGCTCTCCAGCAGATCCCCTCCCAGCCTGTGCTGCTGCAGTTTGTTCTTCCTCCCCAGGTGCAGGACTCTGCCCTTATCCTTGTTGAACCTCACTGGGTTCCTCTCTGCCCGGCTCTCAGCCTGTCCAAGTCACACACAGCCTTCAGGCGTCTCAGCCAAGCCTCCCAGTTTGGTATCAGTTTGACCTGAGGAATAGCTGCTGGAGACCTGGCTTAGCCTTTGCAACACCTACAGCTAATTCTAGAGCACAGCTGTGTAATCATAACCGGTGCCCCTGCTCCTGGAGCCAGCTCAGCAGTTCTGCCCTTGCCCTGCCCCTGCCCGTGCAGCAGGGTGCACCTGGCGCTGCGTTCCCGCCCTGGCAGGAAGCCTGTCCCTCTGTGCTCCTGAGCAAGGCTTCTCCCAGGACACTCAGGGCTCTAATCCCCAGGGGAAGCTATTTTCATGTCTTTGCTGGGGTGACACAGGCTTATGGCAATGTGTAGGAGTTGTTACCCAGGACAGCAGGGCAAGGTCTGTCAGCAGCCAAGCCAGGAGAAATGCCAGGGCTGCTTTGGTGGCTCCTTTAGAACTGCAGGCAGAGTGCTGGCAGCGGCTGCAAAAGGCAGTTCAGGTATCTTGGGCCCTGTTGCTCCTGCTGCAGGGCCTCTGAGGCACACTGGAGAGGGAAAGGTCACCTCCTGTCAGAGCTCCTCTGGCCAGCAAAAGCTTGGAGTGAGCAGTGCCTTACAGCTAGTGATGATTGGAGTAGTGAATGGGGGCTGAGGTCAATGATCTTCCCAACCCCTAACATGCTGTGATGATCTTCCCTGAAGAAGGCCAATGGGGTCCTGGGGGGCATTCAGAGGAGTGTGGCCAGCAGAGCCAGGGAGGTTCTCCTCCCCCTCTCCTCTGCCCTGCTGAGACCTCACCTGGAATATTGCATCCAGTTCAGGAGGGACAGGGATCTGCTGGAGAGAGTCCAAGGGAGGGCTCCAAGGATGCTGAAGGGACTGCAGCACTGTCTGGGGAGGAGAGGCTGAGAGCCCTGGGGCTGGTTAGTCTAGAGAGGAGAAGGCTGAGAGGGATCTGATCAATGTCTATCAATACCTGAGGGCTGGGGGTCAGGAAGGAAGGGACAGGAACAGGCTCTGCTCAGTTGTGCCCTGGGATAGGACAAGGGGCAATGGATGTAAACTCCAGCACAGGAGGTTCCACCTCAGCATGAGGAGGAACTTCTTCCCTGTGAGGCTCCCAGAGCCCTGGAGCAGGCTGCCCAGAGAGGTTGTGGAGTCTCCTCCTCTGGAGCCTTCCCAGCCCCATCTGGATGTGTTCCTGTGTGACCTGTGCTGGATTCTCTGCTCCTGCTCTGGCAGGGGGGTTGGACTCAGTGATCTTCAGAGGTCCTTTCCAACCCCTGACATCCTCTGACCCTGTGAGCCTGTAGTTAAGGATTACTGTTACCCATGGAGAAAAAGGAAGACTTTTACCCGCTAAGGAGAAGCTTGCATTTTCCTCTACTGAGGCCTGGAAGGTTTTTGTGCTCACAGGTGGGGGAGGGAAAAGAAGGCAAAACAGCCCCCTAGAAGTGCCCATCTTGACAAGGAGCCACAAGCTCAGCAGCAAAATGTGGGTTTCAACCTCCTGAGCTAAGATGAAGCTTAGCAAGGCTATTGTTTAGAATAATTGCTGCAGCTTCCTTTTGGAGAGCAAATGCTAGCCAAGACTGGGGGGGAGGTGGGGGGGAGAAAGGGTTTGTAGGAAAAGGTTCAGGATGATGAAGTTGGAGCCACCCAGCCAAACATGTTTGTGTTTCCCAACAGAAGCAAAGTCCTTTTCTGGATCAGTTTTGGGAATTAGGCTGACATTTTTCACTGTTTAGCCAAGAAATGGGACAAAGCCTCTGAGAAATGTTGTTCAGCTGGAAATTGGTAGAGGCTATTGCAAACCAGCTGGCCCTGGCCCTGCTTCAGCTTCACATCTTAGCCTCTGGGCTTTTGGATTTAGAATCATAGAACTGACAGTGTTGGAAGGGACCTCAAGGCTCAGCCAGTCCCAACCCCCTGCCATGGGCAGGGACACCTCACACTGCAGCAGGTTGCTCACAGCCACCTCCAGCCTGGCTGCAAACACCTCCAGGCAGGAGGCTTCCACCACCTCCCCGGGCAACCTGTGCCAGGCTCTCACCACCCTCATGGGCAACAACTTCTTCCTCACAGCCAATCTCAATCTCCCCACTTCTAGTTTGGTTCCATCCCCCCCAGTCCAGTCACACCCTGACACCCTCAAAAGTCCCTCCCCAGGTTTCTGGTATTTCTTCTCCTGAATTCCTTGGAGCCATTCAGTTGCAGCTCTTTGCTTCCGAGTGCTGCCCTCCTCTACCTTTCTCCACCAAGTGACTTTGAGTGTTGCTGGACAGTAGATGTAGGTCTGGGAGGAGCAGGAGTGCAGCAAGCACAGCATGCCAGTGGTGGCAGGTGTTGCTGTGAGGCACTGAGTTCACAGCAAGGTCTCTCAAGCCCGTGGCATCAGAGGATTCCTGAGGAGGCTGGCATCATTCTCAGGTTTAGGAGTATTTGTGACAAGAGATTAACTCCTCCCTGCTCAGCTTCTGTAGAATGTTCTGTGGGACAGGCTGCCCAGGGAGGCTGTGGCTGTCCCCCTCCCTGGAGGTATTCAAACCAGGCTGGATGAGGCCTTGAGCAACCTGGGCTGGTGGGAGGTGTCCCTGCCCATGGCAGGAGGGTTGGAACTGGATGAGCTTTAAGGTCCTTTCCAAGCTAAACCATTCTATGGATCTATGAATATGCCAGCTAAAAAATATCCTGCAGTTTGCCTCATCAGAGCAATGGCAAGGGCAGTGAATGCAGCAGCATCTAAACCATAGAACAGAGAGGCATGGCCAAAACGTTCCAGAGGCTGTACACAGCTGGAGCTGCCTCCCTGAAGGAGCTGGTGGTCTGGAATGAAAGCAGTGGTGTTTATGTGGTCTTGCCCAGAAGCAAGTGTCAGGGAGGAAGGGTGCACAGTGTCTAATCCCAAGCGATTAGCTGCCTGGGTTTGATGGGAAGTCAATCTTAATAGGCTTGCTCAGGACATGGACTTGAGAAAGAGCTTGCTTGTCTGCAGGACTGCACTGAGCCTGCTTTATTCTCTGCTGATCACAAGGCAGAGCAGCAGGACCCAGCGGCTCTGCCTCCTGAAACCTCAAACCTGAGGCCCCACGTGTGCTGGGAAAGCAGAGCTGTGCAGCGCGGCCAAAGGCTGTGCTGCAGCTTGCAGGGAGAGAATGGGCAGAGCTGGGAGAGGCAGAGCTCCTCTGCCACAGGAATGGCAGAATCCACCAAGAAATGCTATCAGTTTGGAAACTGGTAGAGGTGATTATGAATCACCTGGAACTGGCCCTGCTTCAGTTTACAGTTTAGCCTCTGGGCTTTTGGATTTAGAATCACAGAACTGTCAGGGTTGGAAGGGACCTCAAGGATCAGCCAGGTCCAACCCCCCTGCCATGGCCAGGGACACCTCACACTGCAGCAGGTTGCTCACAGCCACATCCAGCCTGGCTGCAAACACCTCCAGGCAGGAGGCTGCCACCACCTCCCTGGGCAATCTGTGCCAGGCTCTCACCACCCTCATGGGGAACAACTTCTTCCTGACATCCAAGCTGAATCCATCCACTTCTAGTTTTGTTCCATCTCCCCCAGTCCTGTCACACCCTCAAAAGTCCCTCCCCAGCTTTCTTGTATTTCTTCTCCTGAATTCCTTGAAGCCATTCAGTTGCAGCTCTTGGTAGACCCCCTTAAGACATTTCAAACTTCCCAGCCCCCTTCCCTGTAGGGGAAGAGTTTACTGGCTTTGAATAAAGTTTCCACACCAGTGCTGCATTTTGTGTTGCTCATCTCCACTCACGCAGTTGCCTTATCCCTCCTGCCACCTTCATAGTATCATAGTTTCAGTCAGGGTTGGAAGGGACCACAAGGATCAGCTAGTTCCAACCTCCCTGCCATGGCCAGGGACACCCCACACTAGAGCAGCCTGGCCAGAGCCTCATCCAGCCTGGCCTTAAACACCTCCAGGGACAGGGCCTCAACCACCTCCCTGCACAACCCATTCCAGGGCCTCACCACTCTCACTGGGAAGAACTTCCTCCTCACCTCCAGCCTCAATCTCCCCACCTCCAGCTTCATTCCATTCCCCCTAGTCCTATCACTACCTGAGATCCTGAGCAGTCCCTCCCCAGCCTTCTTGTAGCCCCCCTTCAGATCCTGGAAGGCCACAATGAGGTCACCTGGGAGCCTTCTCTTCTCCAGACTGAACAGCCCCAACTCCCTCAGTCTGTCCTCACAGGAGAGGTGCTCCAGCCCTCTGCTCATCCTCGTGGCCCTTCTCTGGACACCTTCCAGCACCTCCAGATCCCTCTTGGAATAGGGGCTCCAGAACTGGAGGCAGTACTGCAGGTGGGGTCTCAGCAGGGCTGAGCAGAGGGGGAGAATCCCCTCCCTTGCCCTGCTGGCCACACTTCTCCTGCTGCAGCCCAGGCTCTGATTGGCTTTCCGGGCTGCAAGTGCACCCTGAGAGCTCCTGGGGAGCTTCTCCTCCCCCAGCACCCCCAGTCTCTCTCCTCAGGGCTGCTCTCCAGCCAGTCCCTGCCCAGCCTGGATTTGTGCCTGGGATTGCCTCCACCCAGCTGCAGGACCCTGCCCTTGGTCTTGTTGAAGCTCCTGAGGTTGGCTTGTGCCCACCTCTCCAGCCTGTCCAGGTCCCTCTGGGTGGATCCTTCCCTCCAGCTGTCTGCTGCACCACACAGCTTGGTGTCATCAGCAACCTTGCTGAGGCTGCACTCAGTGCCACTGCCCATGGCACCCACAAAGGTGTTGAACTGAAGCCCAACTCTTCACTGAGCCACAGACTGTGGGGCTCCGAGGGGGACTCTGAGCACCTCCTTGTGGCAGGAGGCTCCCATGCCACAAGCTGAGCCTAAATGGGTCTCAAATGCCACCTGCAGCAGGAGAGGTGCTTTGCACCACAGAGGAGGCAACACAAAGCCCTGAAGCTGTTTCCCGGCCCGGGCGCTGCAGGGACTGCAGCCACTCCTGGCAGACCTGGCTGCAACCCAGCTTCCTTCCATTGATTAGATGAAACAAATGAACTCAGGCAACCGCCACAACAAGGCCTCTGAAGGCAAACAGGGCTGCCAAGCAATTAGTGCCCAAACCATGCTTAATTAGTCTCTAAAGTACATCTTATTACAGAATGAACCAGAAGATGTATTTGTCTGGGCATCACACAGGGAGCGTGAGACTCAGGTCTGACTTGGACCGGTGCAAGGCAGCAGGAGCAAGGCTGTTGGATGATCATTTCCAGGACATGTCTGGGGGGACATCACCTCTTGCTCTCGCTGCAGAGAGGACAGTTTGGGCTCATGCAAGCAGTTTTGTGCTGGCAGGGGAGGCCAGGAGAAGGGCCTGAGAGGGGAGGGCAGGAGAAGGCTTTGTGAGCCATGCAATAGAGCGAGCTGCAGTTTTCATGCCTGATTAGCTGTAAAAGATAAGACACAGCTACAAAGGTTGTTTTGTTGGACACTCACTGTAGATCTTAAAGGCTTTGATACACAGGAAATTTTACAATACAAGGACTGAAAACCACTTGTTGGGTGGGTAGTCATGAGAAATAAATGGTCCTGCTTCGAACAGATGAGACCTTTCTTAGCTAAAATCAGCCAGACTGATTCAAAGCCAACCCAGTGTCACCAGGGCATTCTAGATCCAGAAATAGGATCTGAACAGAGACCCAAACCCTGCTCAGCAGCCGCTGGTAAATCCCAGCAAACCACACTGCTGGGCTGAAGGGGGCCTACAGAAGGCTGGGGAGGGACTTTTCAGGCTATCAGGGAGTGATAGGACTAGGGGGAATGGAATGAAGCTGGAGTTGGGGAGATTCAGGCTGGAGGTGAGGAGGAAGTTCTTCACCGTGAGGGTGGTGAAGCCCTGGAATGGGTTGTGCAGGGAGGTGGTTGAGGCCCTGTCCCTGGAGGGGTTTAAGCCCAGGCTGGATGAGGCTCTGGCCAGGCTGCTCTAGTGTGGGGTGTCCCCTGCCCATGGCAGGGGGGTTGGAACTAGCTGATCCTTGTGGTCCCTTCCAACCCTGACTGATACTATGAAACTATGAAACTATGAAACTATGAAACATAGGCATGCATGGGTTGGCTTGGGCAGGGCAGGAGCAAATTGGCTCTCCCAGATCTGCTGACGTTTGTCAGGAGCCCAGGAATGAATGCCCTGCGCTTGCCAGAGCAGCACAATCACAGAATCCCAGCGTGCTGGGGGCTGGAAGGGACCTCTGCAGACCACAGGATCACAGGCTCACAGGATGTTAGGGGTTGGAAGGGACCTCCAGAGATCATCAAGTCCAACCCCCCTGCCAGAGCAGGACCACAGAATCCAGCACAGGTCACACAGCAACACATCCAGATGGGGCTGGAAAGGCTCCAGAGAAGGAGACTCCACAACCTCTCTGGGCAGCCTGCTCCAGGGCTCTGTGACCTTCACAGTGCAGAAGTTCCTCCTCATGGTGAGGTGGAACCTCCTGTGCTGGAGTTTATATATCCATTGCCCCTTGTCCTATCCCAGGGCACAACTGAGCAGAGCCTGGCCCCTTCCTTCCTGACCCCAGCCCTCAGGTTTTTCACACGTTTATTATATCACCTCTCAGTCCTCTTCTCCAGGCCAAAAATGCCCCAGGGCTCTCAGCTTCTCCTCAGATCATTTAGTCCAACCCCCTTGCCAAGCCAAGTTCACCTAGAGAAAGTGACACAGGAACACATCCAGGTGGGTTTTAAAAGTCTCCAGAGAAGAAGACTCCACAACCTCTCTGGACAGCCTGCTCCAGGGCTCTGCCATCCTTAAATTCAAGATGTTCCTCCCCCTCCTGTTTTTTGTTGATGCATTTTGTTAAGCTTTGGGCCTGTTACCCCTTGTCCTGTCACTGGGCACCACTGCAAGAAGCCTGGAGCCATCCTCCTGAAACCTACCCTTGAAGTATGGATCAGCACTGATGAGATCCCTGTTCTGTCTTGTGTTCTCCATGCTCAACAGCCCCAATTCTCTCAGTCTTTCCTTGTCAGAGCTGTTCCAGTCCCCTCAGCATCTTTGTGGCCCTTTGCTGTAGCCTCTGCAGCAAGTCCCTGTCCCTCTTGACCCAGGCAACCCCAGAACTGGACACAATACTCCAGATGTGGCCTCACCAGGGTGGAGCAGAGGGGGAGGCCTCGAGCCGCTGGCCATAGAGGCAGTAGAAAGTAGAAAATGCTCTGCAAAGAGATGAAGAACTGTTTGGCTGCACACACACACACACAGGGCTGTCACTTGCCCCTCCTGCACAATGAACTGCACTTCTGAGCAAGATGTGGCCTGGCAGCAATGCTGGCTCAGGGAAAAGAGGGGCATGGGAATTGTGGGGAAGAAACATCGTCACCCAAGCCCTGCAGCAGCAGCCAGTGTGCCCCTTCTGCTGTCCACATGGCCCTGGATCACTGCAGAAGCAGAGAGAGTCATTGGCTTCGGTGGTTATTGATTTTTTTTAAAGCCTGGAAAATCTTTTCATCCCATTTGTGTTAATTCTTATGCAGAGTTGGCCTCTGCATTGCCTGCATGAAAGAGAGTCACAGACTCCCAGGCTGCCAGCCTGGAAGGGACCCCTGGGATCCTCTGCTCCAACCTCTCCAGGTGACAGTGCAGTGGCCATCAGCTGGCTCAGCACCCTGGCAAGCTGAGGCTCAAACTGCCCAGTGCAGGGCACTCCACTGCTGCCCTTGGGAGATGATTCCAGTCTCTGACTGTGCTCATGGCAAACCTTTGCTCCTGGAGTGCAATGGGAATGTCCCCAGCAGCAACTTGTCCCCATCCCCCCTTGGCTGTTCCATGGCACTGCTTGGACAAAGGGAGTCTCCATCCTCCTGGCAGCCACCCTTCATGCCCTGCTCCATGGTGATGAGGTCTGCCCTGAGCCTTCTCTTCTCAGGACTGGGCAACCCCAGTGACTCTCGGCCTCTCCTCAGTGTGTGACACAAGGGCCAGGAGATAACCATGAAACATGCCCTGTTGCTTCCAACTTTCTGCCTCTGTGTCTGCTGGAAAGGAACAGCTTCTCTTGGCAAATACCAGGAGTGTATTTGTGCTGAGCTTTGCTCTCATGGACATGAACCATGCTGTGCCTCTTGGGCCTGTTGCACTTGCAGATGACTTCACCGCTTCACAATTCAGCTCTTGTGATAACATTGAGCACACACACACACTGCCACCCATTGCAAGGGCAGGGGGAAGTCCTAGCAGCCTCCACAAGCCCTTTCTGGATGGCCTCCCTCTCTCCAAAACAAAACCATCCTGGCAGTGAGCAGCACCAAGGGCTGAGATGTTGTAACCTTTGAGGCTAGGGAGCAGGGATTTATTCAGGCTGCTAGTGCAAGTGAGCAAAGTGAAATGGAGCTCTCCTCCAGCTCGCTCCCCTCGTCTGGTTTGTCTTTGTCAGTTGTTTCCAAAAGCAAGCAGCAAGTCCTGGGAATGCTGAGTTGGAAAGAAAAAAGGCTGGGGGGAAGGGAAGGGGGGGGAGAAAAACTTATCATGGTATAGTATCAGTCAGGGTTGGAAGGGACCACAAGGATCAGCTAGTTCCAACCCCCCTGCCATGGGCAGGACACCCCACACTAGAGCAGCCTGGCCAGAGCCTCATCCAGCCTGGGCTTAAACACCTCCAGGGACAGGGCCTCAACCACCTCCCTGCACAACCCATTCCAGGGCTTCACCACTCTCGTGGGGAAGAACTTCCTCCTCACCTCCAGCCTCAATCTCCCCACCTCCAGCTTCATCCCATTCCCCCTAGTCCTATCACTGCCTGAGAGCCTGAGCAGTCCCTCCCCAGCCTTCTTGTAGCCCCCTTCAGATCCTGGAAGGCCACAATGAGGGTCACCTGGGAGCCTTCTCTTCTCCAGACTGAACAGCCCCAACTCCTTCAGTCTGTCCTCACAGGAGAGCTGCTCCAGCCCTCTGCTCCTCCTCGTGGCCCTTCTCTGGACACCTTCCAGCACCTCCAGATCCCTCTTGTCATAGGGGCTCCAGAACTGGAGGCAGTACTCCAGGTAGGGTCTCAGCAGGGCTGAGCAGAGGGGGAGAATCCCCTCCCTTGCCCTGCTGGCCACACTTCTCCTGCTGCAGCCCAGGCTCTGATTGGCTTTCTGGGCTGCAAGTGCACCCTGAGAGCTCCTGTTGAGCTTCTCATCCCCCAGCACATCTATGGCTTAGCAAACATGACTCATATGACTCAGCAAGGCTGAGCCATTGACCAGCTGAGATCCAGAAGTGGTTTTGTTTCAATATGGCTTCAAATGCCACTGAAATGGTCTTTAAACAGTGGCAAGTGCAAAGCTCTTCTTGTCTGGACAGCTGGGCTCATGGACAGCTCTGCTTCAAAACCCTTAGGAAATGCAAGTGCTAGGAGAAGAGCAGAGAGTCACCAGGGCAGAAGTTTAAAAGCTGAAGGGCTTGTAGAGACAGAATGAGAGGAAATGGATTCAAGGTGGAAGAGGAGAGATTTAGATTGGGTATTAGGAAGAATTCTTTAGAGTAAAGGTGGGGAGACTCTGGCACAGGTTTCCCAGGGAGGTTGTGGCTGCCTCCTCCCTGGAGGTGCTCAAGGCCAGGCTGGATGAGGCTTTGAGCAACCTGAGGTGGGGAGAGGTGTCCCTGCCTATGGCAGGGTGTTTGGAACTTGGTGATCTTTAAGGACTCCTCTAATCCAAACCATTTTATGATTCGATGAAAATGCCTGGCCCAGATCTGCTGTTAGCAGGGGGAAGGATTGGAACCCCCTGGGTATCTTTTAATCTGCCTTTAGATAAAGAAGTGAGATGTGTTGCTTGCCCAAGCAGCCCTGAGGAGCAGCAGGCACAGGGACAGGTGGCTGTAGTGCTGTAAATGTGATGTGTCACCCCTACCTCCAGTCTGCAGAAGAGGAGGCTGAGTGAAGACCTTCTGGCTCTCTACGACTCCTTGAAAGGAGGTTGGAGCCAGGTAGCAGTTGGTCCCTTCTCCCTTCTAACTAGTGATGGGATGAGAGGAAATGGCCTCAAGTTGCACCAAGGGAGGTTTAGGTTGGAGATTAGAAGAAAATTCTCCCCTGAAAGGGTTCTCCAAGCCTGGCACAGGCTGCCCAGGCAGGTGGTTGGGTCCCCATCCCTAGAGGTGTTTCAAAGAGGCAGAGATGTGGTGCTGAGGCCATGGTTTAGCCCCAGCCTTGGTGGAGTCAGAGAATGGTTGGACTGGGTGACCTTGAAGGTCTTTTCCAACCAAAAGAATTCTGTGACTTTGTGATCCTGAGCAGGGGAGAGCAGATGAGTGACATTTCTGAGTCCTGCAGCCTAATCTTGGTGGTGCCCCCAATCCTTCCCCTGCTCCAGGGAGGCCAATGCAGCCAGTGCAGCCTCAATGCAGGTTACTGAAGGGCCCATCCAGCCTGGCTTTAAACACCTCCAGGAAGGGGGCATCCACAACCTCCCTGGACAACCTGTTCCAGTGTCTCACCACCCTCACTCTAAAGAATTTCTTCCTGATGGGATGTCCTTCCCTCCCCATGCCAGCTAACTCTGATGGAAGCATCTTTTGGAATCAGGAATGACTCTGATCTGGCTTTTAGCAGCTCCAGGCTCTTTCTCAGCATTGCCTCCAGCTTTCCATGGTGGTTGGAAGTTGTTGGCATGCATGGCTGGGCAGAGCAAAACACCAGTAACACCAGCAAGATCTCCTCCTGGCCCTGAGACAGCCAAAGTCCTCAGCTGCCCAGAGGAGCAGGAAGTTACTCAGCTATAAATTAGCAACCAGACCAAAGACTTCTGGTTAGGTGGAGTAAGTGCTGGACTGGAGACTTCTGCAAGGGTTTTCTGCATGTGGTTGCAGGAAGGAGGTGGCCTCTGACAGCTCCAGCACAGTAAACCCCTCAGTGGCAGCAGCTGGGCTTGGGGAGCACAGGCCTGACAAGTCCAAGCTGGGCAGCAGCCATGTGTGCTGTTGCACTGTGAGCTTGGCCCTGCTCTGCCAGGACACTGTGAGCACCATGCCAGAGCAGAAACTGCCTTCTGCCCCTCTGCCCAGGGCTGAGGAGCTGCTGCAGGGCAGCTGAGGACATCAAGGTCCTCAGTATACAAAGGAGAAGCTGAGGAGCTAACGGGAAGAGGTGAGGTATGGCCAGGGGCTGTAGGCACTGTGGTTGGTGTGAAGAAAAGGCTGAGAGCTGGGTCTCTTCAGGCTCAGGGGAGACCTCATCACCATGGAGCAGGACATGAAGGGTGGCTGCCAGGAGGATGGAGACTCCCTTTGTCCAAGCAGTGCCATGGAACAGCCAAGGGGCCAAGGGGGGATGGGGACAAGTTGCTGCTGGGGACATTCCCATTGCACTCCAGGAGCAAAGGTTTGCCATGAGCACAGTCAGAGACTGGAATCATCTCCCAGGGGCAGCAGTGGAGTGCCCTGCACTGGGCAGTTTGAGCCTCAGCTTGCAGGGTGCTGAGCCAGCTGATGGCCACTGCACTGTCACCTGGAGAGGTTGGAGCAGAGGATCCTTGGGGTCCCTTCCAAGCTGGCAGTCTATGCAGAGCTGGTTTCTAACACAGACCATAGCAGGACAGCTCAGAGGAAAAGCTCTGCCCTAGCCCTGGCTGGCTGGAGAAGTCCTGCCCAACCCCAGCAGTACAACAGCTAGCCTTCAGTTCATGACCTTTTGAGTATTTCTTTGCCTGGCTAGCCCTGGTAAGAGCACATCTCAGCAGAAAACCAGCTTGCAATTGAAACAGATCTAAAAATGCCTCCTGGGAGCAGATGTGATCTGCACCACCTTGCCTCTTTCTAGATAAAAACAACCACACAGAGAAAGATGTGGCTGAGTGGAAGGCTGCATTCCAAGCCTTGCCCTAGAGCAGGCTGGAAGTGGCTGAATCCAAAGCCTTGCACTAGAGCAGGCTGGAAGTGGCTGAATCCAAAGCCTTGCCCTAGAGCAGGCTGGAAGTGGCTGAATCCAAAGCCTTGCCCTAGAGCAGGCTGGAAGTGGCTGAATCCAAAGCCTTGCACTAGACAGGGTGGAAGTGGCTGAATCCAAAGCCTTGCCCTAGAGCAGGCTGGAAGTGGCTGAATCCAAAGCCTTGCACTAGAGCAGGCTGGAAGTGGCTGAATCCAAAGCCTTGCACTAGACAGGGTGGAAGTGGCTGAATCCAAAGCCTTGCCCTAGAGCAGGGTGGAAGTGGCTGAATCCAAAGCCTTGCCCTAGAGCAGGGTGGAAGTGGCTGAATCCAAAGCCTTGCCCTAGAGCAGGCTGGAAGTGGCTGAATCCAAAGCCTTGCCCTAGAGCAGGGTGGAAGTGGCTGAATCCAAAGCCTTGCCCTAGAGCAGGCTGGAAGTGGCTGAATCCAAAGCCTTGCACTAGAGCAGGCTGGAAGTGGCTGAATCCAAAGCCTTGCACTAGACAGGGTGGAAGTGGCTGAATCCAAAGCCTTGCCCTAGAGCAGGGTGGAAGTGGCTGAATCCAAAGCCTTGCCTAGAGCAGGGTGGAAGTGGCTGAATCCAAAGCCTTGCCCTAGAGCAGGCTGGAAGTGGCGGAATCCAAAGCCTTGCCCTAGAGCAGGGTGGAAGTGGCTGAATCCAAAGCCTTGCACTAGAGCAGGCTGGAAGTGGCTGAATCCAAAGCCTTGCCCTAGAGCAGGGTGGAAGTGGCTGAATCCAAAGCCTTGCCTAGAGCAGGCTGGAAGTGGCTGAATCCAAAGCCTTGCACTAGAGCAGGCTGGAAGTGGCTGAATCCAAAGCCTTGCCCTAGAGCAGGGTGGAAGTGGCTGAATCCAAAGCCTTGCCCTAGAGCAGGCTGGAAGTGGCTGAATCCAAAGCCTTGCACTAGAGCAGGGTGGAAGTGGCTGAATCCAAAGCCTTGCACTAGAGCAGGCTGGAAGTGGCTGAATCCAAAGCCTTGCCTAGAGCAGGGTGGAAGTGGCTGAATCCAAAGCCTTGCACTAGAGCAGGCTGGAAGTGGCTGAATCCAAAGCCTTGCCCTAGAGCAGGGTGGAAGTGGCTGAATCCAAAGCCTTGCCCTAGAGCAGGCTGGAAGTGGCTGAATCCAAAGCCTTGCACTAGAGCAGGGTGGAAGTGGCTGAATCCAAAGCCTTGCCCTAGAGCAGGGTGGAAGTGGCTGAATCCAAAGCCTTGCCCTAGAGCAGGGTGGAAGTGGCTGAATCCAAAGCCTTGCCCTAGAGCAGGGTGGAAGTGGCTGAATCCAAAGCCTTGCCCTAGAGCAGGCTGGAAGTGGCTGAATCCAAAGCCTTGCCCTAGAGCAGGCTGGAAGTGGCTGAATCCAAAGCCTTGCCCTAGAGCAGGGTGGAAGTGGTTGAATCCAAAGCCTTGCCCTAGAGCAGGGTGGAAGTGGCTGAATCCAAAGCCTTGCCCTAGAGCAGGGTGGAAGTGGCTGAATCCAAAGCCTTGCCCTAGAGCAGGGTGGAAGTGGCTGAATCCAAAGCCTTGCACTAGAGCAGGGTGGAAGTGGCTGAATCCAAAGCCTTGCACTAGAGCAGGGTGGAAGTGGCTCATTCTCACAGTCTGTTTGTGGCCACATTCTGTTACCACCCTGCTTGAGCAGTGCTGCAGTTGCTGTCTGTTTTAATGAGCACTGCTGGGGCTGGTCTAAATACATCACCAGAACATCTTGTATGCACTAAACAAAAGTCCCTCTTCCCTTCCAGACATGGTCTGCTGTTCATTTACATCAGAGATTCGTGACCAGGCACATTTAGCAGCAGGAATCAAAGTGCTTCTAAATGCAGAGTTAGAGCCATGGCACCCAGCCAGGCTCTGCATGCCCATCAGTGACTGCCAGGCACCTCCAGAACCAGGGCAGGTGTGTCCATACCTGGGCTCTGGGTGTGTTTCTGGAATGCTGTAGAAACACAACCAGGCAAACCCCACTGGGGTTGCTGAGCAGGGACTACAGCCACCAGCTGCAGCAAGCAGGGTGCTGGGCATCCAAATTCCAGGGCAGTGCAAAGAGGGCTCTGCTGCTTGCTAACACCCTCCAGTGTTCCATGGCCGTAGTGGGATGCAAAATGCCTCTGCGCCTCCAGCTTCCTTCCTACTGCCAGGGTTTCCTGTCCTTGGAGGAGGTGATCAGGGAGTGCAGATATGCAATAGAAGAGAGCTCTGTGCCAGCAATAAGAAGGTTCTCCCCTTGAGCAAAGAGAGCTCTGCAGCTCCCACAGGTCATCTTGAGTGCGATCACGCAGCACTTACAGGGTGGCCAAGGGCTCAGGCCCAGCCAGCATGGATTTAGGAAGGGCAGGTCCTGTCTGACCAACCTGATCTCCTTCTATGCCCAGGTGACTGCCTGGTGGATGTGGGGCAGGCTGTGGATGTGGTCTGCCTGGACCTCAGCAAGGCCTTTGACACCATCCCCCACAGCAAACTCCTGGCCAAGCTGGCAGCCCCTGGCTTGGGCAGCAGCACTCTGAGCTGGGTTAGGAACTGGCTGGAGGCTGAGCCCAGAGAGTGGTGGTGAATGGTGCCACAGCCAGCTGGCAGCCAGGCACCAGTGGTGTGCCCCAGGGATCAGTGCTGGGCCCCATGCTCTTCAACATCTTTATTGATGATCTGAAGGAGGGGATTGAGTCCATCAGCAGTAAATTTGCAGATGACACCAAGCTGTGGGCAGGAGTTGATCTGCTGGAGGGCAGAGAGGCTCTGCAGAGGGACCTGGACAGGCTGGACAGATGGGCAGAGGCCAAGGGCAGGAGATTGAACACATCCAAGTGCCAGGGGCTGCACATTGGCCACAGCAACCCCAGGCAGTGCTACAGGCTGGGGTCAGAGTGGCTGGAGAGCAGCCAGGCAGAGAGGGACCTGGGGGTACTGGTTGATGGTAGGCTGAACATGAGCCAGCAGTGTGCCCAGGCAGCCAAGAAGGCCAATGGCATCCTGGCCTGCATCAGGAAGAGTGTGGCCAGCAGGAGCAGGGAGGTCATTGTGCCCCTGGACACTGCACTGGTTAGGCCACACCTTGAGTCCTGTGTCCAGTTCTGGGCCCCTCAGTTTAGGAAGGAGGTTGAGTTGCTGGAAGGTGTCCAGAGAAGGGCAACAAAGTTGGTGAGGGGTTTGGAACACAGCCCTGTGAGGAGAGGCTGAGGGAGCTGGGGTTGCTTAGCCTGGAGAAGAGGAGACTCAGGGGTGACCTTCTTGCTCTCTACAACTCCCTGAAGGGAGGTTGTAGCCAGGCAGAGGTTGGTCTCTTCTCCCAGGCAGCCAGCACCAGAACAAGAGGACACAGTCTCAGGCTGCACCAGGGGAGGTTTAGACTGGATCTTAGGAAGAAGTTCTACACAGAGAGAGTGATTGCCCATTGGAATCAGCTGCCCGGGGAGGTGGTGGAGTCACCTTCATTGGAGGTGTTCAAGAAGAGGCTTGCTGGGGTGCTTGGTGCCATGGGTTAGTTGTTTAGTTGTTTAGGTGGGTTGTATTGTATTGTATTGTATTGTATTGTATTGTATTGCATTGTATTGTATTGTATTTAGGTGGGTTGGATTGGTTGATGGGTTGGACAGGATGATCTTGAAGGTCTCTTCCAACCTGGTGTATTGTATTGTATTGTATTGTATTGTATTGTATTGTATTGTATTGTATTTGCCCCTTTCAGCCTCTCCACCTTCCCCAACCTTTCTCTGCTGTTTGATGCTGAGGTCCAAGCAGGGCCCTTTCCTGATGGTCCTTTCCCTTTGCATCACCACCAGCACGGGGAGCAAATGAACACTTTTTACCCTCCTGTAGAGCTGGTGAAGTCCTAGAAGGCTGGAGTTCTTTCTCCAGGAACTGAGATCCCTGAGGGATGCCCTTCCCCTGCATCACCCTGGTGTTAAGGTGGAATTAGTAAAAGTTTTTTGCAGATGGTGCAAGCTTCTCAGAAAAAGGAACAAGTTTTGGATGATTTATAGGGTTATGCAAAACCAAGCAACCAAAAAGCACAAACAAACAAAACAAACAAAAAACCACCAAAGAAACACCACCCAGAAAAACAAACAAAGAGGGGGGGGGAATAAATCAATCTAGTTCCTGTCTCTGACTGTTTGAACTTTGTTTTCTTTTCCTTGGACAAAAGCAACTTCCATCACCACTAATATGCAAAAATTATGACAAACTCCCCAGGAGCCAGCACTGGTCCCTGGCAGCCCAGCAGGCAGCTGTGTGCTGAGCTGCAGCCAGAGCAGGGAGAGCAGCAGCACAGGGAGGGGATTCTGCCCCTCTGCTCTGCTCTGTGAGACTCCACCTGCAGCACTGCTTCCAGCTCTTGGGCCCCCAGCACAAGAAGGACCTGGAGCTGCTGGAGAGGCTCCAGAGGAGGGCACCAAGACGATCAGAGGGCTGCAGCACCTCCCCTGTGGAGACAGGCTGGGAGCGCTGGGGCTGTTCAGCCTAGAGAGGAGAAGTCTCCAGGGAGAGCTTAGAGCAACCTTCCAGTACCTGAAGGGGCTCCAGGAGGGCTGGGGAGGGACTTTTGACAAGGGCTGGGAGTGCCAGGATGAGTGCCAGGATGAGGGACAAGGGCTTTGAGCTGGGAGAGTGGAGATTGAGACTGGAGATAAGGAAGAAATTCTTTAGAGTGGGGAGATTCTTTAGGGTGGGGAGACTGGCACAGGTTGCTCAGGGAGGCTGTGGCTGTCCCTTCCCAGGGGTGCTCAAGGCCAGGCTGGATGAGGCCTTACATAACCTGGGCTGGTGGGAGGTGTCCCTGCCCATGGCAGGGGTTTTGGAACTGGATGAGCTTTAAGTTCCCTTCCAACACAAACCATTCCCTGATTCTTTGATTCTATGAAAGATATTTGATCTCAGTCTTTCCCAAAGGGAGAAAGCCCTCAGCCATGCCACGTGTCCTGCAACCAAGGCTTGCTGCATGTCAGGCCATCATTTCTCCCCTGTCCTGAATCCACATGGGCTAAGAAACCCACAGGCTCCTCCATACCTGTGGTCATCACAGAAGACCCAGGCCTCTGAGGATGTTTCAGCTCAGTCCTTCCTCAGATGAGGCCCTTCAGAAGTTATTTTCCATATTTCAGAAGTGCTGTAACCACAGAACCTTAGTGACAGAAGCTGGGACTCAAGCAGCCAGAGCTGTTGGTCAGTCGTTGGTATCTAGCAGGCAGCTTGCAGACACCGAAAGTGAAGCTGGATTCCTCTCTTCACCCAGGCATTTTCTGCATACCAAAAGGACCTGTGGCCAACAAAGAGGCCTTGAAGGATGGGTGGACAGTGAAATCCTTTAAGCAAAGGCACAGATGAATCATTGTGCAGGGGGGAAATCCACATTTAGGATGCGTGCTCTCTGCAGACCCAGAGGAGGTGTGAAACCTGTGAGCTCCTGCAGACACCTCCTTGCAAAAGCTGACAGCGTGGTGCAGAAGTGGCTGGGGTGAAGTGTTGTTGCTTTGCCTGGTAGCATTCTGTGGGTCTGCTCCCAGCAGAGCTGTGCCCAGTGGTATAGAGCCAGAGAATCATCCAATCTATGCAGTGGCTTAGCAGCAGTGGTGGCATTGTGACATGCCTTGCAGGCCAGCGTGTCGGAGCCATGCTGGGGCCGGAAGCAACTGGGAAAAGCATAAGGGACTGACACAGAGGAGATATTGGAGACATTTACAACCCAGCTGGACACAGCCCTGGACTGCCTGCTGTACTGAGCCTGCTTCAGCAGGAGGAGGGTTGATGATCTCTGGAGGTCTCTTCCTTCCTCAGATATTCTGTCATTTTGTGAATGAGCTTCCTCTTCATGTTGCCTTGAACCTGGGCCTCTGTTTTACTTTCAAGAGCTCCAGAGAGCTCCAGCCTGACAGGGAACAGGGCTTTGCTCTTCTCCTGGCACTGTGCTGCTGCTGCTGCTAGCACTCAATTATTTGAGCCAACAGCATCTTCTGTTGGATGTTTCTTAGTGAGGAGTGAAACAGGCTCCACCTGCAGCACCTGTGACATTCCTTAACATGCTGCTTACCCCACACAGGAAGGAGCTTTCCCTGCCCATCATTAGGATGCATCCTTACACAAACCAGGGTTAGTGGCAAGCTTGTAATCTCTTTCCTCCCTTGCTGGTTGAGGTTTTGGTGCATCCCCTCTTGCATCCCCTGCCAGACACTGAGCATCTGCAAATTCTGCAAAACTTCTGGTACTGGGATGAAAAAAAAAACAAAGAAATGAAGTGCTGAGGTGGGCAGGTGCTTGGCACCAAGGAAAAGACTTCTCAGCCGGGCAGGCAGATCCATCTGCAACTGGCAGAGAGCCTTTGCCACCCAGCCAGGCCTAGAGCGCTGTCGGAGAGACCAAGCAGCCACACTTGACAGCCAGTGAGGGTTACTCAGTCAGTAATCTTCTCCTGCAGTGCTGGGGTGTGCCAGGATCTCTCCCAGCAGCGTGCACCACCCAGGACCTGAACACGGAGCCATTCTTCTCGCGGTCTGCGCCCAGCCCTTGCTAGCTCTCAACGCGGTCTCTGTCGCCTTCTGCTGCTGGCTCTTTATGATGACAACCACTCGGAGGCTCCCTTGCTTCCCCCGAAGGTCGTTCTGTAGTCATCCTCAAGCGTCCTTTCAATGAGCTTTGTTCACACAGTTCCTCCTGCTTGATGGCCACACGAGCTGGCTTATCCCACTTCTGTTGCTTCTGATGGAAGCCTCTCCCAAGTTCCCAGTTCCAGACACATTTCAATCGAGAGCTTTCTTTCTGATATTAAACAGTGATGTGCCTGTGATCTGTCCTCGATGGTCAGCATGCTTTTGTGGAGGGCAGGTCCCGTTTGACTCACCTGTGAGGCTGTGGGTGTTGCTTACTTGGACTTCAGTAAAGCCTTTGACACTGTCTCCCACAGCACCTTTAAGGGACAGAAATACATATATGGCTCAGCGTCGTTGGGGAAGTCATTGGGGATGTTTGGGCATGGGGGAGCTTGGCCCCTGGGGTCAAGTGGGGGGGGCTTTGAACACGGGAGACTCCCGGGTAGGACTTAGGACCCTGTGACTCCTTGGCGGTGAAGGCAGCAGAAACCCCTGGGGTAGGGTTTGTAGCCCGGGAGAGAGGAAGGCTTGAGGGCCTGGAGGCAGCTCAGGCAGCGCTTGGCAGCGAGGTGTGGAAGGAGAATAGAGAGTGCCTGGGGACTGGGGTGGGGTTTGATGCTTGGAAGACTATCTGGAGACTGTGTTGCTGCCGTGGGGAGATGCCCTCCTCCCTGTCCACAAGGAGTCAGTGACCTGTGCCATCCCTGCCTGCCTGCGTGCCTGCCTGTCCGTGAGGAGTCAGTGACCTGTGCCATCCCTGCCTGCCTGCGTGCCTGCCTGTCCGTGAGGAGTCAGTGACCTGTGCCATCCCTGCCTGCCTGCCGTGCCTGCCTGTCCGTGAGGAGTCAGTGACCTGTGCCATCCCTGCCTGCCTGCTGTGCCTGCCTGTCCGTGAGGAGTCAGTGACCTGTGCCATCCCTGCCTGCCTGCCGTGCCTGCCTGTCCGTGAGGAGTCAGTGACCTGTGCCATCCCTGCCTGCCTGCCGTGCCTGCCTGTCCGTGAGGAGTCAGTGACCTGTGCCATCCCTGCCTGCCTGCCGTGCCTGCCTGTCCACGAGGAGTCAGTGACCTGTGCCATCCCTGCCTGCCTGCTGTGCCTGCCTGTCCGTGAGGAGTCAGTGACCTGTGCCATCCCTGCCTGCCGTGCCTGCCTGTCCACGAGGAGTCAGTGACCTGTGCCATCCCTGCCTGCCTGCCGTGCCTGCCTGTCCACGAGGAGTCAGTGACCTGTGCCATCCCTGCCTGCCTGCTGTGCCTGCCTGTCCGTGAGGAGTCAGTGACCTGTGCAATCCCTGCCTGCTGTGCCTGCCTGTCCGTGAGGAGTCAGTGACCTGTGCCATCCCTGCCTGCCGTGCCTGCCTGTCCGTGAGGAGTCAGTGACCTGTGCCATCCCTGCCTGCCTGCCGTGCCTGCCTGTCCACGAGGAGTCAGTGACCAGTGCCATCCCTGCCTGCCTGCCGTGCCTGCCTGTCCGTGAGGAGTCAGTGACCAGTGCCATCCCTGCCTGCCTGCCGTGCCTGCCTGTCCGTGAGGAGTCAGTGACCTGTGCCATCCCTGCCTGCCTGCCGTGCCTGCCTGTCCGTGAGGAGTCAGTGACCTGTGCCATCCCTGCCTGCCTGCTGTGCCTGCCTGTCCACGAGGAGTCAGCACTCAGAGCTGGCTTCTCCCCAGACCTGCCTGGCCTGGGGTCCTGCTCCCTGCCTGCTGCTGGAGTGACCCTGCCTGCCATAGAACTGCAGCTGTCAGCTGGCACAGGCCGGCAGTGTGGCTCCATTTGCACTGCTCAGACAGTGCTGCTGCTCGAGTTCTGCCTCATGGCAGCTGTGTCTAAGGACACTTTGATTTTGGCTGCTCCCTTTCCTTTGGATTTGTGCCATGTTATCCACACACTGGATTATAAACTTGCAGTTCTGGAGCCTGCCACCCAAGAGAGACAGAGGGACCATCTCCAAACCCCTGCTCCGTCCCTGTGAGCACAACCTGGCTTTCCCCAGGCTCCTGCCTTGCCTCCATGCTACAGGTGGGGTGAAGCTGTTTTGTGCCTTAGCCTTTTCCATTTCCTGAACTCTCTAAATTGTACTAAAGTTGCCCAGAAGCATCCTGGTAGCATTGGCGACAGACCAGAGCCTGACAATCAAATCTAACTCCTTTGTATCTCATTTGGGGGGAAACAATTACCTGTTCATCATTCCTGCCTCGTTAACTGAATCCCAATCCAAACCCAGGGACAGGCCGCGGGCGGATGGTTTGATTTTAAGCAGGAGCTCCGTGAGGCTCTGCAGCACGGCCCTGCTTCGGTGCCCGCCTGAACAAGCCATGGACTGCCATGAGGAGCCCAATGGGCACCGGGGCCGCCCGGGCTGCTTTGGCTCCTGGGTGCCGCCACTCTCTGCACCTGCTGCCACCCCGAGAGATGCTGGTGCCAAGAAACCCTCTGCTGGCCCCAAGAAACCCTCTGCTGGCCCCGGCACAGCGCGGCCAGGAGCATCCAAAGCTGCTCTGGACTTCACGGACTGTGCTGGCTTGAGAGAGAGGGGAAAGCAAGAAGGAAAGTCTCCTGTCCCGGCTTGATGGCCGGGCTCTTGCTAAACGATGGTTTATTAGGCAAGGCAAGGCAAGGCAAGGCAAGGCAAAGCACGGCAAGGCAAGGCAAGGCAAAGTAAGGCAAGGCAAGGCAAGGCAAAGTAAGGCAAGGCAAGGCAAGGCAAGGCAGGGCAAGGCAAAGTGAGGCAAGGCAAGGCAAGGCATGGCAAGGCACGGCAAGGCAAGGCAAAGCACGGCAAGGCAAGGCAAGGCAAGGCAAGGCAAAGCATGGCAAGGCAAGGCAAGGCAAGGCAAGGCATGGCAAGGCAAAGCAAGGCAAGGCAAGGCAAGGCAAGGCAAGGCAAGGCAAGGCAAAGCATGGCAAGGCAAAGCATGGCAAGGCAAGGCAAGGCAAAGCATGGCAAGGCAAGGCAAGGCAAGGCAAGGCAAGGCAAAGCATGGCAAGGCAAGGCAAGGCAAGGCAAGGCATGGCAAGGCAAAGCAAGGCAAGGCAAGGCAAGGCAAGGCAAGGCAAGGCAAAGCAAGGCAAGGCAAGGCAAGGCAAAGCATGGCAAGGCAAGGCAAGGCAAAGCATGGCAAGGCAAGGCAAGGCAAGGCAAGGCATGGCAAGGCAAAGCAAGGCAAAGCACGGCAAGGCAAGGCAAGGCAAGGCAAAGCACGGCAAGGCAAGGCAAGGCAAGGCAGGGCAAAGCAAGGCAAGGCAAAGCACGGCAAGGCAAGGCAAGGCAAGGCAAGGCAAGGCAAAGCACGGCAAGGCAAGGCAAGGCAAGGCAAGGCAAGGCAAAGCACGGCAAGGCAAGGCAAGGCAAGGCAAGGCAAGGCATGGCAAGGCAAGGCATGGCAAGGCAAGGCAAGGCAAGGCAAGGCAAGGCAAAGCACGGCAAGGCAAGGCAAGGCAAGGCAAGGCAAGGCAAAGCATGGCAAGGCAAGGCAAGGCAAGGCAAGGCAAGGCAAGGCAAGCACGGCAAGGCAAGGCAAGGCAAGGCAAGGCAAGGCAAGGCGAGGCAAGGCGAGGCAAGGCAAGGCACGGGAGTCCACACAGAGAACCAGAGGAGGGTCGGTGGCCTGGGCATGGCCTCACCATGGCAACCTGCCCACGGGTGTGGGAAGGGCTCTGTGGTGGGGTTCTGGCCACGCCCAGAGGCCATTGTGATGCCATGCCCAGAGGCCATTGTGATGCCATGCCCAGAGGCCACTGGTGCGGTGCCCGGAGGGTATTTAAGGAGCTCTGTCCCCTGGGATGCCACTCCCAGAGGAGCAGCTCTCAGGAGCAGCATCTCCCCTGGGTGCCCTGGGCAGCTCTGTGCCAGCAGAGGCCTCGGGTTCCACGCCTTGAGCGAGCAAACAGGGTGAGGTGTGAGGAACGTGCTGAGGCTTGGCCATCCAGCATGGGGGTGAGAGCATCCTCCCAGCAGGAGGCCAGGGCTTCCCTGCCCACTCTCACCGGCTGTGACTCCGCTACTCAGACGGAGTGCTGGCTGCCTCACCCTGCCAGCCGAGCGCCGAAGAGGGAGCTCTGCCTCCCCTCCGGGCCTGTGCCAGTCTCAGGTGGCAGCACACGCTCAGAGCAGGACAGAGAAAGCCGTGAAGCTTTAGAGGAGCTTCAGTGCATGGTGAAGGAGCTGAGTGAGAGGGTGAGCAGGGGCAATGGGAGAGGACGCTGAGGTGCTCAGCGCCTGGCACTTTGGGGCAGGGTTCCGTGCCCGTGCTGGGCTTGGCTTGAGGGTTGGACGCAATCATCTTAAAGGTCTTTTCCTCCAAAACGATTCCAGGACTCCATGGTACTGTGCCCATGGACAAGGAGGTGAATGCCTGCTGCCAGCCCACCAAGGGGCTGCAGAGCCAGCAGGGTAGGGGTGGGGAGCAGGCAGGAGGAGATGGATGGGCACGGGGGGGGCTACTCTGGGAGTGGGAGTGCCAGGGCCTGGGGGTGTCAGGGGAGCAAGGCTGCAGGAGCTTCACAATGGCAAGGGCCCTTCTCCTCACACAGCCTCTCCTCACCTTCTCTTGCAGAGTGACAGCCTGGTAGTAGAGTTGCTGACACTGCTCAGCACTCAGAGCAGCGAGCCCACTGTGCCAGCCTTGCCACCTGACCCCAGCTCCAGCGAGGCTTTTTTGGATGCAGAGGACTTCATAGTGAAGAACATCACACGCCAGGCTAAGCTCATGGTTCAGCAGGAGGAGCAGCAAGACCTGGAGTCCTCTGATGCAGCTGAGTGCCTTGAGGGGGACACCATGGGCGGCCAGGCTGTGCTCCTGCTTCAGCCCCAGCAGCAACAACAAGGAGCAGTCCAAAGTTTGCAGGCACCAAGTGCAGCAAGCTCTGTGGCAGCCCCTCAGGACACCAGGGAGGGTCCATGGGCTGCAGAGAGCAGCACAGCCCCTCTCACTCCTGCAGAAGAGCAGGAAAAGGCCACCTCAGCTTCTCCTGTGCTGGCTGGGGAGGGCACAGCAGCGGAGAGCCAGGAAGCTGCTCCGCACAAGGCCCAAGTCCAGCACGGGCTGCTCCTGGACTCAGAGAACAAGGCTGTGAGCTGTGCCCAGGAGCTGGAGGAAGAGACTCTCATTACCCAAAGTTTGCCAACAGCAGGAATGACTCCAGCAGTCCTTCAGGACATAATGGAGAGCCTGGAATCTGCTCTGCAGAAGCTCAGTCTCCACAGTGACCTTTCATCGAACTCCAACTCTGAAGTTCCAGCCTGTACTGAGAGCTTTGCTGAGGAGCTGGAAGAAGAGACTCTCATGTCCCAAAGTTTGCCAACAGGAGGAATGACTCCAGCAGCCCCTCAGGACTCAATGGAGAGCCTGGAAGATGCTCTAGAGAACCTCAGTCTGCACAGTTACCTTTCATCAGACTCCAACACTGAAGTCCCAGGTGGTACTGAGAGCTTTGCTGAGGAGCTGGAGGAAGAGACTCTCATGTCCCAAAGTTTGTCAACAGCAGGAATGAGTCCAGCATCCTCTCAGGACACGATGGAGAGCCTGGAAGATGCTCTAGAGAACCTCAGTCTCCACAGTGACCTTTCATCAGACTCCAACACTGAAGTCCCAGGCGGTACTGAGAGCTTTGCTGAGGAGCTGGAGGAAGAGACTCTCATGGCCCAAAGTTTGCCAACAGCAGGAATGAGTCCAGCATCCTCTCAGGACACGATGGAGAGCCTGGAAGATGCTCTAGAGAACCTCAGTCTCCACAGTGACCTTTCATCAGACTCCAACACTGAAGTCCCAGGCCGTACTGAGAGCTTTGCTGAGGAGCTGGAGGAAGAGACTCTCATGGCCCAAAGTTTGCCAACAGCAGGAATGAGTCCAGCATCCTCTCAGGACACGATGGAGAGCCTGGAAGATGCTCTAGAGAACCTCAGTCTGCACAGTGACCTTTCATCAGACTCCAACACTGAAGTCCCAGGCGGTACTGAGAGCTTTGCTGAGGAGCTGGAGGAAGAGACTCTCATGGCCCAAAGTTTGCCAACAGCAGGAATGAGTCCAGCATCCTCTCAGGACACGATGGAGAGCCTGGAAGCTGCTCTAGAGAACCTCAGTCTCCACAGTGACCTTTCATCAGACTCCAACACTGAAGTCCCAGGCCGTACTGAGAGCTTTGCCCAGGAGCTGGAGGAAGAGACTCTCATGGCCCAACGTTTGCCAACAGCAGGAATGAGTCCAGCAGCCCCTCAGGACGCAATGGAGAGCCTGGAAGATGCTCTAGAGAACCTCAGTCTCCACAGTGACCTTTCATCAGACTCCAACACTGAAGTCCCAGGCGGTACAGAGAGCTCTGTCCAGGAGCTGGAGGAAGAGACTCTCGTGGCCCAAAGTTTGCCAACAGCAGGAATGAGTCCAGCAGCCCCTCAGGACGCAATGGAGAGCCTGGAAGATGCTCTAGAGAACCTCAGTCTCCACAGTGACCTTTCATCAGAGTCCAACACTGAAGTCCCAGGCGGTACAGAGAGCTCTGTCCAGGAGCTGGAGGAAGAGACTCTCGTGGCCCAAAGTTTGCCAACAGCAGGAATGACTCCAGCAGTCCCTCAGGACACAATGGAGAGCCGAGGACCTGCTCTGCACAAGCTCACAGCCAGCAGGTGCCCACTTGCACTGGATGCAGACAACAAGATCGTGGGCAGAGCCCAGCTAGCCCCGGCTGGGCAGCGCCGTCCCTCCCGCTTCAGGAGGGCACTGAGGGCCCTGCGCAGGGCTTTCCGTGCTCCCGGCCGCACCAGGGCACAGCCAGAGCAGTAGCAGCCACTGCTGGTGCCAGGCAGCTCCTCACAGATGGCACCACACAGCCCACAGCCTGCAGCATCCAGAGGCAGTGGCACGGGGGGTGGGTGGGTGGGGTGTCCCGTGCCAGTGGGCAGAGCTGGGGAGCTCCTCTGCTCCCTTGGGCTGTGCCCACACCTCCTGCACTCCAGCGCTCTCCTGGCTGCGACCTCCACTGCCATCTCTCCCTGGTGCCCATATGGGCACTGAGCCTGAGCCTTGGACTGTCCCAGCAGCAACCTGCCTGGATCCCCTCCAGTTCCCTTCCCAGCCTCCCCTCTCTGCTTGTTCTTGATAATCTTGTCTTGTTAATACCTTAGATTTAGTTCTTGTTGATATCTTCTTGTTAAGATGTTAGGTGCAGCTCTTGTTAAGATGTTAGGTGCAGTTCTTGTTAAGATGTTAGGTGCAGCTCTTGTTAAGATGTTAGGTGCAGTTCTTGTTAAGATGTTAGGTGCAGTTCTTGTTAAGATGTTAGGTGCAGCTCTTGTTAAGATGTTAGGTGCAGTTCTTGTTAAGATGTTAGGTGCAGCTCTTGTTAAGATGTTAGGTGCAGTTCTTGTTAAGATGGTAGGTGCAGTTCTTGTTAAGATGGTAGGTGCAGTTCTTGTTAAGATATTAGGTGTAGGTCTTGTTGGTCTTCCTTGCTGAGGCGGGACAAAGAGAGTCTCATGGCCCAAACAGCAGGAATGACTCCTGAACGAAAGATGAGTCATGAATGCTGCTCCTGAGAGCTGCTCCCAAAAGCAGGGATGACTCCAGAACCCATCAAGACACGATGGAGATCCAAGAACCTGCTTTGCACAAGGCCCAAATCCATACATTGGCTGTTCCTGGACTCAGAGAACAATGCTGTGGGATGTGCTGAGATCTTTGCCCAGGAGCTGGAGGAAGAGACTCTCAAGGCCCAAAGTTTGCCAACAGCTGGAATGAGTCCAGCAGCCTCTCAGGACACAATGGAGAGCCTGGAAGATGCTCTGCAGAACCTCAGAGTCCACAGTGAACTTATACTGGACTCCAACAATAAAGTTGTGGGCTGTACTGAGAGCTTTGCCCAGAGGCTGGAGGAAGAGAATCTCATAGCCCAAACGGCAGGAATGACTCCTGAACGACAGATGAGGCATGAATGCTGCTCCTGAGAGCTGCTCCCAACAGCAGGAATGACTCCAGCAGCCCCTCAGGATGCAATGGAGAGCCAAGGACCTGCTCTGCACAAGCTCACAGCCAGCAGGTGCCCACTTGCACTGGATGCAGACAACAAGATCGTGGGCAGAGCCCAGCTCGCCCCGGCTGGGCAGCGCTGTCCCTCCCGCTTCAGGAGGGCACTGAGGGCCCTGCGCAGGGCTTTCCCTGCTCTCAGCTGCACCAGGGCACAGCCAGAGCAGTAGCAGCCACTGCTGGTGCCAGGCAGCTCCTCACAGATGGCACCACACAGCCCACAGCCTGCAGCATCCAGAGGCAGTGGCACGGGGGGTGGGTGGGTGGGGTGTCCCGTGCCAGTGGGCAGAGCTGGGGAGCTCCTCTGCTCCCTTGGGCTGTGCCCACACCTCCTGCACTCCAGCGCTCACCGGGCTGAGGCAAAAAGGTCATCATGGAGAGGTGGTCTGCAGCTGAGTGCCTTGAGGGGGACACCATGGGTGGCCAGGCTGTGCTCCTGCTTCAGCCCTAGCAGCAACAACAAGGAGCAGTCCAAAGTTTGCAGGCACCAAGTGCAGCAAGCACTGTGGCAGCATCATGGAGAGACCATGGGCTGCAGAGAGCAGCACAGACCCTCTCAGAAGAGCAGGAAAAAGCCACCTCAGCTTCTCCTGTGCTGGCTGGGGAGGGCACCGCAGTGGAGAGCCAGGAAGATGCTCTGCACAAGGCCCAAGCCCAGCATGGGCTGCTCCTGGACTCAGAGAACAAGGCTGTGAGCTGTGCTGAGCTCAGTGTGCAGCAGCAGCACACCCTCACAGCCAAGGCCATGGGGCAGACATGGTGTCCCCAGCAACAGCAGACATTT
Source organism: Colaptes auratus (assembly GCA_015227895.2). NCBI lineage: Eukaryota > Metazoa > Chordata > Aves > Piciformes > Picidae > Colaptes > Colaptes auratus. Next base: position 2,275,978 of record CM037644.1, read on the forward strand.
TCCTTTCTATTTAGTTCATTTGTCTTTGACAAAATTCAGGAGGAGGACAACTTGAAGCTATTTTGTGATGCTTTTGCTCTTTGGGTTAAGATATTCCTGTAGTTAAAATATATTTACTTTTAACCCCCAAATGTGTTGAATTCCCTTTGTTTGTTCTGCTTTGGTGGTTGCTTTCTTTGTTTAATTGCCTGCCAGCAATAACCATATCAGAATATATCTGAGTGCTTTTATTTATCTAGGTTGGACTACAAATCACAGAGCTGACTGCTGTTCCAGTGCTGAGCCTGTTCCAGTGCTCTGTGACCCTCACAGTAAAGTTCTTCCTGATGCTGAGGTGGAACCTCCTGTGCTGTAGTTTCCATCCATTGCCCCTTGGCCTATCACAGGGCACAAGTGGGCAGAGGCTGTCCCTGTCCCTTCCATAGCTGTGAGGGCCTTTGCTCCTCACCGAGTTCCTCCAGGCCCCTCAGCATCTTCCCAGCCACCACAGGCCTCTTTCCATTAGTTGCCTTTCTCTCTTGAACTGAGAAGCCAAGAACTCTGCACACACTACTCCAGCTCTGGCCTGATCAGGGCACTGAGGAGACTTTTCTAGGTGCAGTGTAGTTCTTGTTTACATTTTAGATTCAATAAATTTGGGTTCCTTTACCCAGGGCTTCAGCAACTTGCTCTGACCCTTCCCAGTGCCACCAAACACACACTGCTGGGCAGGGCACAGCAGGGCACAGCTGCTGTTCAGCCATGGGAGTCCCTGTGCTGGGGGGAGCAGCTGAGTCTCCCCAACAGCTTTTCAGGCTCCAGGATGTCCCCATGCCTGCTGCTGGGGGTACTGCAGTCCTTGGGCCCAGCCCTGGCACTGTTGTGTGCAGCTCAGGGCAGGATAAATTGCTCACCTCCCCTTTGAGGACTCCACAGCTTGGCTGTCCCCTCTTGCTGACTGCAGCCTCACTCTCCTCACTTCACTGACCACCACAGCCTTGGGGCAGGACACAGGGCAAGCTGCCCACTGGAGCCATCAGACATGGCACAGGGAAAGCTGCCCACGGAGGGCAGGACCCACGGCAGAAGGAAGAGGCTGAGCCGGGGCAGGGGGGAGGGGCTGATGCAGATTTGTTCTCCCCCATCAGTGTTTGTGACACCACAGCCTGTGGCTGGAGAGCAGCAGGGAGAGGCCAGTACAGACATGGCGTCCTCGGCAGGGCACAGGGCTGAGGTGGCTCCTCCACAGCCACTGGCAGAGGCTGGCAGAGCCCAGCTAGCCCCCGGCTGGGCAGCACAGTCCCTCCCTCTTCAAGAGGGCACTGAGGGCCCTGCTCAGGGCTTTCCATGTCCCCTCCTGCCTGAGGGCATGGCCAGGGGAGCAGCAGCCGCTGCTGGTACCAGGCAGGTCCTCGGAGGTGGCACCACCCGGCTCTGAGGGGACACACACCCGAGGGATGGATGGGGCATGAGCAGTGCCCCGGGGTGTTCCACTGCCCTCAGGACATGGGGTGCCTGAGATGTTCCTGGTGCCCATGAAGGTGACAGCTTCCCATTAGTTCTTGTCTCTGGCTGCTGCATCTTGGTCTCTGGGACCCTTCCTGCGGCAACTGCTGCTCTCCAGCCACCCAGCCCTGGCTCATGCCAGGTCAGGGCAGCCCCGGGATGCCCCCAGGCACTCCCAGAAATCCCTGAATCCCAGCATGGTGGAAGGCACCTCTGGAGATCATCCTGTCCAACTCCCTGCCAACCTGGCATCTGCACTGCTGCCCAGAATCATCACAACGGCCTGGGGCGGGGCGGGACGACACTCTACAACCTCTCTGGGCAGCCTGCTCCAGACCTCCAGCACACCAAACAAGTTTCTCCTCCTGTTCCTGGGCACCACTGACAAGCCCAGCCCCAGCTTCTCGCCCCCACCCTTTAGCTCTTGCTGAGCATTGCACAGATCCCCTCTGGGGCTGCTCTTCTCCAGGCTCCACAGCCCCAGGGCTGTGAGGGCCTTTGCTCCTCACAGAGTTCCTCCAGGCCCCTCAGCATCTTCCCAGCCACCACAGGCCTCTCTCCATTAGTTGCCTTTCTCTCTTCAACTGAGAAGCCCAGAACTCTGCACACACTACTAGTAGCACACACTACTCCAGCTCTGGCCTGAGCAGGACAGAGTAGAGGGGCAGGAGAACCTCCCTCAACCTGCTGGCCACACTTCTTCATGTGCTCCTGGAGACCGTTGGCCCCTTAGCCATGAGGGCACAATGCTGCCTCATGGGCAGCTTGTCCATCTGCTCTCCCAGCTCCTTCTCCACAGAGTTACTTCCCAGCAGCTTGCCCCTCACCTCTACTGGTGCAGGGGGTTTGTCCTAACCATGGTGCAGGCACTTGGCCTTGTTGAACTTCATGAGCTTGGCTTGGGCCCACTTCTCAAGCCTGGCCAAGGCCCTCGGGATGGCAGCCCTGCCCTCCAGCATGTCAGCTGGGCCACACAGCTTGGTGTCACCTGCAGACTTGCCGAGGGTGCCCTCAATCACAGAATCACAGAATAGATCTGCTTGGAAGAGACCTCCAAGATCACCCAGTCCAACCTTCAGCTCAGCACTGAAGGGTCAACACTAAACCCTACCCCTAAGCACCAGGTCCACACGGCACTTGAACACCCCAGGGATGGTGACTGCAGCACTGCCCTGGGCAACCATTCCAGTGTTTGAGAATCCTTTCAGTGAAGAAATAGTTCCTCATCTCCAGCCTAAACCTCCCCTGGTGTGGCTTCTAACCATTTCCTCTGGTCCTGTTGCTCCTCACAAAGGAGAAGAGGCAGGTCCTCTCCTTGCTATAACCTCCATGCAGAGGGGTGTAGAGAGCAACGAGGTCTCCCCGCAGCCTCCTCTTCTCCAGCACCCTCGGCCCCTCCTTGTAGCCCAGGTCCTGCAGCCCCTTCTCCAGCCTGGCTGCCCTGCTCTGGACACTCTCCAGTCCCTCAATGTCCTTCCTGGAGTGAGGAGCCCAGCTCTGAACACAGCATTCCATGTGTGGCCTCAGCAGTGCTGAGCATGGAGGGAAGGTCACCACCTGTCCCTGCTGGCCACTGTGTGTCTAATCCAAGCCAGGATGCCCTTGGCCTTCTTGGCCACCTGGGCACTGCTGACTCATGTTCAGTGACTATCAACCAACACCCCCAGCACCCTCTACAACTTGCAGCTTTCCACCACACATCCCCGAGTGTGCAGCTCCCCCTGGGGTTGTTGTGACCCAGGTGCAGGAGATGGCACTTGGCCTTCCTGCACCTCAGACAATTAGCCTTGGCCCATCAGCCTAACCTGGCCAGATGCTGCTGTAAAGCTTCCTCCCTAGCCTGCAGCAGATCAACACAGCCACCCAGCTCCGTGTCCTCTGCAGGACAGCTGAGGGGCACCCAATGCCCTCAGCCACATCACTGATGAAGATGTCACAGGGGACAGGCCCCGGGGGACACCACTGGGATGGGGCCACAGCCAGGTTCAACTCCATTCACCACCACTCTTTGGGCCCAGCCATCAGCCTGGCTTTGATCCAGTGCAGAAGATCTCCTCTCAGGCTGCTCTTCTCCAGGCTGAGCAGCCCCAGGGCCCTCAGGCTTTGCTCCTCATGGAGATGCTCCAGGCCCCTTCAGCACCTTCACAGCTTCCCCTGGGCTCTCTGTCCAGTAGTTCTCTGTCTCTCAAACTGGGGAGGCCAGAACTGGAGGCAGGACTCCAGCTATGGCCTCACAAGAGCAGAGCCTGGTAGCAAAGCTGTTGCCTTTTGAATCCTTCACATGAACAAGTCTAATGACCCAGGGTGTCTCCCCTGGCTGGTGATCATCCCAATACAGCTGAAGCTGGCACCACCAGCCACCATGTGCAGGTTACCCAAGCAGTTCTCTGGCCCCAGGGCTACCTCTAAGAATTCCCCACCATCTCCTTGGTTCTCTCAACACCAAAGAGGTGACCCTCTCCCATGTCCAGTTCCAGGTGTGATGTGGCTTTGTTTTCTATTCTAAAAGAATTTGGCCTTCTCTCCCTAAGCTTTCACCAACTGAATTCAGGCAGAGAGCTGTTGTGAGAAGAGGAGGCCGAGGGGAGACCTTCTGGTTCTCCACAACTACCTGAGAGGAGGCTGGAGCAAGGAGGGGGCAGCCTCTTCTCCTTGGTGGCAAGGGACAGGACCAGAGGAAATGGTTTCAAGCTGTGCCAGGGGAGATTCAGGCTGCATGTTAGGATATTTCTTCACTGAAAGCATTCTCATAGGAATGGTCTGCCCCCGGGCAGTGCTGGAATCACCATCCCTGGGGGTGTTCAAGCAGTGTGTGGACCTGGCCAGCACTTACTGACATGGCTTACTGTTGACCCTTCAGTGCTGGGCTGGAGAGTTGGGCTGTGTGATCTTTGAGGTCTCTTCTAACTGGATGTATTCTGTGATTCTGATATAGGTTCTTGGTTTTCAGGTAGAAAAATCTCCAAATCTAGCCTGAGGAAATAAGAGCCAGTGTGTGCCCACGCGGCCAGGAGGCCCATCAGCATCCTGGCCTGGATCAGCCAGTGTGGCCAGCAAGGCCACGGCAGTCATTCTCCCTCTGTACTCAGCACTGGGGAGGCCACACATTGAGTCCTGGGTTCAGTTTTGGACCCCCACTGCAAGAAGGACATTGAGGTGCTGGAGCAGGTCCAGAGAAGGCAACCAAGCTGGGGAAGGGTCTGGAGAACAGGGCTGGAGAGGAGGAGCTGAGGGAGCTGGGGGTGTTTATGTGGAGAAGAGGAGGTTAGGGGGGAAACCTCATTGCGCTCTACAGCTCCCTGAAAGGAGGTTGGAGCCTGATGCAGGTTGGGCTCTCCTTCCAAGAGACAAGTGACAGAAGTGGAAATGGCTTCAAGTTGCACCAGGGGAGGTTTAGGTTGGACATTAGAAGAAACTTCTTCCCCAAAAGGGTTCTCAAAGACTGGCACAGGCTGCCCAGGGAGGTGATTGAATCCCCATCCCTGGAGGTGCTTAGAGGATGCAGAGCTGTGGTGCTGAGGTCTATGGTTTAGCAGCAGCTTTGGTAGAGTTAGGGAATGGTTGGACTCAATGACCTTAAGGCTCTTTTCCACCTGAAACCATTCAGTGGTTCCATGTTTCTGTGACACCTGGATGATTTGCATCCAAGGGGTAGCCACCTCCTGCAGTCATTAACCCTGCAGACAGTTTGCATTGGTTTCTCTCTCGAGACACAGGGCTGCTCTCTTTGCCCATCGTGGTAAAGGCAAAAGAGATCACAGCAAGGATTTTACAGAACACCTGATGCACCCCTCCCACTGCTCTGGCTGTACTCTGGAGGCAGCCAAAGTGCCTGCAAGGCCTAGCTGCTACCCCTGCCTGTGGGGGCACACACAGGGACCATGGTCTCCCGCAAAGCACCATGTGTCCTGTGCCCTGCAGTGCCACGCTGCGAGGCCGGGCCTACGCCAAAAGCCTGCTGACAGAAGGGAAAGAACCAGAGGTGAGAAGTGAGAAGTCAGGTTCTTTATTCAGTGCATTGGACTCGTACATCCCCACTGTGCCAGCTGACAACATGGCACAGGCTCCTGTGGAACCAAGGCTGAGTCCAGACTAGTGGGGCAGGTGCTGGGTGTGAGATGGAAAGCTGTTCTGGACTCCAGGGACAGTGCTGGAATGCGAGCAAGGGGAAAGCGAGAAGGAAAGTCTCCTGTCCCGGCTTGATGGCCGGGCTCTTGCTAAACGATGGTTTATTAGGCAAGGCAAGGCAAGGCAAGGCAAGGCAAGGCAAGGCAAGGCAAGGCAAGGGAGTCCACACAGAGAACCAGAGGAGGGTCGGTGGCCTGGGCATGGCCTCACCATGGCAACCTACCCACAGGTGTGGGAAGGGCTCTGTGGTGGGGTTCTGGCCACGCCCAGAGGCCATTGTGATGCCATGCCCGGAGGCCACTATGATGCCACGCCCAGAGGCCACTGTGATGCCATGCCCAGAGGCCATTGTGATGCCATGCCCAGAGGCCACTGGTGTGGTGCCCGGAGGGTATTTAAGGAGCTCTGTCCCCTGGGATGCCACTCCCAGAGGAGCAGCTCTCAGGAGCAGCATCTCCCCTGGGTGCCCTGGGCAGCTCTGTGCCAGCAGAGGCCTCGGGTTCCACGCCTTGAGCGAGCAAACAGGGTGAGGTGTGAGGAACGTGCTGAGGCTTGGCCATCCAGCATGGGGGTGAGAGCATCCTCCCAGCAGGAGGCCAGGGCTTCCCTGCCCACACTCACCGGCTGTGACTCCACTACTCAGACGGAGTGCTGGCTGCCTCACCCTGCCAGCCGAGCGCCGAAGAGGGAGCTCTGCCTCCCCTCCAGGCCTGTGCCAGTCTCAGGTGGCAGCACACGCTCGGAGCAGGACAGAGAAAGCCGTGAAGCTTTAGAGGAGCTTCAGTGCATGGTGAAGGAGCTGAGTGAGAGGGTGAGCAGGGGCAATGGGAGAGGACGCTGAGGTGCTCAGCGCCTGGCACTTTGGGGCAGGGTTCCGTGCCCGTGCTGGGCTTGGCTTGAGGGTTGGACGCAATCATCTTAAAGGTCTTTTCCTCCCAAAACGATTCCAGGACTCCATGGTACTGTGCCCATGGACAAGGAGGTGAATGCCTGCTGCCAGCCCACCAAGGGGCTGCAGAGCCAGCAGGGTAGGGGTGGGGAGCAGGCAGGAGGAGATGGATGGGCACGGGGGGGCTACTCTGGGAGTGGAGTGCCAGGGCCTGGGGGTGTCAGGGGAGCAAGGCTGCAGGAGCTTCACAATGGCAAGGGCCCTTCTCCTCACACAGCCTCTCCTCACCTTCTCTTGCAGAGTGACAGCCTGGTAGTAGAGTTGCTGACACTGCTCAGCACTCAGAGCAGCGAGCCCACTGTGCCAGCCTTGCCACCTGAGCCCAGCTCCAGCGAGGCTTTTTTTGGATGCAGAGGACTTCATAGTGAAGAACATCACACGCCAGGCTAAGCTCATGGTTCAGCAGGAGGAGCAGCAAGACCTGGAGTCCTCTGATGCAGCTGAGTGCCTTGAGGCGGACACCATGGGCGGCCAGGCTGTGCTCCTGCTTCAGCCCCAGCAGCAACAACAAGGAGCAGTCCAAAGTTTGCAGGCACCAAGTGCAGCAAGCTCTGTGGCAGCCCCTCAGGACACCAGGGAGGGTCCATGGGCTGCAGAGAGCAGCACAGCCCCTCTCACTCCTGCAGAAGAGCAGGAAAAGGCCACCTCAGCTTCTCCTGTGCTGGCTGGGGAGGGCACAGCAGCGGAGAGCCAGGAAGCTGCTCTGCACAAGGCCCAAGTCCAGCACGGGCTGCTCCTGGACTCAGAGAACAAGGCTGTGAGCTGTGCCCAGGAGCTGGAGGAAGAGACTCTCATTACCCAAAGTTTGCCAACAGCAGGAATGACTCCAGCAGTCCTTCAGGACATAATGGAGAGCCTGGAATCTGCTGTGCAGAAGCTCAGTCTCCACAGTGACCTTTCATCGAACTCCAACACTGAAGTTCCAGCCTGTACTGAGAGCTTTGCTGAGGAGCTGGAAGAAGAGACTCTCATGTCCCAAAGTTTGCCAACAGGAGGAATGACTCCAGCAGCCGCTCAGGACTCAATGGAGAGCCTGGAAGATGCTCTAGAGAACCTCAGTCTGCACAGTGACCTTTCATCAGACTCCAACACTGAAGTCCCAGGTGGTACTGAGAGCTTTGCTGAGGAGCTGGAGGAAGAGACTCTCATGTCCCAAAGTTTGTCACAGCAGGAATGAGTCCAGCATCCTCTCAGGACACGATGGAGAGCCTGGAGATGCTCTAGAGAACCTCAGTCTCCACAGTGACCTTTCATCAGACTCCAACACTGAAGTCCCAGGCGGTACTGAGAGCTTTGCTGAGGAGCTGGAGGAAGAGACTCTGATGGCCCAAAGTTTGCCAACAGCAGGAATGAGTCCAGCATCCTCTCAGGACACGATGGAGAGCCTGGAAGATGCTCTAGAGAACCTCAGTCTCCACAGTGACCTTTCATCAAACTCCAACACTGAAGTCCCAGGCGGTACTGAGAGCTTTGCTGAGGAGCTGGAGGAAGAGACTCTCATGGCCCAAAGTTTGCCAACAGCAGGAATGAGTCCAGCATCCTCTCAGGACACGATGGAGAGCCTGGAAGATGCTCTAGAGAACCTCAGTCTCCACAGTGACCTTTCATCAGACTCCAACACTGAAGTCCCAGGCGGTACTGAGAGCTTTGCTGAGGAGCTGGAGGAAGAGACTCTCATGCCCAAAGTTTGCCAACAGCAGGAATGAGTCCAGCATCCTCTCAGGACACGATGGAGAGCCTGGAAGCTGCTCTAGAGAACCTCAGTCTCCACAGTGACCTTTCATCAGACTCCAACACTGAAGTCCCAGGCGGTACAGAGAGCTCTGTCCAGGAGCTGGAGGAAGAGACTCTCGTGGCCCAAAGTTTGCCAACAGCAGGAATGAGTCCAGCAGCCCCTCAGGACACAATGGAGAGCCTGGAAGACGCTCTAGAGAACCTCAGTCTCCACAGTGACCTTTCATCAGAGTCCAACACTGAAGTCCCAGGCGGTACAGAGAGCTCTGTCCAGGAGCTGGAGGAAGAGACTCTCGTGGCCCAAAGTTTGCCAACAGCAGGAATGACTCCAGCAGTCCCTCAGGACACAATGGAGAGTCAAGGACCTGCTCTGCACAAGCTCACAGCCAGCAGGTGCCCACTTGCACTGGATGCAGACAACAAGATCGTGGGCAGAGCCCAGCTAGCCCCGGCTGGGCAGCGCCGTCCCTCCCGCTTCAGGAGGGCACTGAGGGCCCTGCGCAGGGCTTTCCGTGCTCCCGGCCGCACCAGGGCACAGCCAGAGCAGTAGCAGCCACTGCTGGTGCCAGGCAGCTCCTCACAGATGGCACCACACAGCCCACAGCCTGCAGCATCCAGAGGCAGTGGCACGGGGGGGGGTGGGTGGGGTGTCCCGTGCCAGTGGGCAGAGCTGGGGAGCTCCTCTGCTCCCTTGGGCTGTGCCCACACCTCCTGCACTCCAGCGCTCTCCTGGCTGCGACCTCCACTGCCATCTCTCCCTGGTGCCCATATGGGCACTGAGCCTGAGCCTTGGACTGTCCCAGCAGCAACCTGCCTGGATCCCCTCCAGTTCCCTTCCCAGCCTCCCCTCTCTGCTTGTTCTTGATAATCTTGTCTTGTTAATACCTTAGATTTAGTTCTTGTTGATATCTTCTTGTTAAGATGGTAGGTGCAGTTCTTGTTAAGATGTTAGGTGCAGCTCTTGTTAAGATGTTAGGTGCAGTTCTTGTTAAGATGTTAGGTGCAGCTCTTGTTAAGATGTTAGGTGCAGCTCTTGTTAGATGTTAGTGCAGTTCTTGTTAAGATGTTAGGTGCAGCTCTTGTTAAGATGTTAGGTGCAGCTCTTGTTAAGATGTTAGGTGCAGCTCTTGTTAAGATGTTAGGTGCAGCTCTTGTTAAGATGTTAGGTGCAGTTCTTGTTAAGATGTTAGGTGCAGTTCTTGTTAAGATGGTAGGTGCAGTTCTTGTTAAGATGGTAGGTACAGTTCTTGTTAAGATATTAGGTGTAGGTCTTGTTGGTCTTCCTTGCTGAGGCGGGACAAAGAGAGTCTCATGGCCCAAACAGCAGGAATGACTCCTGAACGAAAGATGAGTCATGAATGCTGCTCCTGAGAGCTGCTCCCAAAAGCAGGGATGACTCCAGAACCCATCAAGACACGATGGAGATCCAAGAACCTGCTTTGCACAAGGCCCAAATCCATACATTGGCTGTTCCTGGACTCAGAGAACAATGCTGTGGGATGTGCTGAGATCTTTGCCCAGGAGCTGGAGGAAGAGACTCTCAAGGCCCAAAGTTTGCCAACAGCTGGAATGAGTCCAGCACCTCTCAGGACACAATGGAGAGCCTGGAAGATGCTCTGCAGAACCTCAGAGTCCACAGTGAACTTATACTGGACTCCAACAATAAAGTTGTGGGCTGTACTGAGAGCTTTGCCCAGAGGCTGGAGGAAGAGAATCTCATAGCCCAAACGGCAGGAATGACTCCTGAACGACAGATGAGGCATGAATGCTGCTCCTGAGAGCTGCTCCCAACAGCAGGAATGACTCCAGCAGCCCCTCAGGATGCAATGGAGAGCCAAGGACCTGCTCTGCACAAGCTCACAGCCAGCAGGTGCCCACTTGCACTGGATGCAGACAACAAGATCGTGGGCAGAGCCCAGCTCGCCCCGGCTGGGCAGCGCTGTCCCTCCCGCTTCAGGAGGGCACTGAGGGCCCTGCGCAGGGCTTTCCCTGCTCCCGGCCGCACCAGGGCACAGCCAGAGCAGTAGCAGCCACTGCTGGTGCCAGGCAGCTCCTCACAGATGGCACCACACAGCCCACAGCCTGCAGCATCCAGAGGCAGTGGCACGGGGGTGGGTGGGTGGGGTGTCCCGTGCCAGTGGGCAGAGCTGGGGAGCTCCTCTGCTCCCTTGGGCTGTGCCCACACCTCCTGCACTCCAGCGCTCACCGGGCTGAGGCAAAAAGGTCATCATGGAGAGGTGGTCTGCAGCTGAGTGCCTTGAGGGGGACACCATGGGTGGCCAGGCTGTGCTCCTGCTTCAGCCCTAGCAGCAACAACAAGGAGCAGTCCAAAGTTTGCAGGCACCAAGTGCAGCAAGCACTGTGGCAGCATCATGGAGAGACCATGGGCTGCAGAGAGCAGCACAGACCCTCTCAGAAGAGCAGGAAAAAGCCACCTCAGCTTCTCCTGTGCTGGCTGGGGAGGGCACCGCAGTGGAGAGCCAGGAAGATGCTCTGCACAAGGCCCAAGTCCAGCATGGGCTGCTCCTGGACTCAGAGAACAAGGCTGTGAGCTGTGCTGAGCTCAGTGTGCAGCAGCAGCACAACCTCACAGCCAAGGCCATGGGGCAGACATGGTGTCCCCAGCACAGCAGACATTTTCCTTTCTATTTAGTTCATTTGTCTTTGACAAAATTCAGGAGGAGGACAACTTGAAGCTATTTTGTGATGCTTTTGCTCTTTGGGTTAAGATATTCCTGTAGTTAAAATATATTTACTTTTAACCCCAAAATGTGTTGAATTCCCTTTGTTTGTTCTGCTTTGGTGGTTGCTTTGTTTGTTTAATTGCCTGCCAGCAATAACCATATCAGAATATATCTGAGTGCTTTTATTTATCTAGGTTGGACTACAAATCACAGAGCTGACTGCTGTTCCAGTGCTGAGCCTGTTCCAGTGCTCTGTGACCCTCACAGTAAAGTTCTTCCTGATGCTGAGGTGGAACCTCCTGTGCTGTAGTTTCCATCCATTGCCCCTTGGCCTATCACAGGGCACAAGTGGGCAGAGGCTGTCCCTGTCCCTTCCATAGCTGTGAGGGCCTTTACTCCTCACCGAGTTCCTCCAGGCCCCTCAGCATCTTCCCAGCCACCACAGGCCTCTTTCCATTAGTTGCCTTTCCCTCTTCAACTGAGAAGCCAAGAACTCTGCACACACTACTCCAGCTCTGGCCTGATCAGGGCACTGAGGAGACTTTTCTAGGTGCAGTGTAGTTCTTGTTTACATTTTAGATTCAATAAATTTGGGTTCCTTTACCCAGGGCTTCAGCAACTTGCTCTGACCCTTCCCAGTGCCACCAAACCCACACTGCTGGGCAGGGCACAGCAGGGCACAGCTGCAGTTCAGCCATGGGATTCCCTGTGCTGGGGGGAGCAGCTGAGTCTCCCCAACAGCTTTTCAGGCTTCAGGATGTCCCCATGCCTGCTGCTGGGGGTACTGCAGTCCTTGGGCCCAGCCCTGGCACTGTTGTGTGCAGCTCAGGGCAGGATAAATTGCTCACGTTCCCCTTTGAGGACTCCACAGCTTGGCTGTCCCCTCTTGCTGACTGCAGCCTCACTCTCCTCACTTCACTGACCACCACAGCCTTGGGGCAGGACACAGGGCAAGCTGCCCACTGGAGCCATCAGACATGGCACAGGGAAAGCTGCCCATGGAGGGCAGGACCCACGGCAGAAGGAAGAGGCTGAGCCGGGGCGGGGGGGAGGGGCTGATGCAGATTTGTTCTCCCCATCAGTGTTTGTGACACCACAGCCTGTGGCTGGAGAGCAGCAGGGAGAGGCCAGTACAGACATGGCGTCCTCGGCAGGGCACAGGGCTGAGGTGGCTCCTCCACAGCCACTGGCAGAGGCTGGCAGAGCCCAGCTAGCCCCGGCTGGGCAGCACAGTCCCTCCCTCTTCAGGAGGGCACTGAGGGCCCTGCTCAGGGCTTTCCATGTCCCCTCCTGCCTGAGGGCATGGCCAGGGGAGCAGCAGCTGCTGCAGGTCCTCGGAGGTGGCACCACCCGGCTCTGAGGGACACACACCCGAGGGATGATGGGGCATGAGCAGTGCCCCGGGTGTTCCACTGCCCTCAGGACATGGGTGCCTGAGATGTTCCTGGTGCCCATGAAGGTGACAGGTTCCCATTAGTTCTTGTCTCTGGCTGCTGCATCTTGGTCTCTGGGACCCTTCCTGCGGCAACTGCTGCTCTCCAGCTACCCAGCCCTGGCTCATGCCAGGTCAGGGCAGCCCTGGGATGCCCCCAGGCACTCCCAGAAATCCCTGAATCCCAGCATGGTGGAAGCACCTCTGGAGATCATCCTGTCCAACTCCCTGCCAACCTGGCATCTGCACTGCTGCCCAGGATCATCACAACGGCCTGGGCGGGGCGGGACGACACTCTACAACCTCTCTGGGCAGCCTGCTCCAGACCTCCAGCACACCAAACAAGTTTCTCCTCCTGTTCCTGGGCACCACTGACAAGCCCAGCCCCAGCTTCTCGCCCCCCCACCCTTTAGCTCTTGCTGAGCATTGCACAGATCCCCTCTGGGGCTGCTCTTCTCCAGGCTCCACAGCCCCAGGGCTGTGAGGGCCTTTGCTCCTCACAGAGTTCCTCCAGCCCCTCAGCATCTTCCCAGCCACCACAGGCCTCTCTCCATTAGTTGCCTTTCTCTCTTCACTGAGAAGCCCAGAACTCTGCACACACTACTAGTAGCACACACTACTCCAGCTCTGGCCTGACCAGGACAGAGTAGAGGGGCAGGAGAACCTCCCTCAACCTGCTGGCCACACTTCTTCATGTGCTCCTGGAGACCATTGGCCCCTTAGCCATGAGGGCACAATGCTGCCTCATGGGCAGCTTGTCCATCTGCTCTCCCAGCTCCTTCTCCATAGAGTTGCTTCCCAGCAGCTTGCCCCTCACCTCTACTGGTGCAGGGGGTTTGTCCTAACCATGGTGCAGGCACTTGGCCTTGTTGAACTTCATGAGCTTGGCTTGGGCCCACTTCTCAAGCCTGGCCAGGCCCTCGGATGGCAGCCCTGCCCTCCAGCATGTCAGCTGGGCCACACAGCTTGGTGTCACCTGCAGACTTGCTGAGGGTGCCCTCAATCACAGAATCACAGAATAGATCTGCTTGGAAGAGACCTCCAAGATCACCCAGTCCAACCTTCAGCTCAGCACTGAGGGTCAACACTAACCCTACCCTAAGCACCAGGTCCTCACGGCACTTGAACACCCCCAGGGATGGTGACTGCAGCGCTGCCCTGGGCAACCATTCCAGTGTTTGAGAATCCTTTCAGTGAAGAAATAGTTCCTCATCTCCAGCCTAAACCTCCCCTGGTGTGGCTTCTAACCATTTCCTCTGGTCCTGTTGCTCCTCACAAAGGAGAAGAGGCAGGTCCTCTCCTTGCTACAACCTCCATGCAGAGGGGTGTAGAGAGCAACGAGGTCTCCCCGCAGCCTCCTCTTCTCCAGCACCCTCGGCCCCCCCTCCTTGTAGCCCAGGTCCTGCAGCCCCTTCTCCAGCTGGCTGCCCTGCTCTGGACACTCTCCAGTCCCTCAATGTCCTTCCTGAGTGAGGAGCCCAGCTCTGAACACAGCATTCCACATGTGGCCTCAGCAGTGCTGAGCATGGAGGGAAGGTCACCACCTGTCCCTGCTGGCCACTGTGTGTCTAATCCAAGCCAGGATGCCCTTGGCCTTCTTGGCCACCTGGGCACTGCTGACTCATGTTCAGTGACTATCAACCAACACCCCCAGCACCCTCTACAACTTGCAGCTTTCCACCACACATCCCCGAGTGTGCAGCTCCCCCTGGGTTGTTGTGACCCAGGTGCAGGAGCTGGCACTTGGCCTTCCTGCACCTCAGACAATTAGCCTTGGCCCATCAGCCTAACCTGGCCAGATGCTGCTGTAAAGCTTCCTCCCTAGCCTGCAGCAGATCAACACAGCCACCCAGCTCCGTGTCCTCTGCAGGACTGCTGAGGGGCACCCAATGCCCTCAGCCACATCACTGATGAAGATGTCACAGGGGACAGGCCCCGGGGGACACCACTGGGATGGGGCCACAGACAGGTTCAACTCCATTCACCACCACTCTTTGGGCCCAGCCATCAGCCTGGCTTTGATCCAGTGCAGAAGATCTCCTCTCAGGCTGCTCTTCTCCAGGCTGAGCAGCCCCAAGGCCCTCAGGCTTTGCTCCTCACGGAGATGCTCCAGCCCCTTCAGCACCTTCACAGCTTCCCCTGGGCTCTCTGTCCAGTAGTTCTCTGTCTCTCAACTGGGGAGGCCAGAACTGGAGGCAGGACTCCAGCTATGGCCTCACAAGAACAGGGCCTGGTAGCAAAGCTGTTGCCTTTTGAATCCTTCACATGAAACAAGTCTAATGACCCTCTCCCCATGTCCAGTTCCCAGGTGTGTTGTGGCTTTGTTTTCTATTCTAAAAGAATTTGGCCTTCTCTCCCTAAGCTTTCACCAACTGAATTCAGGCAGAGAGCTGTTGGGAGAAGAGGAGGCCGAGGGTAGACCTTCTGGCTCTCCACAACTACCTGAGAGGAGGCTGGAGCAAGGAGGGGGCAGCCTCTTCTCCTTGGTTGCAAGGGACAGGACCAGAGGAAATGGTTTCAAGCTGTGCCAGGGAGATTCAGGCTGCATGTTAGGATATTTCTTCACTGAAAGGAATCTCATAGGAATGGTCTGCCCCGGGCAGTGCTGGAATCACCATCCCTGGGGGTGTTCAAGCAGTGTGTGGACCTGGCCAGCACTTAGTGACATGGCTTAGTGTTGACCCGTCAGTGCTGGGCTGGAGAGTTGGGCTGTGTGATCTTTGAGGTCTCTTCTAACTGGATGTATTCTGTGATTCTGAGATAGGTTCTTGGTTTTCAGGTAGAAAAATCTCCAAATCTAGCCTGAGGAATAGAGCCAGTGTGTGCCCACGCGGCCAGGAGGCCCATCAGCATCCTGGCCTGGATCAGCCAGTGTGGCCAGCAAGGCCACGGCAGTCATTCTCCCTCTGTACTCAGCACTGGGGAGGCCACACATTGAGTCCTGGGTTCAGTTTTGGACCCCCACTGCAAGAAGGACATTGAGGTGCTGGAGCAGGTCCAGAGAAGGGCAACCAAGCTGGGAAGGGTCTGGAGAACAGGGCTGGAGAGGAGGAGCTGAGGGAGCTGGGGGTGTTCAGCGTGGAGAAGAGGAGGTTAGGGGGAAACCTCATTGCACTCTACAGCTCCCTGAAAGGAGGTTGGAGCCTGATGCAGGTTGGGCTCTCCTTCCAAGAGACAAGTGACAGAAGTGGAAATGGCTTCAAGTTGCACCAGGGGGAGGTTTAGGTTGGACATTAGAAGAAACTTCTTCCCCAAAAGGGTTCTCAAAGACTGGCACAGGCTGCCCAGGGAGGTGATTGAATCCCCATCCCTGGAGGTGCTTAGAGGATGCAGAGCTGTGGTGCTGAGGTCTATGGTTTAGCAGCAGCTTTGGTAGAGTTAGAGAATGGTTGGACTCAATGACCTTAAGGCTCTTTTCCACCTGAAACCATTCAGTGGTTCCATGTTTCTGTGACACCTGGATGATTTGCATCCAAGGGGTAGTCACCTCCTGCGGTCATTAACCCTGCAGACAGTTTGCATTGGTTTCTCTCTAGAGACACAGGGCTGCTCTCTTTGCCCATCGTGGTAAAGGCAAAAGAGATCACAGCAAGGATTTTACAGAACACCTGATGCACCCCTCCCACTGCTCTGGCTGTACTCTGGAGGCAGCCAAAGTGCCTGCAAGGCCTAGCTGGTACTCCCTGCCTGTGGGGGGCACACACAGGGACCATGGTCTCCCGCAAAGCACCATGTTTCCTGTGCCCTGCAGTGCCACGCTGCGAGGCCGGCCTACGCCAAAGCCTGCTGACAGAAGGGAAGAACCAGAGGTGAGAAGTGAGAAGTCAGGTTCTTTATTCAGTGCATTGGACTCGTACATCCCCACTGTGCCAGCTGACAACATGGCACAGGCTCCTGTGGAACCAAGGCTGAGTCCAGACTAGTGGGCAGGTGCTGGGTGTGAGATGGAAAGCTGTTCTGGACTCCAGGGACAGTGCTGGAATGCGAGCAAGGGAAAGCGAGAAGGAAGTCTCCTGTCCCGGCTTGATGGCCGGGCTCTTGCTAACGATGGTTTATTAGGCAGGCAAGGCAAGTCAAGGCAAGGCAAGGCAAGGCCAGGCAAGGCAAGACAAGGCAAGGGAGTCCACACAGAGAACCGAGGAGGGTCGGTGGCCTGGGCATGGCTCACCATGGCAACCTACCCACGGGTGTGTGGAAGGGCTTGTGGTGTGGTTCTGCCCACGCCAGAGGCCATTGTGATGCCATGCCCAGAGGCCATTGTGATGCCATGCCCGGAGGCCACTGTGATGCCACGCCCAGAGGCCATTGTGATGCCATTCCTGGAGGCCACTGTGATGCCACGCCCAGAGGCCATTGTGATGCCATGCCCAGAGGCCATTGTGATGCCATGCCCGAGGCCACTGGTGGGTGCCCGGAGGGTATTTAAGGAGCTCTGTCCCCTGGGATGCACTCCCAGAGGAGCAGCTCTCAGGAGCAGCATCTCCCCTGGGTGCCCTGGCAGCTCTGTGCCAGCAGAGGCCTCGGTTCCACACCTTGAGCGAGCAAACAGGGTGAGGTGTGAGGAACGTGCTGAGGCTTGGCCATCCAGCATGGGGTGAGAGCATCCTCCCAGCAGGAGGCCAGGCTTCCCTGCCCACACTCACCGCTGTGACTCCGCTACTCAGACGGAGTGCTGGCTGCCTCACCCCTACCCTGCCAGCCGAGCGCCGAAGAGGGAGCTCTGCCTCCCCTCCGGGCCTGTGCCAGTCTCAGGTGGCAGCACACGCTTGAGCAGGACAGAGAAGCCGTGAAGCTTTAGAGGAGCTTCAGTGCATGGTGAAGGAGCTGAGTGAGAGGGTGAGCAGGGGCAATGGGAGAGGACGCTGAGGTGCTCAGCGCCTGGCACTTGGGGCAGGGTTCCGTGCCCGTGCTGGGCTTGGCTTGAGGGTTGGACGCAATCATCTTAAAGGTCTTTTCCTCCCAAAACGATTCCAGGACTCCATGGTACTGTGCCCAGGGACAAGGAGGTGAATGCCTGCTGCCAGCCCACCAAGGGGCTGCAGAGCCAGCAGGTAGGGGTGGGGAGCAGGCAGGAGGAGATGGATGGCACGGGGGGCTACTCTGGGAGGGAGTGCCAGGGCCTGGGGTGTCAGGGGAGCAAGGCTGCAGGAGCTTCACAATGGCAAGGGCCCTTCTCCTCACACAGCCTCTCCTCACCTTCTCTTGCAGAGTGACAGCCTGGTAGTAGAGTTGCTGACACTGCTCAGCACTCAGAGCAGCGAGCCCACTGTGCCAGCCTTGCCACCTGACCCAGCTCCAGCGAGGCTTTTTTGGATGCAGAGGACTTCATAGTGAAGAACATCACACGCCAGGCTAAGCTCATGGTTCAGCAGGAGGAGCAGCAAGACCTGGAGTCCTCTGATGCAGCTGAGTGCCTTGAGGGGGACACCATGGGCGCCAGGCTGTGCTCCTGCTTCAGCCCCAGCAGCAACACACAGAGCAGTCCAAAGTTTGCAGGCACCAAGTGCAGCAAGCTCTGTGGCAGCCCCTCAGGACACCAGGGAGGGTCCATGGGCTGCAGAGAGCAGCACAGCCCCTCTCACTCCTGCAGAAGAGCAGGAAAAGGCCACCTCAGCTTCTCCTGTGCTGGCTGGGAGGGCACAGCAGCGGAGAGCCAGGAAGCTGCTCTGCACAAGGCCCAGTCCAGCACGGGCTGCTCCTGGACTCAGAGAACAAGGCTGTGAGCTGTACTGAGATCCTTGCCCAGAGCTGAAGGAAGAGACTCTCGTTACCCAAAGTTTGCCAACAGCAGGAATGACTCCAGCAGTCCTTCAGGACACGATGGAGAGCCTGGAAGCTGCTCTGCAAAACCTCAGTCTCCACAGTGACCTTTCATCGGACTCCAACACTGAAGTTCCAGCCTGTACTGAGAGCTTTGCCCAGGAGCTGGAGGAAGAGACTCTCATGGCCCAAAGTTTGCCAACAGCAGGGATGACTCCAGCAGCCCCTCAGGACACAATGGAGAGCCTGGAAGATGCTCTAGAGAACCACGGAGTCCACAGTGGACTTTTACTGGACTCCACAAGAGTGGGATGTGCTGAGATCTTTGCCAGGACTGCAGGAAGGACTCTCATGGCCCAAGTTTGCCAACAGCAGGGATGACTCCAGCAGCCCCTCAGACACGATGGAGAGCCAGGACCTGCTCTGCACAAGCTCACAGCCACTGGTGCCCACTTGCACTGGATGCAACACAACATCGTGGCAGAGCCCAGCTAGCCCCGGCTGGTCAGCGCCGCCCCCCGCTTCAGGAGGGCACTGAGGCCCTGCGCAGGGCTTTCCGTGCTCTCAGCTGCAACAGGGCACAGCCAGAGGAGTAACAGCCACTGCTGGTGCCAGGCAGCTCCTCACAGATGGCACCAAACAGCCCAGAGCCTGCAGCATCCAGCGGCGTGGCACGGGAGGGGTGTGGGGGTGAGTATCCAGTTCCCTTCCCAGCCTTGCTGCTTTTCCCTTCCCGCCTCCCCTATCTGCTTGTTCTTGATAATCTTGTCTTGTTAATGCCTTAGATTTAGATTTTATTGATATCTTCTTGTTAAGATGTTAGGTGTAGTTCTTGTTAGATGTTGGTGCAGCTCTTGTTAAGATGTTGGTACAGTTCTTGTTAAGATATAAGGTGTAGGTCTTGCTGGTCTTCCGTTTGAGCTGGAGGAAGAGACTCTCATGCCCAAAGTTTGCCAACAGCAGGATGACTCCAGCAGCCCTCAGGATGCAATGGAGCCAGGACCTGCTCTGCACAAGCTCACAGCAGCAGGTGCCCACTTGCACTGGATGCAGACAACAAGATCGTGGCAGAGCCCAGCTAGCCCCGGCTGGGCAGCGCCGTCCCTCCCGCTTCAGGAGGGCACTGAGGGCCCTGCGCAGGGCTTTCCGTGCTCCCGGCCGCACCAGGGCACAGCCAGCAGTAGCATCCACTGCTGGTGCCAGGCAGCTCCTCACAGATGGCACCACACAGCCCCAGCCTGCAGCATCCAGAGGCAGTGGCACGGGGGGGTGGGTGGGTGTGTCCGTGCCAGTGGCAGAGCTGGGGAGCTCCTCTGCTCCCTTGGGCTGTGCCCACACCTCCTGCACTCCAGCGCTCTCCTGGCTGCGCCCTCCACTGCCATCGCTCCCTGGTGCCCATATGGCACTGAGCCTGAGCCTTGGACTGTCCCGCATAACCTGCCTGGAGCCCCCCCAGTTCCCTTCCCAGCCTCCCCTCTCTGCTGTTCTTGATAATCTTGTCTTGTTAATACCTTAGATTAGTTTCTTGTGATATCTTCTTGTTAAATGGTGGGCAGTTTCTCTTGTTAAGATGTTAGGTGCAGCTCTTGTTAAGATGGTAGGGACAGTTCTTGTTAGATGGTAGGTGCAGCTCTTGTTAAGATGTGTGCAGCTCTTGTTTAGATGTTATGTGCAGCTCTTGTTAAGATGTTAGGTGCAGCTCTTGTAAGATGTTAGGTGCAGATCTTGTTAAGATGTTAGTGCAGCTCTTGTTAGATGTGTTAGGTGCAGCTCTTTTAAGATGTTAGGTGCAGCTCCTGTTAAGATGGTAGGTGCAGCTCTTGTTAAGATGGTAGGTGCAGTTTCTTGGTAATGGTAGGTACAGTTCTTGTTAAGATGTTAGGTGTAGGTCTTGTGGTCTTCCTTGCTGAGGCAGGACAAAGAGAGTCTCATGGCCCAAACAGCAGGAATGACTCCTGACGAAAGATGAAGTCTGAATGCTGCTCCTGAGAGCTGCTCCCAAAAGCAGGGATGACTCCAGAGCCCATCAAGACACGATGGAGAGCCAAGAACCTGCTTTGCACAAGGCCCAAATCCTACATTGGCTGTTCCTGGACTCAGAGAACATGCTGTGGATGTGCTGAATCTTTGCCCAGGACTGGAGGAAGACTCTCAAGGCCCAATTGCCAACAGCTGGAATGAGTCCCAGCCTCTCAGACACCAATGGAGCCTGGAAATGCTCTGCAGAACCTCAGAGTCCAGTGACTTATACTGGACTCAACAATAAAGTTGTGGCTGTCTGAGAGCTTTGCCCAGAGGCTGGAGGAAGAGATCTCATAGCCCAAACGGCAGGAATGACTCCTGACCGACAGATGAGGCATGAATGCTGCTCCTGAGAGCTGCTCCCAACAGCAGGAATGACTCCAGCAGCCCCTCAGATGCAATGGAGAGTCAAGACCTGCTCTGCACAAGCTCACAGCCAGCAGTGCCCACTTGCACTGGATGCAGACAACAAGATTGTGGCCAGAGCCCAGCTAGCCCCGGCTGGGCAGCGCCGTCCCTCCCGCTTCAGGAGGGCACTGAGGGCCCTGCGCAGGGCTTTCCCTGCTCTCAGCTGCACCAGGGCACAGCCAGAGCTAGCAGCCACTGCTGGTGCCGCACTCCTCACAGATGGCACCACACAGCCCAGACCTGCAGCATCCAGAGGCAGTGGCACGGGGTTGGGTGGGATTGGGGTGTCCCGTGCCAGTGGGCAGAGCTGGGAGCTCCTCTGCTCCCTTGGGCTGTGCCCACACCTCCTGCACTCCAGCGCTCACCGGATGAGGCAAAAAGGTCATCATGGAGAGTGGTCTACAGCTGAGTGCCTTGAAGGGGACCACATGGGCGGCCAGGCTTGCTCCTGCTCAGCCCAGCAGCAACACCAGGAGCAGTCCAAAGTTTGCAGGCACCAAGTGCAGCAAGCACTGTGGCAGCATCATGAGAGACCATGGGCTGCAGAGAGCACACAGCCCCTCTCACTCTGCAGAAGAGCAGGAAAATGCCACCTCAGCTCCCTGTGCTGGCTGAGGAGGCACCGCAGCGGAGAGCCAGGAAGCTGCTCTGCACAAGGCCCAAGCCCAGCACGGGCTGCTCCTGGACTCAGAGAACAAGGCTGTGAGCTGTGCTGAGATCTTTGCCCAGGAGCTGGAGCAAGAGACTCTTATGGCCCAAAGTTTGCCAACAGCAGGAATGACTCAGCAGTCCTTCAGAACACAATGAGAGCCTGGAAGCTGCTCTGCAAAACCTCAGAGTCCACAGCAGACTTTTACTGGGCTCCAACAACAAAGTCGTGGGATGTGCTGAGATCTTTGCCCAGAGGCTGAAGGAAGAGACTCTCATGGCCCAAAGTTTACCAACAGCAGGAATGACTCCAGCAGCCCCTCAGGACACAATGGAGAGCCAAGGACCTGCTCTGCACAAGCTCACAGCCAGCAGGTGCCCACTTGCACTGATGCAGACAAGAAGATCGTGGCCAGAGCCCAGCTAGCCCCGGCTGGGCAGCGCCGTCCCTCCCGCTTCAGGAGGGCACTGAGGGCCCTGTGGCAGCCCCTCAGGGCACCAGGGAGGGTCCATGGGCTGCAGAGAGCAGCACAGCCCCTCTCACTCCTGCAGAAGAGCAGGAAAAGGCCACCTCAGCTTCTCCTGTGCTGGCTGGGGAGGGCACCGCAGCGGAGAGCCAGGAAGATGCTCTGCACAAGGCCCAAGTCCAGCACGGGCTGCTCCTGGACTCAGAGAACAAGGCTGTGAGCTGTGCTGAGCTCAGTGTGCAGCAGCAGCACCACCTCACAGCCAAGGCCATGGGCAGACATGGTGTCCCCAGCAACAGCAGACATTTTCCTTTCTATTTAGTTCATTTGTCTTTGACAAAATTCAGGAGGAGGACAACTTGAAGCTATTTTGTGATGCTTTTGCTCTTTGGGTTAAGATATTCCTGTAGTTAAAATACATTTACTTTTAACCCCCAAATGTGTTGAATTCCCTTTGTTTGTTCTGCTTTGGTGGTTGCTTTGTTTAATTGCCTGCCAGCAATAACCATATCAGAATATAGCTGGGTGCTTTTATTTATCTAGGTTGGACTACAAATCACAGAGCTGACTGCTGTTCCAGTGCTGAGCCTGTTCCAGTGCTCTGTGACCCTCACAGTAAAGTTCTTCCTGATGCTGAGGTGGAACCTCCTGTGCTGTAGTTTCCATCCATTGCCCCTTGGCCTATCACAGGGCACAAGTGGGCAGAGGCTGTCCCTGTCCCTTCCATGGCTGTGAGGGCCTTTACTCCTCACAGAGTTCCTCCAGGCCCCTCAGCATCTTCCCAGCCACCACAGGCCTCTCTCCATTAGTTGCCTTTCTCTCTTGAACTGAGAAGCCCAGAACTCTGCACACACTACTCCAGCTCTGGCCTGATCAGGGCAGAGTAGAGGGACAGGAGAACCTCCCTCAACCTGCTGGCCACACTCTTCTTCTTTCTCTCCTGGAGACCATTGGCCCCTTAGCCATGAGGGCACAATGCTGCCTCATGGGCAGCTTGTCCATCTGCTCTCCCAGCTCCTTCTCCACAGAGTTGCTTCCCAGCAGCTTGCCCCTCACCTCTACTGGTGCAGGGGGTTTGTCCTAACCATGGTGCCAGGCACTTGGCCTTGTTGAACTTCATGAGCTTGGCTTGGGCCCACTTCTCAAGCCTGGCCAAGACCCTCGGGATGGCAGCCCTGCCCTCCAGCATGTCAGCTGGGCCACACAGCTTGGTGTCACCTGCAGACTTGCCAAGGGTGCCCTCAATCACAGAATCACAGGGACCATGGTCTCCCGCAAAGCACCATGTGTCCTGTGCCCTGCAGTGCCGCGCTGAGAGGCCAGGCCTACACCCAAAGCCTGCTGACAGCAGGGAAAGAACCAGAGGTGAGAAGTGAGAAGTCAGGTTCTTTATTCAGTGCATTGGACTCGTACATCACCACTGTGCCAGCTGACAACATGGCACAGGCTCCTGTGGAACCAAGGCTGAGTCCAGTCTCCTGGTGCAGGTGCTGGGTGTGAGATGGAAAGCAGTCGATGGAAGATTTGCTTTAATGAGTCGAGCTCAGAGGCCAGGAACAGGCTGTGTCCAGTGCTGGATTGCAGCAGTGGGTAGAGAATGGGTCAGTGACTTGTGGCTTTTGCAGGGCTTCCTTAAAAAAACGCCTAGACCCAGGTCATCAACATCTCAGTCAAGACTTGCAGGGCTGCTGTGGAGCCTGGCCTCCCCCGTGCAGCGGCTGGTTCCATGACGCCATTGCTTTCCGCAGGGGTGGGGATGCAGTTACAAGATCCCTAATGCAGAACCGCTGCAGCACTGGGAAGGCTGATGTGGGCTGGGGCAGCCTGCCTGTGCTGCACGCCGAGGACAGTGCCCCTGGCAGCATGGCACATCCTGCCCCAGCCCTGCACCAGCCCAGCGGCAGCAGCCAGAGCAGCAAACTAAAGAGGATGCAGGGTGCTCAGGCCTAGCTTTTGGGGCAGGGCAGACATCTCCAGGCTGGTCTCACACTGCTAACCTCGGGGCAGGGAGGCTGCACACAGCAAACGTGGCAGGCAGCTGGGTGCTAGGAGGGAACGCAGGCAGCTGGAGAAGCCCCGCTGGAGCCACTGCTGGGGCACTGCCCTCAGCTCCACACCTGCTCTGCTCCCTGCTCTGCCTCCACGCAGGCTGGCACAGTATCTTCGACCCTGTCCCACCCACGGCACAATGCAGGGAAGGCTCCACGGGTACGGCTTGGAGCTGGTCACCCTTCCTCTTGCAGGAGGCACCCCAGGCAGCACAGGATGTCCTGGCAAGGGCTGGTGCCAGCCCCACGACTCCCTGGCAGAGCGCTCCCAGCAATTCCCTCTCTGCTCATCCCCCTCCACCGTCCCGCTCACATCCCACCTGCCCCGACTCTCTCCCTGCCCCATCCCTGCCCTCACCCCTCGCTCGCTCACTCTGCAGGTAAGGAAGGAAAGGGGCACGCTGCCAAGCAGCTATCTCAGAGGAAATCTACGGAGCTTTATTGAGCCGCCCAGGGGCCCCGCCGCGGGCAGGGGCCGGGCGAGCAGCGCTGCTAGGCCATGGTGACCGTCCGGCCGGAGCTGCGGGCCGCCGGGAAGCGCCGCCGGTTCCTCAGCCCAGAGAACCTCTCATCCAGCGTCAGGCTGGTCTGCAGGGAAAGGAGAGCCAGTCAGTGCTGTGCCCCAGGGCAGAGCACGGCCACACAGTGGGTATGGATTAGAGCCCGCAGGCCAGGACGCTGCTTGGCAGCCGGTTAGTCACTGCACCACTCAGCACACGGAGACAAGGAGCTCAGCAGGCTGGCAAACCTCCCAGCAGCACCCAGCACCTAGGCACCAGGTGTCCTTGGCACGAGCAAGGAGCAAGCAGGTGGCATTCCAGCACAAGGCACCGAGTACAACCAAACTGTCCAGGTAAGAAACGCCGTCCCCGAAGAAGGTGGAGGAAGATCTCTGGCCTGCCCCCAGGGCTCTTGGACCACACTCTGCTGGCACCAAGAAGGTCACCAGAGCAAAGAGAGAGCAAAGCCTAGAAGGTGTCTCTGGCAAGTGGGGAGCACTGACAGTAAAATAGCTTTCCTGACCAGGAGCGCTCACAAGCAGCATCTCCCTGCTCTGAGCAAGCACACGGGCAGGCCAAGAGGGGCCAACAGAGTGTGGGAAACTGGGCTGAGTCTGTAGCTGCTGAACAGTCTTCTCAGGTGCCTTCAGTTGTGTGAGCAGCCCAGCCAAGGCAGTGGCAGGGCCCTCCCGCTGGGCCATGCTACACAGACCCAGCTGGTAGCCCCCAAAACCTGAGCGTGATGTTAGCAGCTTAGTGGCAGGGCTGCTGCAGGCTGCAAGGTGCCTCCTGGCCCATTGACAGTCCTCTACCTGGTTGGCCATGGCACGGAAGTTGAACCTCAGCAGCACCCCCTTGGGCTGGGGCTTGGCCAGCCGTGGAGGGGGCCTCTGGCTTCGTAGGAACGGGCGCTGGTACCCAGGCCTAGGGAAAGCACAGGTCTGCAGTCACTCAGGATGCTAAAGCAGCTCCCTCCCTGTCATCTCCAAACCAGCAGGAAACAAAGCAGACACCTGCATGTCCCATACATCCCATGGTATGTCTCACAGCAGCCTGGCTGAGGTCACAGGCTCACAGGATGTTAGGGGTTGGAAGGGACCTCAGGAGATCAAGGCCAACCCCCCTGCCAGAGCAGGACCACAGAATCCAGCACAGGGCACACAGCAACACATCCAGATGGGGCTACAAAGGCTCCAGAGAAGGAGACTCCACAATCTCTCTGGGCAGCCTGCTCCAGGGCTCTGGGACCCTCACAGGGAAGAAGTTCCTCCTCATGTTGAGGTGGAACCTCCTGTGCTAGAGTTTATATCCATTGCCTCTTGTCCTATCCTAGGGTGCAACTGAGCAGAGCCTGTCCCCTCCCTCCTGACCCCCAGCCCTCAGCTATTGATAGACATTGATCAGATCCCTCTCAGCCTTCTCCTCTCCAGACTAAACAGCCCCAGGGCTCTCAGCCTCTCCTCACCAGGCAGTGCTCCTCCCTTCAGCATCCTTGTAGCCCTCCCTTGGACTCTCTCCAGCAGATCCCTGTTCCTCCTGAACTGGGGAGCCCAGAGCTGGTTGCAATATTCCAGGTGAGGTCTCAGCAGGGCAGAGTACAGGGGGAGGAGAACCTCCCTGGATCTGCTGAACACACTCCTCTGCACCCCAGGACCCCACTGGCCTTCTTGGCCACCAGGGCACATTGTTGTTCCATGCAGAACTTGTTGCCCACCAGCACTCCCAGGTCCTTCCCCAGGGGGCTGCTCTCCAGCAGATCCCCTCCCAGCCTGTGCTGCTGCAGTTTATTCTTCCTGCCCAGGTGCAGGACTCTCTCTTATCCTTCTTGAACCTCATTGGGTTCCTCTCTGCCCAGCTTTCAGCCTGTCCAGGTCTCACTGGATGGCTGATACACCAGAAAGGGAAGGGGTCATCATTTGCTAACCATTCTGGGTCTGAATCCAGTGCCTGTGCAGGTGGCATGGCAGCAGGGATGCTTGGCAGTGGCTCCTGAGGGGCTCCCACCCTTCCAAATCCCCTCAGTCACTTACGTGCCGCTCTGGCCTGCCTGGGGATTAGCCACAGAAACCGTCAGAACCGCTGCAGGGCTGGGCTTCACCTTCCACCTGCCAAGACAGGAGAGGCAGCCAGCTTTGATTCCAGCCTGAAAGAACATGGCAGGCTTGCAGGGTGCCTTGGGTCACCAATTACCTTCTCAGCCTCACTGTTTTGCTTGGCCGTTAGCATCCATCTGCTGGGACACAGATTCAAAGGAGAAACCACAAAGCCTTAATGAGCTTTCAGAAACAATGATTCTCCCCCCACTGCTTCATCTGGGGTACCTGAACAGCTCTTTCCTTGCATGCTGTCCAGAAATTTGCTAATTTGGGGGTTTCTGCTGGCTGTACCTCACCCTGCTTGTGCTGCTGCACAATTTACTTTCATCCCCTTCCCAGCTTTTCTCTTTTGGTTGCCAGGATATTAAGCTACACTCAGAATTGGCTGTCCTGAAAAAAACCAGGAATGTAGGAATACTGCTAGGAATATATTCATTGCTGAAGCCACCCATCTCCCACATTTACTTTTGGAAGCATAGATAGCACTGGGAAAAGGCCAGGAACATGTAAAGCCAGCAGGATGAGCAGGGTGATCCTCCCCCCCCTCTACTCTGCTCTCAGGGGCACTGCCTCCAGTTCTGGGGTCCCCAGCATAAGAGGGACATGGAATTGCTGGAGAAGGTACAGAGAAGGCCAAAAACGTGATCAGAGGGCTGGAGAACCCAGGATGAGGGAGCTGGGGCTGTTCAGCCTGGAAAAGAAAAGGCTCTAGGGAGACCTTAAAGCAGCCTTCCAGGACCTGAAGGGTTAACAGGAGAGCTGGGGAGGGACGTGTGACAAGGGCTAGGAGTGCCAGGATGAGGGACAATGGCTTTGAGCTGGGAGAGGGGAGACTGAGACTGGAGACTGGGAAAAAAATTCTTTCCAGTGAGGGTGGTGAGACACTGAACAGGTTGCCCAGGGAGGCGGTGGTTGCCTCCTCCCTGGAGGTGTTGAAGGCCAGGTTGGATGAAGCCTTGATCAACCTGGGCTGGTGGGAGGTGTCCCTGCCCATGGCAGGGGGGTTGGAAGCAGATATCTTCAGGGAGCAGATGATCTTTAGGGCCCCTTCCAACCCAAGCTACTGTACCAATGTGTGAAAGGCTTGCCAGCATCAGCAGGGTGCAGAGAAGCTGTCTGGATACTGACCCCTCTCTGGAAGTTGGCTTTGTTGAACCGCTGCTGCATCCGCTTCTGCTGGAAGCCTGGTCCCCTGCTCAGCGGAGGGGAGAGAGAAAGCAAGCACAGAGGTGACTATGATGGCAGGTCTCTCCTGAAGGATAACACTCAACCACCTAACCCAGAGTGGTACTGAACAGCAGCAGGAGAAGCAGATGAGGCTGTGTGTTACCAAGCTCAGCCCCGCAGGTTTTTCTGCCAGCAAAGCATTTCAGAGGCCTTTGCTTGTCTGCTCGCACAGAACATTGTCTGATCTGAACTCTGTTCCTTACAAACCCCATGGGAAAAACACAGCAGGAAAAAAAACCTGCTGAGAAGGGACCTCTGGAGGCCATCAGTCCCTGCTCTACTCAGACAAAGATGGGGTTGCTTTCTTTCTAGCTCAGAGAACACAGGGACCACCAGGCACTGAGGCTGCGCCCAGCACCTGGCACCTCACCTTCCTCACATCTCCTGGGTGTAGCTTCAGTGGGACAGACTCCCTCTGCCTGCCTGTCCCTTATGGCTGGAATCTCTACTTCCTACCATTGTGAAAATAAAAACTCTCTCACCCTGCAAAAGCTTTCCCCAAGGTGGCAAAGATTAACAACAATGACTGGTCAGGTTCCTCATGCACTCTGAAGCCCAACGACAGACCCAGCACCTGGACTCTCAGCTGTCCCCACCAGGCTGATTTATTCCCCAGTGCTTTCCTAACATCTCAGGGGTATTTTTCTCACCTCATGGCTGCAGCCCCTCCCATCTGGCACAGACCAAGAGCAGAGCCCCAGGAGCTGCCCAGGGTTACCAAAGACTTTACCTTCTCCCTGAGGCCTGGGTGCTGGCAGCAGCGGCACCGAATCTCTTGGGGCCCGGGGGTGGCCGTCGCCGTCCCTCTGGCTGCCCACTGCTGCTGCTCTTGGCAAAGGCATCGTTGTTCCTGTCCTGAAACAGCAGCAACAGCTCAGCACCTGCCACAACCTCGCTGCTCACAGAGGGAGTGAGCACAGAAGGTGACCTGTAGCTGCCCTGCCCACTTCTGCCTGGGCACTTCCCTGGTATTTTCTCTGCCCAGGGGTAAATCCAAGCCTCCAACATGCAGGGCTGAGGGCTGACACTGCAGCACTCCCCTGGCTGCCCTCAGACACAGAATCATAGAATTCTTTGGGTTGGAAAAGAACTCTGAAAATTATTGAGTCCAAGCAGCAACCCAACCCCACCATGGCCACTAAACCATGGCCCCAAGTGCCATGGCCACAGCTTTCCTGAACACCTCCCAGGGATGGGGACTCCACCACCTCCCTGGGCAGCCTGTGCCAATCCCTGCTGTGTGCTCTGCACTCCCAACTGCTCTGCTTTTGCCACTCCTGCAGCAAAGACATTTTTCCTCATCTCCAACCTAAACCTTGAGGCCACTTCTTCTCTGTGGTAGTTTTAGGCTGTGCCTAGAAATTTTTCCACAGATCTTGAAGAGAAAGGAGCAGAATGCAAAACCAATCCCCTTTGGATGGAAAAGGGAAAGTAATGGTAAGGTACAAACAATTCCATTGGAGAGGCATCTAACATAAAGTTAGTTTTCTACACTTACTCTCTCTCTTTGCTTCCTTCACTCTGGATGGTGCTTCTGCTGGCTTTCCTGACCTTGGCTGTGTTCCTTTGTTGTGGCTAAGGACTAACAAACTACTCCCTGCTCTTCTCTTCTCCTTTGCCTTGTACAGAGGGGAAGGGAGCAGGGAGGGGGAAGCTGTTGGTAACCCTCTGGTTTTGTGCAGGGGGTGGTGCTTGTGTTTATACATTGTAAATACATGCAAATGTTGTATATTCAGTACAGACTGCTTGCATTTCATGTTGCTGGATTGTAGTTGTGCTTGTAAATACAGCTTCATTTGCTTCCACCTGAGTTGGACTGGCAAGATGATGTTGGGGGTAATTTCAGCCCACCACATTCTTGTCCTATCACCTGATACCAGGGAGCAGAGCCCAACCCCCACCTCACTGCAGCCTCCTTTCAGGGAGCTGTGGAGAGCAATGAGGTCTCCCCCCAGCCTCCTCTTCTCCACACTCAACACCCCCAGCTCCCTCAGCTGCTCCTCTCCAGCCCTGATCTCCAGACCCTTCCCCAGCTTCATTGCCCTTCTCCAGCTCCTCAATGTCCTTCCTGGAGTGAGGGTCCCAAAACTGAGCCCAGCACTCAGGGTGTGGCCTCACCAGTGTAGAGCACGGGGAGACAATCCCTGCTCTGCTCCTGCTGCCCACACTATTGCTGGTCAAGGCCAGGATGCTGGTGGCCTTCTTGCCCACTTGAGCACCTTGCTGGCTCATGTTCAGACATGTTGTACACCACTTGCAACTGCTTGAAAGAGGGCTCTGAGCTCCTGCTGTGTGCTCTGCACTCCCAACTGCTCTGCTTTTGCCAATCCTGCAGCCTTGGAACAGAACAACTCTGCTCTGCAAGGGATTTTTTTCTTCTGGGTGTCCTTTGATATTTTCTTGATGGGGCAACTGATTCATTGCTAAATATATTAAAGCTTGGTCCCTTCCATGGCCTTTTGCTTCTCCAGCTGCAATATCTCTACCTAGCAGTGTTACTCTCAACATCTAGACTCACCATGCAGAGCCCTGTCAGCCATCAGTGTGTGTGTACACCTCAGTTCCTGGGCATGAGAGCCCCTGGAGCAGGAGGGATGTTTCATTCTGATGGTGCAGAAATACCAAAAACAAACCAAAAGAGAGTCCACAGAGAGCAAATGTGCCACAAGGCAAGCAATACAGCTTTGCTCAGGTGTCTTTCTGGTCACTGACACTTCCTTTGGACATGTGCATGGCTTGGTCCAAGCCCAGGGGCATGAAGCCCATCAGAAGAGCCTCTGGCAGTGTAGGTCCTTTTGCAGCTGCTGGTACAATCTGCCCCAGGCTCCCTCATGCTTACTGCTGGGGGACAACCACCACCCCTGCTACCACCCACCAACTGGGATGTGTTTCCACATTCTTCCCACTTGGTTTATTCCTGCCAAAGGGAAGCTGCTGTAGAATTATGCCCCCTAGTATCTGCTTATTCCTTTCTGTTAATACCCAGCCTCACTCAGCATGGAGCAAAACTAGAAGTGGGGAGATTCAGATTGGATGTCAGAAAGAAGTTCTTCCCTATGAGGGTGGTGAGAGACTGGCACAGGTTGCCCAGGGAGGTGGTGGAAGCCTCATCCCTGGAGGTTTTTAAGGCCAAGCTGGATGTGGCTGTGAGCAACCTGCTGTAGTGTGAGGTGGCCCTGCCCATGGCAGGAGGGTTGGAACTGGCTGATCCTTGAGGTCCCTTCCAACCCTATGATTCTAATCTCTGAGTCACTGCAGACTTTCCTTTCAGGAACAGCTACACTCCATGCATATGCATGCTCAGCTTAGGGCTCTCTTTATTGCCCCAGGGCAAAGCCATTAAATGTGACATCATGGTCACCACTCTGGTGGCTTTATAAAAGCTGAGTGGATTTCCAGCTGTGCAGGAAAAAACAATCCCCTCTCACAGAGCTATGTGTTCAGTTTTTGGGCCACTCACTCCAAGAAGGACATTGAGGAGCTGGAGCAGGTCCAGAGAAGGGCAACAAAGCTGGGGAAGGGTCTGGAGAGCAGGGCTGGGGAGGAGCAGCTGAGGGAGCTGGGGGGTGTTGAGCCTATAGAAGAAGGGGCTAAGTTGAGACCTTCTGACTCTCTACAGCTCCCTGAAAGGAGGTAGGAGTGAGGTGGGGTTGGTCTCTCCTCTCTATTAACAAGTGATAGGATGAAAGGAAATGGCCTCAAGTTGCAGCAGGGGTGGGTTAGGTTGGAGATGAGGAAGAATGTCTTTGCTGCAAGAGAGGTCAGGGATTGGCACAGGCTGCCCAGGGAGGTGGCCGAGTCCCCGTCCCTGCGGGTATTTAAGAAGCCTGTGGCCATGGGACTTGGGGCCATGGTTTAGTGGCCATGGTGGGGCTGGGCTGAGGGCTGGACTGGATGATTTCAGAAGGCTTTTCCAATCAAAGCAATTCTATGATTCTGTGATTTTCCCCTTCTACACCCAGCCAGTGTAGTATTAGCAACACTCAGAAGGAAGCTGCAGAAACCACTGTAGTGCTGAACACAGCTTTCCCCTGCCCATGTCTGGAGTCTTAAAAATAACTCCAAAACCCACTGAAAATATTTCAGGTTTGGTGGTTGGGGATTTTTTTTAAGGTCTTTTTGAGCAGAGAAAAGACCTAGACATTTACATTTGATAAAGGGAAAGCCAGAATGAGAACAATTACTGCATTCTACACTGAAGCCTGTGGGCAATCTGGTCCATGGCTGCCCCAGTCCTGGGGATCAGTGTCTCAGGGTGGGTGGGGGATATCCACTCCCTAGTGAAAAGTGTGTCTCTGAAGCCTGGGACCTCAGAGAATGCTCTGGGTGGAAGGTAAATAATGGTGAATCTTAACATCCTTCCTCCTCAGTTAAGATTAGATGGGAAGGAATCTGGGAATGTTTTTCAATCCCTTAAGAAGATGCTTTAGGAATGAAACCCATGGGAAGTGGTTCAGTGAAATGATGCCCAGGCAAAAGCTCCTAAAGCCAGCTGGAAAATTGCTTTTCTTTTCTATGCATGTGCCTGCACTCACCTCTGCATACAAATGCTCTCCACAGGCATATCAAAGAGGGTGCTTGTGAATTTTTTATGTCACTTGGTCCTTGGGGTGATCCAGGGTTGTAACACCCAGCAGATAAAGGGATCCTGCAGGAAGGCTGGGGGAGGGGCTTTTCATGAGGGTGTCTAGAGACAGGACAAGGGGGAATGGTTTGAAGCTAGGAGATTCTGCCCCTTGGCTCTGCTCGGCTCAGACCTCACCTCCAATCCTGCCTCCAGTTCTGCTGTCCCCAGCAGAAGGACACAGAGCTGCTGGAGAGAGTCCAGAGGAGGCCATAAAGATGATTCAAGGGCTGGAGCAGCTCTGCTGTGAGGCCAGGCTGAGGGAGCTGGGGGTGTTCAGCCAGGAGAGGAGAAGGCTCCAGGGGGACCTTAGAGCTGCCTGCCAGGACCTGAAGGGATCCTGCAGGAAGGCTGCAGAGGGACTTCTCATGAGGGTGTCTGGAGCCAGGCCAAGAGGGAATGGTTTGAAGCTGAGGCAGCAGGGTTAGACTGGAGCTGAGGAAGAAGTTCTTCCTTATAAGGGTGGTGAGACACTGGCACAGGTTGCCCAGGGAGGCTGTGGCTGCCTCCTCCCTGGAGGTGTTTAAGGCCAGGTTGGATGAGGCCATCAGCGACCAAGTGGCAGGGGGCTTGGAGCAGATGATCTCTGAGGTCCCTTCCAACCTGAGCCATCCAGTGATCCTATGATTTCTACAGGCCATTTGGGAAGGGCTGTGCCTCCCTTCCCCCCTACCTCTTTTGCTGATACCTGGCGATTCAAAGGGCTGACTCCACTGAAGGCAGCTGCTGCTTTTCTCCTGGGCCTGGGCATTGCATTCCTGAACTGCCTCCGACTGAACTGCTGCTGTCCAAAGCCTCTTCTGAAACCTTTAGGTCCTGTGAAAACAAAGCCCTGCTTTTAGCACCCCCTCAAAACTCCACGTCAGGATGACAGCTTTGCCAGTGGGTTACAAGGGTAACTAACAGATCTGGGAGATGTGCTTCCTTTGGTGAGTGGGTTAGGGTAGGACTTAGAGATGCTGAAGAGGTTGTTACAGAATCACAGAATGCTGGGGGTTGGAAGAGACCTCCAGAGATCATCCAGCCCAACCCCCCTGCTAAAGAGCAGGTTGCCCAGGATCACAATGTCCAGCTGGGTTTTGAAAGTCTCCAGGGAAGGAGACTCCACAACCTCTCTGTGCAGCTTGCTCCAGGGCTCCAGCACCCTCACAGCAAAGAAATTTTCCCTTAAGTCCAAGGTGGAGGGAGTCACCATCCCCTGGAGGTGCTCAAGAGGGGATTGGATGTGGCACTTGGAGCTATGGTTTAGTCATGAGATCTGTGGTGCCAGGTTGGACTTGATGATCTTTGAGGTCTCTTCCAACCTTGGTGATTCTGTGATTCTGTAAAACCTCCTGGGTTCCAGTTGGTGCCTGTTGCCCCCTTGTCCTATCACTGGATACCACTGAGAAGAGCCCAAGTCCATTTTCATGACCTTCACCCTTTACCTATCCATCAGCACTGATCAGATCCCCTCTCAGGCTGCTCTTCTCCAGGTCTCTGAGCCTCTGCTCATCCCAGAGCTGCTCCACTTGTGCCAAGGGTATGACCTCTGCTGGTGTGAGGTGATACTGACCTCTGCAGTGTGGTAGCTGATGGGAGTCAGTCTGGGATGTTTGGGGAAGGGAGGAGCAGAACTCAGCCTTTTACCTCATATGGACAATGTCCTTTTATTTCACAAGGTTTTGTCTTTGCTTGAGCAGCTGAGATGGAACATGGTGGAGTTAGCAGAGCAGGGTTAATGGTTGGACTTGATGATCTTGGAGGTCTTTTCCAACCTAAATGATTGTATGATTCTAACTGTGCTATAGGAGCAGCAATATGAAGAGTGGTGCAAGAATCAAAGCCCATTTATTGCAGAAGAAGAAGGGAATCTTGCAGAACAATGAATAATTTATCTTCCCAATGTCTCAGGTAAGACTGACAAGCACATTATTTGACTTGAGAGAATACAGAAAGGATTCCTAATACAGGCAGGCATGCTCTCAGCAGGAAACCTGTCAGTCTGCTGTCAGAGCTCTCACTGCTAGGAATTAACTGTGAATGGAAGATGCCTTTGGATACAGACAGGCAAGAAACTCCAGCATCCAGAGGCCAACATGCAGCAGCCTGGAATAGATCTGAGTGCCCACACTGGAGCACTTGGTAAGTGAAGAGTGGACCATAATTTTTATTTCACAGACTCACAGGATGTCAGGGGCTGGAAGGGACCTCCAAAGCTCACCCAGTCCAACCCCCTGCCTGAGCAGGGTCACATAGAGCAGATCACACAGGAACACATCCAGATGGGTTTTGTACATCTCCAGAGAGGAAGATTCCACAGCCCCCCTGGGCAGCCTGCTCCAGGGCTCTGGCACCCTCACAGGGACAAAATGCTTCCTCCTGTTCCCATGGCACTTCCTCTGCCTCAGCTTCCACCACTGCCCCTTGTGCTGGCATTGGGCAGCCCCCAGCAGAGCCTGGCTCCAGCCTCTGGGCACTCCCCCTGCACAGCTTTATCCCCAGCAAGGAGCTCACCTCTCAGGCTCCTCTGCTCCAAGCTCCAGAGCCCTCAGCTCCCTCAGGCTCTCCTCATGAGGAAGATGTTCCACTGCCTGCAGCAGCTCTGTGGCTCTGTGCTGGACTCTCTCCAGCAGTTCCCTGAGGTCCTTCTTGAGCTGAGGGGCCCAGAACTGGACACAAGATTCCAGCTGTGGCCTCAGCAGGGCAGAGCAGAAGGGCAGCAGAACCTCTCTGGACCTGCTAACCACAGCCCTTCTAATCCACCCCAGGCTGCCCTTGGCCTTCTTGGCCACCAGAGCACATTGCTGGCCCATGGCCAACCTCCTATCCACCAGGACCCCTAGGTCCCTTTCCCCTTCACTGCTCTCTAACCTCTCCTGCTCTATGGGGTTGTTCTTTCCCAGATGCAAGACTCTACACTTGCCCTTGTTGAATCTGAGTGCCCACATTAGAACACTTGATTAGTGAAGACTGGACCATCAGTTTTAGATAGATATAGATATACACATTCATTTTACTATTTGCTTGTTTAGCTTGACATATGAAGAGCAGCTCAGAGAACTGGGGTTGTTCAGCCTGGAGAAGGGAAGCTGAGAGGAGACTTTCTTGCTCTCTACAACTACCTGAAAGGAGGTTGGAGCCAGGTGGGTGTTGGTCTCTTCTCCCTAGTAACAAGTGGCAGGATGAGAGAAAATGGCCTCAGGATGCACCAGGGGAGGTTTGGTTGGGCATGAGAAGAAACTGCTTTACTGCAGCAGTTCTCAAAGCCTGGCACAGGCTGCCCAGGGAGGTGGTTCAATCCCCATCCCCCTGGAGGTGTTTCAAAGAGGCAGAGATGTGGTGTTGAGGGCCATGGTTTAGCAGCAGCCTTGGCAGAGTTAGAGAATGTTCATAGAATCATAGAATCAGTAAGGTGGGAAAAGACCTCAGAGCTCATCAGGTCCAACCTGTCACCCAACGCCTCATGACAACTAAGCCATGGCACCAAGTGCCACATCCAATCCCCTCTTGAACACCTCCAGGGGATGGGGACTCCACCACCTCCCTGGGCACCACATTCCAATGGGCAATCACTCTCTCTGTGTAGAACTTCCTCCTAACCTCCAGCCCAACCTCACCTGGCACAGCCTGAGACTGTGTCCTCTTGTTCTGATGCTGGCTGCCTGGGAGAAGAGACCAACCCCTACCTGGCTACAACTTCCCTTCAGGGAGTTGTAGACAGCAACTACCTGTTTGGACTGATCTGAAAGGTCCTTTCCAATTCTCTGACTCTGTACTCTTCCTTACTGCATACACTGAACAGGGCACCTCCTGCTGCTGCTGTCCACAACTGCACTTACACTGCAAACACATCCAACAGCCTGCCCTGCATGTAACAATACAATAAACCAGGTTGGAAGAGACCTTCAAGATCATCACATCCAACCCATCAACCAATCCAACCCACCTAAACAACTAACCCATGGCACCAAGCACCCCAGCAAGTCTCCTCCTGAACACCTCCAATGAAGGTGACTCCACCACCTCCCTACGCAGCACATTCCAATGGCCAAGAACTCTCTCTGGGAAGAACTTCTTCCTAACATCCAGCCTAAACCTCCCCTGGCACAGCTTGAGACTGTGACCTCTTGTTCTGGTGCTGGTTGGCTGGGAGAAGAGACCAACCTCTGCCTGGCTACAACCTCCCTTCAGGTAGTTGTAGAGAGCAATGAGGTCTCCCCTGAGCCTCCTCTTCTCCAGGCTAAGCAACCCCAGCTCCCTCAGCCTCTCCTCACAGGGCTGTGCTCCAAACCCCTCCCCAGCTTCGTTGCCCTTCTCTGGACACCTTCCAGCAAGTCAACCTCCTGCCTAACCTGAGGGGCCCAGAACGGACACAGGACTCAAGCTGTGGCCTCAGCAGTGCTGAGAACAGGGCAGAATGACCTCCCTGCTCCTGCTGGCCACACTCTTCCTGATGCAGGCCAGGATGCCATTGGCCCTCTCGGCTGCCTGGGCACACTGCAGGCTCATGTTCAGCCTACAATCAACCAGCACCCCCAGGTCCCTCTCTGCCTGGCTGCTCTCAGCCACTCTGACCCCAGCCTGTAGCACTGCCTGGGGTTGCTGTGGCCAATGTGCAGCACCTGGCACTTGGATGTGTTCAGTCTCCTGCCCTTGGCCTCTGCCCATCTGTCCAGCCTGTCCAGGTCCCTCTGCAGAGCCTCTCTGCCCTCCAGCAGATCAACTCCTGCCCCCAGCTTGGTGTCCTCTGCAAATTTACTGATGATGGACTCAATGCTCTCATCTGAATGTGAAGTGTGCTGCAGTGCAGAGCTAGAGGAAAGCACTCTGTGGGATGAAGGCACAGAGCATTAAAGCCCTAATCACTCCACTTGATGAACTCCTGTAGCCCTCAGAAGCAGACATTTTCCAAGTCTCTGTGCCAGCAAACAGAAGCTCAGGGGGGTGCACAAATCAGGCATGAATCAGCATGTGGCAGAGGGCAGCAGGAGCGTGGTGAAACCCTTGGTCAGAGAGGGAACAAGAGGGAACAACCTCAAGCTGTGACTGGGCAGGTTTAGACTGGACATTAGGAAACATTTTTCCCATCCAGAGTGGTCAGGGGTTGGAATGTGCTGCCCAGGGAGGTGGTGGAGTCCCCAGGCCTGGCTGTGTTTGAAGGTGGTTTGGCTGTGGTGCTTGGGGCTATGGTTTAGGGGTGAGCCTTGCAGAGCAGGGTTCTGGGTTGGACTTGGTGACCCTGAGGGTCTGTTCCAACCTGAATGTTTCTGTGAGTCTGTGATTCTGTAGAGCAGAACCTCTCTGATACAAACCACAGAGCACACACAGCTATTGATCCTGTGCCATTGATTCCCACATCACAGCAATTAATAATGACTTGCAGCAATTAGGAGTGAAGCGCTGGGAGGCAGCGGTGACACCGCCGGCAGGGGCCACCGCCACGGTGATTAATGAAGGCTCCAGCCCCAGGGTGCAGCATGGGCCAGAGCCAGGGCAGGCTGCTGACACTGGGATGCAAGTGAAGATGATCTGAGCTGCTCTAGCTCTCAAACAAAAGGGCCCCAAGGCAGGCCTGTGGGAAGCACCCCCTGAACAGTAGGTTGGGTGCTTTGTTCCCTGTGGCCGAGGGTGCAGGTTGGGGGTGGAATGGAATGGAATGGAATGGAATGGAATGGAATGGAATGGAATGGAATGGAATGGAATGGAATGGAATGGAATGGACCAGGTTGGAAAAGACCTTGGAGATCATCAAGTCCAACCTATCACCCAGCACCATCTGATCAACTAAGCCATGGCACCAAGTGCCTCATGCAGGCTCTTCCTAAACATCTCCAGGGATGGTGACTCCACCACCTCCCTGGGCAGCACATTCCAATGGCCAATCTCTCTTGCTGGGAACAACTTCTTCCTAACATCCAGCTTGAACCTCCCCTGGCACAGCTTGAGATTGTGTCCTCTTGTTCTGGTGCTGGTTGCCTGGGAGAAGAGACCAACCCCCACCTGGCTACAACCTCCCTTCAGGGAGTTGCAGAGAGCAAGAAGGTCTCCCCTGAGCCTCCTCTTCTCCAGGCTAAGCAACCCCAGCTCCCTCAGCCTCTCCTCACAGGGCTGTGCTCCAGACCCCTCCCCAGCTTTCTTGCCCTTCTCTGGACACCTTCCAGAATCTCAACATCTTTCCTAACCTGAGGGGCCCAGAACTGGACCCTGCAGCACTGTTGGTTGTAGTTACTTCCCTTGCAGATCATGTCCCCTCCCCAGCAGAAATGCAGATGTCTATATGTTCCTCTCCCAAACACCTGAGTTTTGGCAGTCTGTGCCTTTTTGGTCAGATGTGGTCTCACTGTATTTAAAAGCCCTTTGTTTCCCCACGTGGTGGTGTCCCCACAGTTTGGTTTTTCCTTTCCTGTTCCCTTCAACAACCACCTTGGCTTGCCCATCTCTCTCTTGCCTGCTTGCAGGCCACCAAGCTTTGCAACACAGCTCTCCTGCCCTCTGGAGAAGACATCTCTGCAGCAAGACAGATTGAGCTTAGCTGCCTTTCCCTCACTGGCACCACAGGAGGGACTGATGCAGAAGGCAGCCCTGGCTAGCAAACCAGCCCCCTCCCAGTCAGTTCCCATTAAGGAGCCTCTGCTCAGCAGTGCACTCAGGCAGACCTCAGCAGGGCAAATTAGTTTCATAGTTTCAGTCAGGGTTGGAAGGGACCACAAGGATCATCCAGTTCCAACCCCCCTGCTCATGGGGAAGAACTTCCTCCTCACCTCCAGCCTCAATCTCCCCACCTCCAGCTTCATTCCATTCCCCCTAGTCCTATCACTACCTGATAGCCTGAGCAGTCCCTCCCCAGCCTTCTTGTAGCCCCCTTCAGATACTGGAAGGCCACAATGAGGTCACCTGGGAGCCTTCTCTTCTCCAAACTGAACAGCCCCAACTCCCTCAGTCTGTCCTCACAGGAGAGCTGCTCCAGCCCTCTGCTCATCCTCGTGGCCCTTCTCTGGACACCTTCCAGCACCTCCAGATCCCTCTTGTCATAGGGGCTCCAGAACTGGAGGCAGTACTCCAGGTGGGGTCTCACCAGATAACTGATGACAGAGCCATTAGCCTCCAAGGGGTACCCTGTGTGCACCAGCTGGGGACCAAGGCCTGGCTCTGTGTTGTGTGACACGTGGGAGGTTCCATCTCTGCAGGTATTTATCAAGGAACATCTGAATAAACCCTCACAGCATCAGCAGCTGGGGAAGACCCCCACCCCCTGCAGGTGCAGGCTCAGAGCCTGGTGTTGAGCACACCTGGGTGGGCCAGAAGGGACTCTGTCCTGCCTGAGGGGAAGCATCAGTGCCTGACAGGCTTCCATTCATTTTTCTGAGGAGATCTGAAAGTCAAATTTCTACTCATTATAAAATGATCTTTCCCCCACAGGGGGAGATGGTTGAAGCCATAGTCCAGGAGGGATACCAGCACTTCACTGCCATGCTGGTTCAAGCAACAGTTTTGCTCTCTCCAGCTCCCTGAAGGGAGGTTGTAGCCAGGTGGGGGTTGGTCTCTTCTCCCAGGCAAGCAGCACCAGAACAAGAGGACACAGTCTCAAGCTGTGCCAGGGGAAGTTTAGGTTGGATGTTAGGAAGAAATTCTTCATAGAGAGAGTGACTGCCCATTGGGATGTGCTGCCCAGGGAGGTGGAGGAGTCACCATCACTGGAAGTGTTTAAGAAAAGCCTGGATGAGGCACTTGGTGCCTCAGATGGTGCTGGTTGATAGGTTGGACTTGATGATCTCTGAGGTCTTTTCCAACCTGGTTAATTCTATGATAGGCCATCCCTTATCTATGAATCCCACTGTCCTGATGTGCTCACTGGTGCTCCAGAGGAAGGCTGCAAAGAGATTGCTGCAACCTGTCACTGAAATCTTCAGGGAGGTGATTTAGCAGCCATTAAAAGACAAAAAAAAGAGGGCAGAATTTTGAGAGAGGTGGCAGGCAGTGCAGCAGCTCACGTTGGGGTTGTAGATAAGAGGTGGTGGAAGCAAGGAGATTAGCATGTGACCACTGGGCATGGTGAAAAAGCTCACCAGGAAAAGCAGCAGGCTTGGCAAAAAGGCCAAATCAGCTCCAATAACTGAGCCATCAAAGCCATTGTGACAGTTTTAGGCATGCACTGAAGAGGTAATTTAAGTGTGTTCTGGGAGGGTGGGGAAAGAGGATTAGGAGAAGGCATAATTAAAATATGCAAAGCCAAGAGGGAATAGAGAATGGATATTAAGTCGCTCTGCATTAGTAATTCAGAAGAGAGTGGAAGGGAGCGAGAGGGATGAATTTCTGCTCTGAAAGGGCCCTGATATTCCATTGTGTCGGGGAGAAAAGCTATTCAGAGCCCGAGGACATCTTACACACACAGAGCAATTAGGGAGGAGAAGGACTGGAGGGCTGCAGGCTGTGCCACGAATGTGCCCTGCAGCTGGGCAGGCTTCCAGCAGCCCGAGGAGCTCACCCACCTTGCGGATTCCTCTGCGTCCAGGCGCGGAAGCGGGGCCGCCCGTACCCGTACGCCAAGTTCCTGTTCTTCACCGGCTGCCTTTGCCCATCCCCCGGGGTGCTGGCATCTGGCTGCTCGTTCCTGTGGAGCTTGATGATGTCATCTAGACCAAAACGGCAAAGGCAAAGCACATCAACCCTCTGCTTTCTACCAACAGCGAGTCACAGGATCACAGAATGGTTTCATAGTTTCATAGTTTCAGTCAGGGTTGGAAGGGACCACAAGGATCATCTAGTTCCAACCCCCCTGCCATGGGCAGGGACACCCCACACTAGAGCAGCCTGGCCAGAGCCTCATCCAGCCTGGGCTTAAACACCTCCAGGGACAGGGCCTCAACCACCTCCCTGGATAACCCATTCCAGGGCTTCACCACCCTCATGGGGAAGAACTTCCTCCTCACCTCCAGCCTCAATCTCCCCACCTCCAGCTTCATTCCATTCCCCCTAGTCCTATCACTACCCGAGATCCTGAGAAGTCCCTCCCCAGCCTTCCTGTAGCCCCCTTCAGATCCTGGAAGGCCACAATGAGGTCACCTCGGAGCCTTCTCTTCTCCAGACTGAACAGCCCCAACTCCCTCAGTCTGTCCTCACAGCAGAGGTGCTCCAGCCCTCTGCTCATCCTCCTGGCCCTGCTCTGGACACCTTCCAGCACCTCCAGATCCCTCTTGGAATAGGGGCTCCAGAACTGGAGGCAGTACTCCAAGTGGGGTCTCAGCAGGGCTGAGCAGAGGGGGAGAATCCCCTCCCTTGCCCTGCTGGCCACACTTCTCCTGCTGCAGCCCAGGCTCTGATTGGCTTTCCGGGCTGCAAGTGCACCCTGAGAGCTCCTGGGGAGCTTCTCCTCTCCCAGCACCCCCCAAGTCTCTCTCCTCAGGGCTGCTCTCCAGCCAGGCCCTGCCCAGCCTGTATCACCAAGGTTGGAAGAGACCTCGAAAATCATCGAGTCCAACCTGGCACCACAGACCTCATGACTAGACCATGGCACCAAGTGCCACATCCAATCCCCTCTTGAACACCTCCAGGGATGGGGACTCCACCACCTCCCTGGGCAGCACATTCCAGTGGCAAATGACTCTCTCAGGGAAGAACTTTCTCCTCACCTCCAGCCTAAACTTCCCCTGGTGCAGCTTGTGACTGTGTCCTCTTGTTCTGGTGCTGGTTGCTAGAGAGAAGAGGCCAACCCCTTCCTGGCTGCCACCACCCTTCAGGTAGTTGTAGAGAGCAATGAGGTCTCCCCTGAGCCTCGTCACCTCCTCCTGGTGCTTGCAGCTCGAGAGCTGGGGCAGGTTTGCCTGGAGAAGAGGAGCCTGAGGGGGATCTGAGCAATGCTTACAAATACCTGAGGGGTGGGTGTCAGGAAGATGGGGCCAGGCTCTGCTCAGTGGTCCCCCAGTGATAGGACAAGGAGTAATGGGCACAAACTTGAACACAGGAATTTCCATCTAGACATGAGAAGGAACTTCTTGACTTAGAGGGTGGCAGAGCCATCCAGCAGGCTGCCCAGAGAGGTTGTAGAGCCTCCATCTCTGGAGACTTTCAGGGCCTACCTGGATGTGTTCCTATGTGACCTGCTTTAAGTGATCCTGCTCTGGCAGGGGGTTTGGACTCGATGACCTTCACAGGTCCTTTCCAACCCCCACCATTCTGTGATTCTGTGGTAATTGTCCCCAGTGAAAGCAGAGCTTGTGATTCTGTAATCAGCACTGGATGGACAATCAATGCTGAAGCTTAGCTCAGAAAGTATAGGATCAACTGACTCAGCTCCTGCAGACTGGAGATTAGAGTGCAGCAAATCAGTTCAAAATGTGCTGTCATCCAGCACCTCTCTACCATGTGCAGGACAGATTTCAGCCCTGTGTCCCACAGAGAGATCCCATCTGGCAGATTCCCCATGAATAGGCTTTGCAGGGACAGCAGAAGCTCAGTGCTAGGGCAGAGAACACTTCTTGAGAACATCTGACTTGGGAGACTGTGAGAAAGGTGGTCAGAGGTGGGAGAATAGTCAGAAGCACCCCATGAGTGCACCTGCACTGTGATGGCTGCTCCAAGGGCTCCCCCTGCCCTGCATGGGACACAGGCACTGCGCCACGCAGAGGACGTGTCCCTGGTGTGTGAACGACACAAACACTTCTTAAATGTCCTGCAGACACAAGTGGGAGCAGTGTGCCCCTAGTCCCTACCTCTGCAAAGGGGAAAACTAAAGCTTGGAGCAACAAGGGCTGCAATGTGATGGCTGCAGGGAAGAAACCTCACTTGTTTA
Organism: Colaptes auratus; assembly: GCA_015227895.2. Lineage (NCBI taxonomy): Eukaryota > Metazoa > Chordata > Aves > Piciformes > Picidae > Colaptes > Colaptes auratus. The sequence goes on from CM037644.1 coordinate 2,318,961, forward strand.
GAGCAACTGTCAAAAAAGATCCTGCAAAGACTCATGGCTCACCGGGAGGCTGCAGGACGGTTTCCTTTCAATTCCCATCTCCTGGAGTCAGCTACCTGCTTGTCTTTGCTCAGGGCTTTAAAAACACAGAGCAAGCTTCTAAGCCCTTCGTGGTATCAGGTAAAGTTTGAAGCCATCAACCTCTCTGGCTCAAAAAGCAGTAAAGCAAAGGGATGCAAGACATGCAGTGAATGCCAACAGCACTTTGTATTTTAAGTTCCACAGTCTTCAGGGCCTGACCCCTGATTTTCTGACTCCCTGGGGGAGGTGCTCCTGATCAGGAACATCTTAGCCTCTGCCACTGGTGAGGCAGAGGGAGAACATCCCAGTTGTAAGAGGACCATGCAGGGGATGCCTGCTCTCCTCTGCAGCACTTGGGTTCTCCCATACAGACCTGTCTGCACTGCAGCTAAGGAACCAGCCCTGGTGCTCAAGGATGGACACATTGATTTGATTTCCATGCTTGCCCTGCTGCTAGCAGCAGTAAGGTGTGCTGGGAAGCCTGCACAGCTCTCTGCAACCAGCCAGCTCCAGCTGCAATACCAGTGCTGGCACCAGGCACCTCACACCTCTGCATACCCTTTGCTGCCTTGCCACAGAAGGGCTACAAAACAGCAGCAAAATGGACCTGGGATGTCCTGCCAATGCCCCTCAACTCCCTTCACCCAGTCTTCTTCTTAGGCAGCTCTGAAAAATGAACTCAACTGAGCTGTTCAAATAACTGCAAGATGTTTGTCACTTTCTTTGCAAGACACCATTCAAACGCAGTTCCCCAGGCACAGAGCCTGCTTGAAACAACCAATTGCTCTCCCTATGATTTTAGACACATTTGCTTTGAAACTACATTAGCAGCACTGAGAAGATTTCTCCCCAAGGATGTTCTGCTGCTGTGCTTCACCAGTTCAGCCCCAGCCAACCCAGGTGCTGCCCTAGGCAATACTGCTGTCACCAGCAGAGAGAGTCCAAGGGAGGGCTAGAAGGGGCTGGAGCACTGCCTGGTGAGGAGAGGCTGAGAGCCCTGGGGCTGTTTAGTCTGGAGAGGAGAAGACTGAGAGGGGATTTAATACATGTCCATAAAATATCTGAGGGCTGGGGGTCAAGAGGGAGGGGACAGGCTCTGCTCAGTTGCACCCTGGGATAGGGCAAAGGGCAATCGATATAAACTCCAGCACAGGAGGTTCCACCTCAACATGAGGAGGAACTGTGAGGGTCCCAGAGCCCTGGAGCAGGCTGCCCAGAGAGGTTGTGGAGTCTCCTTCTCTGCAGGCTTTCAAGCTCTGTCTGGATGTGTTGCTGTGTGACCTGTGCTGGATTCTATGGTCCTGCTCTGGCAGGGGGCTTGGACTTGATGATCTCCAGAGGTCCCTTCCAACCCCTGACATCCTGTGATCTGTGATCCTGAGAACCAGCTGCATGTGCCCTAAGTGCTGTGTTTCACAACGGGGAGAGCAGAAGGGAAGGTGATGATCCACCTGCAGCATCCAGAACACACCTGACAGGATTCTGGTAGCTCATGCCCACCCTGAATAAGTTTTTTAACTCCTGAAAAGCCAGCACTGGAAGTTGAGGTATCTGGACCACGTCCAAACTACTTTTAGATGCAGAGATCTGCTAATAAAGCAGCTCAAAGGCTCTCAGCTCTCAAGGAGCTGTCTGAAATCATGGGGATCTTAATTCAAGCTGTTGTGATAAAGAGGAAAGGCAAAGGGATATATCCTCATTAATCCATATTAATGTCTTCTTTTAACCTCAAACACTACAGAAGACATTTAGCAAATAACAACTTTAACAAACCAGCAAGAGAAGACCTGCCCAGATCAGGCCTTTTCCCAGTCCATGGCTACTCCAGCTCTTGAATGAATCACTGGAGGGGAAGGAAGCAGAGAAGTTCCATTAGCTCTCAATGGGTGATTGTCATGGCCAGCCCTTCTTACCTCCAGTGCTTGCCACTTGTCATTTCCTATCAAGAAACTCCTGGGTCCAAGTGAATACAAAGCCCAGGGCCAAGGCACGGGAGCTGATGCAAGAAGGAGGTGCGTGACCGCTTTTGTGATTTCTCTATCAAGCCTGCCAGGAGGAGAGCACAGGGAGAGAGGCTGTGCAGTGTTCTTGCCATGAACACACCGCTGCTCTTAGCTAAGTGTGCCTCTGGGATATGTGCTATTTGGGGCACAGGCTGCTCTGAAGCAGATCTGCAGCATCCCTGCTTACTCTGCGGGAAAGTGGACAGCAGCACACAAGGGTAGGAGATCCACAGTGCAAGGAAGAGCTCACTAGGAACGGAGAGGAGGTGGAAGCTCAGGTGCCCAGCCTGCCACCTTCCAGTGTCTTTTTTTGGGTTGGGTATGAGCTGAGCCTTTTTGCACCCATCAATACAATACCAGTGCTATCCACAGATGTGTCCAGAGAAGGGCCACAAAGATGATCAGAGCTCCTCTCCTACAAGGACAGGCTGAGGGAGTTGGGGTTGTTCAGTTCGGAGAAGAGAAGGCTCCCAGGAGACCTTATTGTGGCCTTCCAATATCTGAAGGGGGCTACAAGAAAGTTCCCGAAGGCCTTTGAGGGTGTCAGGGAGTGACAGGACTGGGGGGAATGGATCCAAGCTAGAGGAGGGGAGATTTAGATTGGATGTCAGGAAGAAGTTGTTTCCCCATGAGGGTAGTGAGAGACTGGCACAGGTTGCCCAGGGAGGTGGTGGAAGCCTCATGCCTGGAGGTGTTTAAGGCCAGGCTGGATGTGGCTCTGGGCAGCATGATCTAGTGGAGGGTGTCCTTGCCCATGGCAGGGGGGTTAGAACTGGATGATCCTTGGAGTCCCTTCCAACGCTGACAATTCTGTGATTCAAGGGATCCTCAGAGGTCACTTAAGGAATCCCTATGCCCTCAAGACAGAATTACATCCATCGGGGCAGCTTTTGAGTACCTCCTGCACTTTCCTATGACTGCAAACTCAATTAAGGCCCAAGACATCTCAAAGCACAGGGGAAAAAGCACCTGACAGTAAAAGTGTCAGTTTTTCACCTGGACTCTTCTTTCCCAGTTCTCTCTCCTGCCCTGAGTAAGGTGGATTATGGATTGACTATGGATATGGACCACAGGAGGTATGACCAAGGGAAGCACTAAGGGAGAGCAGAAGCAAAGGCAATATGGCAGGTCAGCAAACAGAACAGGGACATGCAACACCACAGGGAAAAGTCAGTGGAAAATGAGGGACCCAAGGCTGCTCTAAATGGTGCTCACAGCACCACTGAAACATGGTGTATCGACCAGGGAACACTGAGTTTGCAGTGGAAAATGTTTGCAAAGTGAAACACTGAGGTGCTGGAATAGGTCCAGAGGAGGGCAACAAAGCTGGTGAAGGGCCTTGAGAACAGGGATGGTGAGGGGCAGCTGAAGGAACTGGGGATGTTTAGTCTGGAGGAGGCTGAGGGGAGACCTCATGGCTCTCTACAGCTCCCTGAGAGGAGATAAGCCTGAAGCAGGGGTCAGTATCTTCTCTCTAGTAAAAAGCAATGAGAGAAAATGGGCTCAAGTTGCCCCAGGGCAGGTTTAGGTTGAGCATGAGAAGAAATTTCTTCACTAAAAGGCTTCTCAAAGACCAGAACAGGCTGCCCAGGGGGGTGGTTGAATCCCCATCCCTGGAGGTGCTTCAGAGTTGCAGAGATGTGCTGCTGAGGGCCATGGTTTAGCATGAGCTTTGATAGAGTTAAAGAATGGCTGGGCTCCTCGATCTTAAAGGTCTTTTCCAACCGATCTTAAAACGTCTTTTCCAACCACAACCATTCTATGACTGTGTTCTGCTATTCCTGACAAGTGGCTCACTGCTGGGAAGGAATGCCATGAGGTTTCAGTGAAGAAGCTGACCCAGTGCTGCAGAGCTGTCAACAGCCATCCACCGCCGGAGCGCCTGGAAGGGCAGCAGCGTGCGCGGCGCTGCCGTGCCCCGTGCCAGGGAATGCGAGCGCAGGGGCAGAGGCTATAAATAGGGCAGGCAGGACATGGCCGCAGCCCTCTCGGCAGCGGGCTCCTGGCGTCCGCCTCCCCCACCCGCGGCCCTGACGCCCGCCGGGCACAGAAGGGCTTGCAGCTCCCACTGCTTCCCCTCGGCTCCTTCGTCGCCTCCACTTCCCTCCGCTCCCCTGTCCTGTCCCCTTCCTCCGGAGCCGGGAGCAGACGAGCCGGGGTCGAACAGCGCTCCGAGGACCACACCCGCCCCTCGGCCCGCTCCTGCCCGCCCCGCCCCAGCGCCCTACGAACCCCGCGGCCAGGGCCGGCCCCGCCGGGCGCCCCGCGCCCCGCGCCGCTCCGCAGCCCCTCCAGCCCCCCCCGCCCGGCCTGGCCCCGCCGCCCCCCGCCCAGGCAGGGTCCTCTCCCTGCCGGACCTACCAAGAGACATGTCAATCTCCTCGGCTCCCGCCTGCGGCTCCGCCGCGGGGACCGCTGTCGCCTGCGGCCCCGCTGCCTCCATGGGCTCCGAGCGCACTGCCACCGCCCCCGCCCCACTGCGCCTGCCCGGAATGTGCCGGCACCCAGCCCCGGCACCCTGCCCGGCCAGCTGCGCACCGGCACCCCGCCCGGCCAGCTGCGCACCGGCACCCAGCCCCGGCACCCCGCCCGGCCAGCTGCGCACCGGCACCCAGCCCCGGCACCCCGCCCGGCCAGCTGCGCACCGGCACCCCGCCCGGCCAGCTCCGCACCGGCACCCAGCCCCGGCACCCCGCGCGGCCAGCTCCGCACCGGCACCCAGCCCCGACACACCGCCCGGCCAGCTGCGCACCGGCACCCAGCCCCGGCACCCCGCCCGGCCAGCTCCGCACCGGCACCCAGCCCCGACACCCCGCCCGGCCAGCTGCGCACCGGCACCCACCCCGCGCACCCCGCCCGGCCAGCTCCGCACCGGCACCCAGCCCCGGCACCCCGCGCGGCCAGCTCCGCACCGGCACCCAGCCCCGACACACCGCCCGCCAGCTCCGCACCGGCACCCAGCCCCGGCACCCCGCCCGGCCAGCTCCGCACCGGCACCCAGCCCCGACACACCGCCCGGCCAGCTCCGCACCGGCACCCAGCCCCGACACACCGCCCGGCCAGCTCCGCACCGGCACCCCGCCCGGCCAGCTCCGCACCGGCACCCCGCCCGGCCAGCTCCGCACCGGCACCCAGCCCCGGCACCCCGCCCGGCCAGCTGCGCACCGGCACCCAGCCCCGGCACCTAGACACCCTTTCTCTGCCCGAGCTGAGCGCCCCGGCATCCAGGCTGGGGGGTGGCTGGAAAGCTGCCCGGTAGAGAGAGAGCGGGGGTTGGGGGGGGGTGCGATTTGACAGCCGGCTGAGCATGGGGTAGTGTGTGCCCAGGTGGCCAAGAAGGGCACCAGCATCCTGGCCTGGGTCAGCAATGATGTGACCAGCAGGAGCAGAGAAATGTTTGTGCCCCTGTACTGGGTCCTGGTGAAGCCACAGCTCCTTCAGTTTTGGGGCCCTCACTGCAAGGACACTGAGGTGCTGGAGTAGGTCCAGAGAAGGGCAACAAAGCTGGGGAAGGGTCTGGAGAAGAGGGCTAGTGAGGAGCAGCTGAGGGATCTGCGGGTGTTCAGTCTGGAGGAGGCTGAGGGGAGACCTCATTGCTCTCCATAGCTCCCTGAAAGGTGGTTGCAGTGAGGTGAGGGTCTCTTCTCCCAGGTAACAAGTGAAAGGACAAAAGGAAATGGCCTCACGTTGCACCAGGGGAGGGTTAGGTTGCAGATGAGGAATAATATCTTTGCTGCAAGAGTGGTCAGGGATTGGAATAAGCTGCCCAGGGAGGTGGTGGAGTCCCCATCCCTTGGAGGTGTTCATGAAACATGTGGGCATGGCACTTTGGGGGCATGTTTTAGCACACGTGGTTGTGTTGGGATGATGATCTCAGAGGTCTCTTCTAACCTTTATGATTCCACAAGCTTGCTCCACAAGCTTCCTTCCAGCCTCCTTTCTCTCCAGCCAGCTCTGCACTCCATGGCTCTCTTTATGCCTTGCACCACACCCCAGGAACCACCCTCACAGCTGCCCCACTTGTCAGGGGCATCCTTTTCATCATCACCTCCAAAGTATCTCTTTCCTAAGCCTCACTGCCCAGCTTCTGAAGAGTGTTAACTCTTCCTCTTGCCCTCCTCTGGATCCTTCTCTGGGGCTTTTATCAGGAGCAGATATACCTTAAAAGCCATCAGTCATTCCTGAGAGATGTCAAAGGAGAAGTTACCTTGCCTTGTTTTGAACACTGAAAAAAAAACAAGGGAAGTGTACAGAGGCACTCTTGGACTTGGACACAAAGTCTGCTTGTATTTGTGACCTTGGAGATGTTAATGTAATGAAGCTGGAGGTAGGGAGATTCAGGCTGGACGTGAGGAGGAGGTTCTTCCCCATGAGAGTGGTGAAGCCCTGGAATGGGTTGTCCAGGGAGGTGGTTGAGGCCCCGTCCCTGGAGGTGTTTAAGCCCAGGCTGGATGAGGCTCTGGCCAGGCTGCTCTAGTGTGGGGTGTCCCTGGCCATGGCAGGGGGGTTGGAACTAGATGATCCTTGTGGTCCCTTCCAACCCTGACTGATGCTATGACACTATGAAGCATCCATTTGGGATTGGGTTTTCAGCACCATCTCTGTGGTCAGGGGTCTTCAAGAGGTCTTTCAGTCTCTGTGTCAGGGGTACTATTTTACAGTTCGAATACAAAATGTAACCCAAACCATCTTCAGACCATCTTCCTATACTTTTAAAGCCAGGTTTTAAAAGAAATTAAAACCCAACCCAAACTAAAACCACAACAAACAAAACAAGCTCACAGTAAATCGATTCATTCCTTGGCAACATCTGCTTGCGTTCGTGGGGGGTTTCTTTTACATGCTTTTAAATGAACTCTTGCAAGTCACAGTAATCCCCATGAGGGGTAAAGAGGAATTCAATGAGGAGGGAGTAAATACGAGGCTAGTATGAACTCATGTGAGCTTTAGAGCTAGGTGAGCTGTGGCTTTAGCTCTTGTTAGAATCAGGGAAAATGTGAGCTGGCAGCCATGTGCTGGGCTGCATCAACTGAAGTGTCATATCTTTATGGATGATCTGGAGAAGGGGATTGAGTCCATCAGCAGTAAATTTGCAGATGACACCAAGCTGGGGGCAGGAGTTGATCTGTTAGAGGGCAGGAGAGCTCTGCAGAGGGACCTTGCCAGGCTGGACAGATGGGCAGAGGCCAAGGGCAGGAGATTGAACACATCCAAGTGCCAGGTTCTACACATTGGCCATAACAACCCCCATGCAGTGCTGCAGGCTGGGGTCAGAGTGCTTGGAGAGCAGCCAGGCAGAAAGGGACCCAGCAGTGTGCCCAGGTGGCCAAGAAGGCCAAGGGTATCCTGGCCTGCATCAGAAATAGTGTGGCCAGCAGGAGCAGGGAAGTCATTGTGCCCTGTGCTCAGCACTGCTGAGGCCACACCTTGAGTGCTGTGACCAGTTCTGGGCCCCTCAGTTTAGGAAAGATGCTGAGCTGCTGGAAGGTGTCCAGAGAAGGGCAAGAAAGGTGGGGAGGGGTCTGGAGCACAGCCCTGTGAGGAGAGGCTGAGGGAGCTGGGGTTGCTTAGCCTGGAGAAGAGGAGGCTCAGGGCAGACCTTCTTGCTCTCTCCAACTCCCTGAAGGGAGGTTGTAGCCAGGTGGGGCTTGATCTCCTCCCAGGCAATCATCACCAGAACAAGAGGACACAATCTCAAGCTGCACCAAGGGAGGTTTAGGCTGGATGTTAGGAAGAAATTCTTCCCCAGAAAGAGTAATTGGCCATTGGAATGTGCTGCCCAGGGAGGTGGTGGACTCACCATCACTGGGATTGTTTAGAAAGAGCCTGGATGAGGCACTTGATGCCATGGTTTAGTTGATCAGATGGAGCAGCATACTCTGTCTCTGTATCACCCATTTAGGCCATGGTGGTGTTAGGCCAACAGTTGGACTTGATGATCTCTGAGGTCTTTTCCAACCTGGTTGGTTCTGTATTCTAAACAACATGAAAGAGAACTGGGAGGACAATCCCTCCTCTTCCACAGGGCTCCCATGCGTGAGGTGAGTAGTATGGGGGTTTTGTAAAGTTTTTAGATAATAATTGTTCTGAAATAATCTTCCACACAGATCTCAGAACACAGGCTGCATGCTCTGTGGTTTTGAGCCAGTTTCTTGTGTTTTCAAGGCAGTTTCTTCTTCTTCTTGCACTTCAAACAGGAGAGAAATTTCTCCACGCGAATAAATCAGGGCAAAGATTGCCTCCTGGCATGCCCACAGCTCTTAGCAAGGTCAAGTGCTTCTGGAAGTGTTGGTTTAACAAACTGTTCTTTCATGAAGGAACAGAGCAGACACGTTGAGAGGGCAACAACCAGCTGCAGCCATCTTTGACAATGACTCTGCAGGGTGATCGTGAGAGCGTTTCAATGTGAAATGTTAGGAGCTAAGGTCATGATGCTGCATTTGCAATTCTCTGTGAGATGCAAAGGTGTTCTGGGGGGTGCTGCTGCTCTTTGGGGAGTCTTGGCTCTACTGCCCCCCTCATCCAAGAGCTTTCCAGCAAAGGGAATTCCCAGCAATGCAGTCAGAGCAGCTCAGGAAGCTGTGAGTGCTGGGAAAGGACTGGCAGCCTCCCTGTAAACCAAGCCTTCAGCAATGGGCAGGGAGAGGAGGTCTACAGCAGTGTCATTTGCTAGCTCCTCATGGGGGTGTTGGAGATGGGCTTGGGGAGGTGTCCTGAAGCTAACTGTGAAGCATTAGCTGCTGGGAGCCACCCAGGAAGGTCTGCAGCAGGGGCCTGGAGCCTTTAGGTACAGGCCAGCCGTGTGTTGAATGACCCAGGGTTCCTGCCATGGGAAGAAGCTGGAGTTGGTCCTGCTGTGAGGGTAGTTCCATGAAAGGTATCATGGCTTTCTTTTTCAAGACATTTGTGTCTTCAGAAAGCCTGAAAGCAATGGCTGAGAGACTTCCAGGGGTTCTCATGAGGTTAATTAAGTCAGAGTGCAAAGTCCTGCACCTAGGCTGGGGTAATCCTCAGTACCAGTCTAGGCTGGGGGGTGATGAGATTGAGAGCAGCCCTGCAGAAAAGGGCTTGGGGGTGCTGGTGGGGGAGAAGCTGGACAGGAGCACTGGCAGCCCAGAAGACCAATGGCAGCCTGGGCTGCATCCAAAGCAGTGTGGCCCTATGCTCTGCTGTGGGGAGACCTCACCTGCAGTGCTGTGTCCAGCTCTGCGGCCCCCAACACAGGAAGTACATGGACCTGATGGAGCAGGTCCAGAGCAGGCCACCAAGATGGTCAGAGGGCTGGAGAACCTCTCCTACACAGACAGGCTGAGAGAGTTGGGGCTGTTCAGCCTGGAGAAGAGAAGGCTCCAGCAAGACCTCAGAGCTGCCCTGGCAAGGCCTCATCTGGAGTATTGTGCCCAGTTCTGGACTGCCCAGTTCAAGAGGGACAGGGAACTGGAGAGAGTAGAGTGCAGGGTCATGAAGATGCTGAGGGGTCTGGAGCATCTCTTAGGAGGAAAGGCTGAGAGACCTGGGGCTGTATAGCCTGGAGAAGAGCAGCCTGAGAAGGGATCTTATAGATGTCTATAAATATCTGAAGGGTGGTGGGTGTCAAGAAGGGGCCAGGCTCTCAGTGGTGTCCTGTGACAGGACAAGGGGCAATGGACACAAACTGGAACCCAGGAAGTTCCACCTCAACATGAGGTAAAAAATTCTTCTCTGAGCCCTGGAGCAGGCTGCCCAGAGAGGTTGTGGACTCTCCTTCTCTGGAGACTTTCAAAACCCATCTGGATGTGTTCCTGTGTGACCTGTGTGACCCTGCTCTGGCAGGGGGCTTGGTCTCAATGGTTTCTGGAAGTCCCCTTCCAACCCCTGACATTCTGCAGTTCTATGATTCTATGAAAAGGCCTTAAGAAGCAGAACCTCTTCTAAAGCACAGCTCCCCTGCACTGGAGAGGACTGCAGGTGCTTGAGAGGCACACCTAGCATGAACTTCTCCCCAAAGAGCAGGTGTTATTTTGGGGCACTGAGCCTTTCCAGGTGCTCTTGTCACACAGCCCAACCTCAAGAAACTCTCTAGAAGGCTTTCAGCTAGAAACAAATAAAAATAGAACTCAGTGGGAGATGGGAACACATGGCAGCATTCATACTCTTGCATTATCTGAAAGGTTTCCTCCATCTCTCCCTTGAATCTGCAGCATCTTAAATAACTTTGGAGGCTTTGCTGTCAAGGATCTTATGACGTGACAGAAAAATATACCTCTTAAAACGAATGCCAACCAATTTTGTCTGTTCAGGGAATCACACAGTCACAGAACTGCCTTAGTAGGAAAAAGCCTCCGAGATCATCAAGTCCAACTGTTGGCCTAACACCACCACGGCCTAAATGGGTGATACAGAGGCAGAGCATGCTGCTGCACTTCTGACTGCAGCCTAGGGAGAGTTGCAGTCAGTGTTGGAGGAAGTCCAGAGGAAGGCCACAAAGATGATCCAAGGGCTGCAGAATCTCTGCTATGGAGTTGTTCAGCCTGGAGAAGGGAAGACTCCAGAGGGACTTGAGAGCTGCCTTCCAATGGCTGAAGGGATCCTACAGGAAAGCTGGGGAGGGACTTTTAACGGAGTCACAGAGTCAGCCAGGTTGGAAGAGACCTCCAAGGTCATCAAGTCCAACTGATCAGCCAACCCTAACTATCAGCTACACCATGGCACCGAGTGCCTCATCCAGGCTTTTCTTAAACACCTCCAGGGACATTGACCCCACCCCCTGCCTGGGCAGCACATTCCAGTGGCCAATCTCTCTTTCTGGGAAGGACTTCTTCCTAACATCCAGCCTAACCCTCCCCTGGCATAGCTTGAGACTGTGTCCTCTTATTCTGTAGCTGGTAGCCTGGGAGAAGAGACCAACCCCTACCTGGCTCAACCATGAGGGCACCTGGTGACAGAACTAGGGGGAATGGTTTGAAGCTGAGGGAGAGCAGATTTAGACTGGGTCTTAGGAAGAAGTTCTTCAGTAGGAGAGTGGTAAGATATTGGAATGGATTGCCCAGAGGGGTTGTGGATGTCTCATGTCTCCTCCCTGGAGGTGTTCAAGGCTAGGTTGGATGAGGCCTTGAGCAACCTGGGTTAGTGGGAGGTGTCCCTGCCCATGGCAGGGGGATTGGAGTAGATGATCTTTGAAGTCCCTTCCAGCCTAAGCCATTCTGTTATTCTGTGATTCTATGTTGCTTCTTGGGCTGTTTCAATAATGAAGTAAGCTTCACTGAAAGGACCACATTGCTGATCTCACTAAGACACAAGCAAGGCAAGGATGCTGCTGCATGGCTAACGAGTTCTTCAAAACAGAATGAAAGGAAAATCCCTGGCAGGAATAACACTAGAATGATCCATTGAGGATAAAGGCCTCTACAAGGAGGTAGAATAGAATAGAATAAACCAGGTTGAGAAGAGACCTTCGAGATCATCAAGTCCAACCTATCACCCAACACCACCTAATCAACTAAACCATGGCACCAAGCACCCCATCAAGTCTCCTCCTGAACACCTCCAATGATGGTGACCCCACCACCTCCCTGGGCAGCACACTCCAATGGCCAATTACTCTCTCTATGTAGAACTTCCTCCTAACCTCCAGCCAAAACCTCCCCTGGCGCAGCCTGAGACTGTGTCCTCTTGTTCTGGTGCTGCTTGCCTGGGAGAAGAGACCAACCCCCACCTGGCTACAACCTCCCTTCAGGGAGTTATTACAGTATTACAGTATTGCTAAGGTTGGAAGAGACCTCAAAGATCATCGAGTCCAACCTGTCTCCACAAACCCCATGACTAGAACAAGTGAAAGGACATTGCTCCCCAGAGAGAACACTCCTGCCCACTGCAGGCTTGAACTCACGACCTTCGCAGTGAGAGTCTTATGTGCTACCAGCAAGCAAGAAGGTCACCCCTGAAGTCTCCTCTTCTCCAGGCTAAGCAACCCCAGCTCCCTCAGCCTCTCCTCACAGGGCTGTGCTCCAAACCCCTCCCCAGCTTTGTTGCCCTTCTCTGGATACCTTCCAGCAGCTCAACATCTTTCCTAACCTGAGGAGCCCAGAACTGGACACAGGACTCAAGGTGTGGCCTAACCACTGCTGAGCACAGGGGCACAATGACTTCCCTGCTCCTGCTGGCCACACTCTTCCTGATGCAGGCCAGGATGCCATTGGCCCTCTTGGCTGCCTGGGCACACTGCAGACTCATGTTCAGCCTCCCATCAACCAGCACCCCCAGGCCCCTCTCTGCCTGGCTGCTCTCCAGCCACTCTGACCCCAGCCTGTAGCACTGCCTGGGGTTGCTGTGGCCAAGGTGCAGCACCTGGCACTTGGATGTGTTCAATCTCCTGCCCTTGGCCTCTGCCCATCTGTCCAGCCTGTCCAGGTCCCTCTGCAAAGCCTCTCTGCCCTCCAGCAGATCAACTCCTGCCCCCAGCTTGGTGTCATCTGCAAATTCACTGCTGATGGACTCAATGCCCTCATCCAGATCATCAATAAAGATGTTGAAGAGCATGGGGCCCAGCACTGATCCCTGGGGCACACCACTGGTGCCTGGCTGCCAGCTGGCTGTGGCACCATTCACCACCACTCTCTGGGCTCAGCCTCCAGCCAGTTCCTAACCCAGCTCAGAGTGCTGCTGTCCAAGCCAGGGGCTGCCAGCTTGGCCAGGAGTTTGCTGTGGGGGATGGTGTGGTATTTCCAGGGCATGTAGATGGAATAAGTGGCACTTGAAATTACATTTTGAGGGAGAGAGGCTCTTTCAGAAGGACATTTTCTGCTACTCAGTGAAGCATTGCTAGCTGTGCAGTTGATTGCTTGCTCCCCAATGGAAACCAGACCAGGTATCCTCTCATTAATGCATCTGCTGTCTCACTGGGGCCTGTACAAAAAGGCTTGATAGGACAGATACTGCTCACCAAGGCAGCTAGACAGAACCTTCCTTGATGTTTCCCAAGTAGCAGATGCTGGAGCATTTTGAGCTCTTTCCAAGTGGTGTTTCAGATAAATCATTACCCTTTAGCATGGACAGTGTGGTGTTTGACTTTGGACAGAACTAGGAATATACAATTTGCTTGCCTTGCTTTCAGAGTGGGCTAGATGATGCTATTTTAGTATGAATCTTAAACCTGATTATTAGGATCTGAAGGGGTGACAAGAAGGCTGGGAAGGGACTTTAAAAAAGGGCTTGGAGTGATAGGGTGAGGGCAAATGGCTTTGAGCTTGAAGAGGGGAGATTGAGACTGGAGATGAGGGAGAAATTCTTTAGTGTGAGGGTGGAGAGACATTGGAACAGATTGCTCATGAAGGTTGTGGATGTCCCTTCCCTGGAGGTGTTCAAGGCCAGGCTGGATGAGGCCTTGAGCAACCTGGGCTGGTGGGAGGTGTCGCTGCCCATGGCAGGGGGCTGGAAGTAGATAATCTTTAAGGTTGCTTCCAACCCAAACTATTCTGTGAGTCTAGGATTTTAACTCCCTGTGGGATGCTATGGACAATTTTGGGTTTGAAGAAGAAGGTTTTGAAGAAGAAAATCAGCATTAATTAGGAATAGAGGAAGCACTGATCTAGAAAGTGAGGGAGAAGGAACTGAAGTGGAATCAAGGAGATGGCACAAGGACCATGTGAGTGCTGAAGCAGTGAATGTGCTGTCTCAGTACCTCACACACGTGGGAGGACTGAGGCTACTTGTAAAGAGGCATAGTAAGGACACTCTGAAAGCTCTGGTGTTTAATTGCTTAAAGCCAGAAAGTCTCTAAGGGATGCAAGAAAAAAAAAGGTCAGTGCTGACACCTCAGGAGGATCTAATTTCTCACAGCAAATGGCAATCTAGACTAATAAAGAACTGGTTTATATTCAGCTCAAGTATTCAGTCCAGGAATACTGGAAGTTTATGGGGTGTCTGCTCTCAGCAATCCCTGCTTCTCAGCCTTAGGTGCCCAGAGCTTGCATTGCCTGGCCTGCAAGTCTGGTGGAGGTGTCAAGGGAGCTTTGGTACTGTGCTTTGATGTTCTTATCACATGCCCTCACCTGACCTGGCATACAGCCTGCAGCACACTCGAGAGAACAGAATAGCATAGCATAGCATAGCATAGCATAGCATAGCATAGAATAGAATAGAATTAACCAGGTTGGAAAAGACCTCAGAGATCATCAAGTCCAACCTATCACCCAACACCATAGCAACTAAACCAAACTAAACCATAGCACCAATGCCTCATCCAGGCTCTTCTTAAACACCTCCAGTGATGGTGACTCCACCACCTCCCTGGGCAGCACATTCCAATGGCCAATCTCTCTTGCTGGGAACAACTTCTTCCTAAGATCCAGCCTAAACCTCCCCTGGCACAGCTTGAGACTGTGTCCTCTTGTTCTGGTGCTGGGTGCCTGGGAGAAGAGACCAACCCCCCCCTGGCTACAACCTCCCTTCAGGGAGTTGGAGAGAGCAAGAAGGTCTCCCCTGAGCCTCCTCTTCTCCAGGTTAAGCAACCCCAGCTCCCTCAGCCTCTCCTCACAGGGCTGTGCTCCAAGCCCCTCCCCAGCTTTGCTACCCTTCTCTGGACACCTTCCAGCAGCTCAACATCTTTCTTAAACTGAGGGAATTATGAAGGTATTATTATGAAGAATTATGAGAGATTTATGAAGGCACAGGGGAGGTAGAGACCCCACTCTTGCTTTCCTGACTCTCACAATCAATTTCTGAAAGAGATGAACCTGTCTGAGTCCCTCCAGAAGGCAGTGCTCTGGGCAAAGTTGCAGCTGTGAGTGATGCTGCTGAGCAGGGCTCAGAAGAGGTGTGGGAGCAGGGCAGGCAGAGCAGCAGGTTGGGCACACAACTCTAGCTGTGCCAAGGACCACAGCCTTGCTTGTGAGCAACCACATCCTGCAATCCACGTGGAAAGGCAGACAGAACAAAGCCTTATCTAGATCTCATTCCTGCAGGCATTAACAATACCTCTTAAAGTTTGTTGATGTCATATCTTCATGAGGTTTTCTCTCAGCTGAAGCGGATGTGGGTAACCACAGAGACATTCAGAGTGGAAGCTCTTCGTGGAACGGGGGATTTCCAGTGGGTTTCAGACTCCTGAAACATAAACTGTCTGTGGGGATAAGGGGACTGGAGAATCTACCTTAGAATGGAAAGGCTGAGAGACCTGGAGCTGGTTAGCCTAAAGGAGGCTGAGGGGGAATCTTGTTATTGCTGATCAATAGCTAAAAGGCAAGAATCAGGAGGATGGAGCCAGACTCTTCTCAGTGGTGTCAGTGACAGGACAAGGGGCAACGAACACAAACTGGAATCCAGGAGGTTCCACAGAAACATAAGGAATTAATTCTTCACTTTGAGGGTAGCAGAGCCCTGGAGCAGACTGCCCAGGGAGGTTTTTTCTCCCAGGGCATTCAAAACTCTCCTGGATGTACTCTAGGTGATCCTGCTCTAGCAGGGAGGTTGGACTAGATGATCTGCAGAGGTCCCTTGCAAACCCTACCATTCTCTGATTCTGTGTGGCAGGAAGAAAATGTTCATCTTTTGCAGTCTTCTTAGAACACCTGATTGTTTCCATTCTGCCTGTACTCAGCTGCCTTACTAAATAGGAAAATGCTTCTCCTATCTGTTTTATAGAAGAAACTGAGGGATGGCACAGCCAGGACTTGCTACTCCTTAGGACAAGGAGGTTGGGTTTGTGAGCCCTCTGCCACGGAACTACCCACTCTGGTTTTGCACAGGAAATGAAAATGAAAGGGCAGCAGGGTGGGGTGGGAGAAAGAACTGTTGAAAGGCTGCTGAAAATACAGGGCAAATAAATTGAATGAGACTTTAGCATTGTGGGCATGCCTCCTGATTGTGCAGCTGTTTGAGGTGATCAATGAGCCCGACGGGTAAATCTGCAGGGAGCTCTCTCAGAGGAAGGTGCAACCAGTTCCCACAAGCTGTGACTTGCTCAGGGCAGTTGGCAGATTGGGGATTTTTGGTTAGCTGCTAGAAGAAGTTTCAGACATTGCTTCTAGCCTGTTGTGCTGGACAGTTTAATGCATCTGAAGATGTGAGAGTGTGTGCCAGAGCAGGCTGAGCAGGCTGGGCTTACTTCTCCGTAGGAACACCTGCAGACACAGTGACACAAAAAGCCTCCTCATTCACACAGGGGAATCCAGCGTGACTAAAGAGTGTTTTGACTCCTGACAATTCATCAGACCTGTTTCTTACAGAGCGAGCTGAACCTCTTCCTGTCTGATGTCGCAGAGACCAATTAGGCCCTAAATAAGGAAGTGGCTGTGCGATGCGGCTCAGAGGGAGGAAAGTAAAGCTGCACCTCTGAGCCTGTCCTGTGCTCAGAGCAAGTTTCTTACACTCAGTAACATTTAGTTAAGGAACCAGGTCCTGGCTGCTGCTCTGCTGCACTCCTGCCAGCTGCAGAGCCACTGTGCCTCCCATCTGCAGGCAAAATCATCACATTTGGCACTTGGCCCAACATCAGCCTCTGAGTTTATGCACAGAATCACAGATTGCATCAGGCTTGAAGGGACCATCAAAGGTCATCTTGTCCAGCTCCTCTGCAGTCAGCAGGGACATCTCCAACTAGATCAAGTTGCTCAGGGACACATAAAGTTTGATCTTGAATGTCTCCAGGAATGGGGCCTCAACCAAATTCCTGGGCAACCTGTTCCAGTATTTCACCACTCTCATTGTGAAGAACTTCCTCCTGATGTCCAACCTAAATCTACCCTGCTGTAGTTTCAAACCATTGCCACTCATTCTATCACTATAACATTTTCAGAGCAATCCCTCCCCAGCTCTCCTGTAGCCCCTTCAGGTACTGGAAAGCTGCTGTAAGGTCTCCCTGGAGCCTTCTCTCTTCCAGGCTGAGCAGTCTTAACTCTCCCAGCCTGACCCCATAGCAGAGGTGCTCCAGCCCTCTGATCATCTTTGTGGCCTCCTCTGGACCTGCTCCAGCAAGTCTGTGCTCTTCTTGTGCTGGGGGCCCCAGAGTTGGACAGATGAGGGCTAACCATCACCCTCTTGGGCTAGAATCTGAACCACGGGCTGCAGTCAGCAGTATTTATGCAGGTTTGCCTGATTTTCCTGCTGTGAAGCTAGGGAACAATTAACTTTTCCAGGGCAAGAGCAGAGGCTGTGGCCCAGGCAGCCTGATCAGTAAATATTCATCTGTCAGCTCTAATCCCCTTGCCCACAAAAGGTACCCGCAGCTGGAGCTAAAGGAAGCAGACAGCCACAATGTTTGCAGGTGACAATGGCAGCCTTTGCCTCACCACACAGGCATCTTGCACATCTTTCTCTGGAAATCAAATCTATTTCCCCTGACACAGTGGTCTCCAAGCCCACACCACAGCATTAAACCCTTCCCTCTTCAATGCCTTCTAATACTGGCTGAATTTGCTCTCTTGAATTTCAGCCAGATGCTACCCAAAGAATCTTACAGGGCTGTTCTCTTTTGCCTGATAATGGCTTCTCTTCCTCTCCCTGACATATTGCTGACTGAAGGCTGGTCTCTTCCATACTGCTTACATAAGGAATTTCCCTTATATCCCCAAATTCGTCATCATGGATGCATGCAACAAAAAGTCTAAAAAAGCCACCACCAAACCCATTTAAGGACCTTGCAGGAGGATCAAAGCATAAAAGCAGATTCTGCTTATCAAACCCACAGCCACCGTATGAAAATGTGGCTCCAGGAGCCCTTCTTTGGCATTTGTTAATTATGGCTCCAGAGTCATTTCTGGCAGATAAATATGCAGCAGCTAAGAAGTACAGATTACATGGTAACAGAGAGAACTCTTCATCCACAGTGTATTCCAGCAGCTGTGTAACATCATTAATATAACGGCGACTCAGGCATGGTGACCAGCTCCTGATCCTCGTTTCACCTCTGAACAAGAGCATCACTACCTCTGAGGCTTCTGTTGATGGGTTTCTTAACTCGTTTTAGGGTGATCAGCTTACTGCCGTTGCCCTTTGTTTTGCTAGGGGAGATTCCTGGCTGATTCTCTGCTCGTGCCACCGCACCGGATGAGCAGTTACCGACAGGCACTGCGCGTTAGCGCTCCGTACGCAGAGGTGATGCCCTGAGGGACCTGCCTCAGGCGGCGTTTTTAACCCGAGGAGCAATCGATAACCTGTTGTTGCCATAGACACGACAGCAAACCTGGCCGCTGCCAAACGGCTCACCGGAGCAAGCACAGCCTGTCTGTCGTGCCGCCGGCGGGCGACGCTGCTCCGCCACCCGGCACGGATACCGTTTCACAGGCGCTGTAGCCCGTGTCACAAAAGCGTCACCTCTGTTTGCGGGGCCGGCCCACGCCGTCACTGCCCCGAGGCAGCTGCGTTCTCCGCACCACAGCGACTGACCTGCGCCCGCTCCTGGCCCGGCTGCCAGAGGCGCCCGCTGCCAGGCTGCTCGCCAGGCTCCGCTCCCCTGCGGGCAGCACGTCCCGGATCGCTCCCCCGCAGCGCCGCTCCCCGCAGCCCCGCGGCCGGCGGCACGCAGCCCCCCGCCGTGCCCGCGCGTGCCCCGGGCCCCACCCCCCTGGGCGCGCGAGCGGCCCCTCATTGGCCAGCGCTGTCTTGAGGAACCCCTCTCCCCTCGCCCCACGGCCACCGCGGATTGGTTGAGAGCCGCGGAGAGGCGCTCAGGAGCCACGCCCGCCCCGCCAGCGGCCCCTCCTTCTCCCTCCCTCGCCCCCCCCCTGCACCCTGCGGGCTGGCTGGCGCCTGCGCAGTGGCGGTGTGGCGGTCCCGGCTGTTGTTATTTGTGGGCTGGTCTGCGCCCTAGGAAGATGGCGGCCGGGCAGGGGGCCGGGGGCGGCAACGGCAGCGGCGGCAACGGTGGCACCAGCAGCAGCGGTGCTAGCAGCGGCACCAGCAGCACACCACCACCACCAACAGCAGCAGCGCCGCCGCCGCCGCCGCCCCGCCAATGCCAGTGCCAATGGAGCGGGGGGATGGGGGATCCCCGCTCACCTCACCCTCTCCTTCTCGGCCGGGCCGCCACTTGGTGCGCGGCGACTCTGCCGCAGCCACACACGGTGCGCAGCCTGGACCGGGCCCTGGAGAGGCGGGCAGCTCGGGCATCCTCTGCCTCAGCGGGAGGAAGCTACGCGACTTTCGGGCAGCGGCTACGACCTCACGAGCCACCACGCAAGCAGGTGGGGGGAGGCTCCGGCGGCGGGGCGGAGGGGAGCTCCTGCCCAAGGAGGCCCAGCTGCGGGCGGCTAAAGGGGCCGGCAGTGGTGAGGGGAGCGGAATCGTCCTCGCCATGTGGCACCTTAGGGCGAGTTCGGGAAAGGAGTCCCTGTAGTGTCAGTGGAGAGTTGCGGCGACCCCACTGTGGTGGCAGTGGGGTCTTGTGTGGTGGCAAAGGACGGCTGCAGGGGCTGGGCCCGTGGTCGCAGCTGGTTGCGAGGATGGCAGGGGAAGGACCTGCCCTGGTGGCCCTGGGGGTGGGCTTGAGGATGCCCAGAGAGGGCAGTGGAAAGATCAGCCGGACGATCCCTTTGAATCCCAGTACCATCGGAGGCTGGGGCTGGTATTAGCAATGAGGAAGACACATGAGGAACCTCCGCTGCGATAGCTGTGGGGTCTCGGAGAGTATGCCGGGACTGGTGTTGGCACTGGGAGTTACAGAGGTCCTCGCTGTTGTGAGGGCAAGGGGGGTCGTGGGACGGCTCCGCTGTTGCGGGTGGACGGACACTGAGAAGCCTTCCCCAGCACGCAGTGGGACAGGGGGAGTGGGGGCTCTGGGGTGTGCAGTGCCTCGGGAGGTTGCCTCTGCTCTGTGTGCTGCCCGGGAGGGGGGGGGGGGGGGAGGCTGGCTTCCTGCCCCGGAGGGCAGTGCTCCAAGAGCGGAGCTCGGCTCTGCCGGTGTGCGGGCAGAGCAGGGGTGTCCGCGGAGCCTGGGACGAGGGAGCAGCCGCTGTGTGCAGGGGCAGGGCTCTGCGGGTGGAGAGGCTCCCGCTAAACCCGGCACATAGCGGTGGTGTGCTGGGGTGGATTATTGTGCCGCCCTGTGTCCTTTCTTTCTGCCCTGGGTTGGGGTGCAGGTGCCCTCGGTGTCCTGTATTTGTGCTGGCAGGGGCTACCTCCCTGCAGGGAGGAGGGACCAGAAGAATCGTTTGGGGTGGAAAGACCTTGAAGATCATCGACTTCCACCATTCTCTAACTCCACCAAGGCTGGTGCTAAACCATGGTCCTCAGCCCACATCTCTGCCTCTCTGAAACATCTCCAGGATGGGGATTCCACCACCTCCCTGGATAGCCTGTCCAGCCTTTGAGAAACCCTTTCAGTGAAAAAGTTTCTTCTATCTCCATCCGAAACCTGCCCTGGTGCAACTTGAGACCCTTTCTTCTTCTTCTATCATTATTACAGAGAGGAGACCAATCCCACCACTCAACCTCCCTCCAGGGAGCTATAGAGAGCATGAGTTCTCCCCCAGACTCCTCTTCTCCATGCTAAACAACCTCAGCTGCTCCTCCCCAACCCTGGTCTCTAGACCCTTCCCCAGCTTGGTTGCCCTTCTCTGGACCTGCTCCAGCACCTCAATGTTCTTCATGTAGTGGAGGGCCCAAAATTGAACTCAGGACTCAAGGTGTGTGGGAGGTTCTGTGTGTGTGTGCACTTATCTGGTGAGGGGAAGGCTGTGCTGTGTGAGCTCAAGGGATGGGGGGGGAGGGCACTGACAGGGAATTCTGTGTTGTGTTTTCTGTGTGTCATAAGGATGAGGACTTGCAGTTCCTCTGCATGCACACAGTGCCTGGATGAGAGTGCAAGATGAGGGGAGCTGTCTGCGTTGTGGGGTGCAAGAGCTGCGTGCTGCTGGTTGGTTTGTACCTTTGAGGGTGTCAGATGGCTTGCAGTGAAGCTTTGTTACCTGGGGTATTTGGGTTGGTCCTTCATCCCAGCTCAGCAAGAAGGTGGTTGTGAGTGTGGTGTGAGGGATGTGTGCCCATGGAGCTCTGTGCCAGCTACACAGCCAGAGCTCTGTGTATTCACTGTGCTAGTAAGTGCTGAGATAGCACGAGTGGGAGCCTGGATTTACCCAGGTGAAAGTGAACTTGGGGCCATTTTTTTCTGTGTGGTTGCTAGAAAACACATCTGTGTCTTCCCCAGGAGCTCTGTTGTGATTTGGCTCGTCTCTGATGTAGTTCTGGTTATTGCTGCTGGAGTTGTTGCTTGGAAATGGGTATTTTGAGTAATGCACTAGAATAAAATACAAAGAAGAGACCTGGCATCTTTTGTTCACAAGTAGCAGTGGCTTTCCAAATGCTCTTTGGGTGAATAATTTTTGTTGTTTCATTTTGGGTGGGGGGTTGTGTTGGGGGGTGGGGGGTGTGTTTCTTTCCCCCTTGGTTGTGATTAGCTCTGCCTTATTTTGGAATGTGATGCTGCCCATTGTGGTACCTTATCCATCTGCAATCCCCTTGCTCCTTGCTCCTGCGCTATCAAACAGTCGTTCTGCTGCTCTTTGTTGTGGGCTACGTTTGTGCAGAGGGTTAAGTAACGATGCAGCCATTCTTCTGTGAATCCTAGGTGGTTGTAGGATGTAGCATTTCTGAAGCACTGATTTTGGTGGTGGTTTTGTTTTTTTTCCTTTTCAAATCCCAGTCTCTCTATCCAGCAGCAAGCCTGCCAGTGATGATTACCTTTTGTGTTGTGGCTTCTTTTTTCCCCTTCCCTGACACATGTGCTGCATCCCTGTGTGCAGTGCAGAACAGGGATAGGTCTGTTCATTATTTCATAATAGCGCACAAGACTGAAGTAAACCAGGCTGCTGGAAGTAACCAGCTCTTGTTTTTCCTTGTAGTAGCAAAGAAAAATATACATTCAGTACCTAATGCTCTCTCTATGATTTCAGTAACTAAAGCATTAGAAGCCTGTGATATAGGCAGTCTGTTATTAAAAGGACTTTCTGGTGGATCCATATTTTGTGTTTGTTTCTAATTATTACTCAATTGCAATTTTTTTTGGTCTTATTTTGAATCAGCCTCTTTGATACTGATTCAAAATAATTTGGTATTTGATACAAATTATTTGATATTTGAGTGTAAGATGTCTGCAGTGGTCTTGTCCTTATGCTTTAGGATGCAACTAGAGCTTGGTCACTATCATCAGGAACGATTTTTCATCATGAAATGCTGTGTGAAAATATTGAAGGGCCATCTCTGACAAAAATAGCCTCATTGCTGGCTGCTCTGAGCACCTCCATGGGTAGATGTGGAACAGCCTTGATTTAGTGTGGCACTGCTTATGAGTTCCCCTGGGAAACACAAATGTTAGGTGTCTTTCAAAACTTGCTTCTAAAAACAGGTGTGGTTGTCTTTATTTTAACTTTTTGTAGAGGGTTGGCTTTTTATGTGAGTGAGTAAATGGTGGTGTTTAGGTGACTCATGGGCATCATCCAAGCACAAATCCAGGCTGGGTGAGGAATGGCTCAAGAGTGGTCTCAAGAAGAAGGCCTTGGGGGTGTCAGTTAGTGACAAACTCCCCAGGAGCCATCAATGGTCCCTGGCAGCCCAGCAGGCACTGTGTGCTGAGCTGCACCAGGGCAGGGAGAGCAGCAGCACAGGGAGGGGATTCTGCTGCCCTCTGCTCTGCTCAGAGCCCACCTGCAGCACTGCCTCCAGCTCTGGGGCCCCCAGCACAAGAAGGACCTGGAGATGTTGGAGAGGGTCCAGAGGAGGCCACAGAGGTGATCAGAGGGCTGCAGAGTCTCCCTTGTGGGGAAAGGCTGGGAGAGTTGGGGTTGTTCAGAAAGCTCCAGGGAGACCTTAGAGCAGCCTTCCAGTACCTGAAGTGGGCTTCAGGAGAGCTGGGGGGCAACTGTTGAGAAGGGCTGGGAGTGACAGGAAAGGGACAATGGCTTTGAGCTGGGAAAGGGAAGATTGAGACTGGAGATGAGGAAGAAATTCTTGAGAGTGAGGGTGGGGAGACTCTGGCACAGGCTGCCCAGGGAGGCTGTGGCTGCCTCCTTCCTGGAGGTGTTCAAGGCCAGGCTGGATGAGGCCTCGATCAACCTGGGCTGGTGGGAGGTGTCCCTGCCCATGGCAGGGGGTTTGGAACTGAATGTTCTCCAAGGGCCCTTCCAACCTAAATCATTCTGTGAATATATGAATCATTCACAGAGTGTGTGTGGCATAGAGCTTGATGGAGGATCAGCCACTGCCTCACAGGCAGTGATAATTTGCTTATTAGCATGTTTTCAGTGTTTCATGTTAAAATACACCCTGAATAAGGCTATAGAGATAGGCCAAGGCATGGAAAATGGGGAAGAGGTTGGGTCAAAAGCCTTTGGTGTGTTTCATTTTCATTTCCAAGGCAGTAATGCTCTCAAATTTGGTTCTGTGGTACTTAAAACTCACATGTTAAAAAATAACTTCTCACAAATCTGGATGCAAATAATTTCTCTTTCATGTAGCAAACCCAACAAAGGCTGGAGAGGGAATCTTTGTATGGGTGTCTAGTAATAGGGAAAGGGGGAATGGTTTGAAGCTGAGAGAGAGCAGGGTGAAACTGGATCTTAGGGAGAAGCTCTTCAGTATGAATAGAATAGACCAGACCAGGTTGGAAGAGACCTTCGAGATCATCAAGTCCAACCTGTCATCCAGCATCACCTAACAACTAAACCATGGCACCAAGCACCCCATCAAGTCTCCTCCTGAACACCTCCAATGATGGTGACTCCACCACCTCCCCAGGCAGCAGATTCCCATGGCCAATCTCTCTGTGTAGAATTTCTTCCTAACCTCCAGCCTAATCCTCCCCTGGCACAGCCTGAGAATGTGTCCTCTTGTTCAGGTGCTGCTTGCCTGGCAGAAGAGACCAACCCCCTCCTGGCTACAGCCTCCCTTCAGGTAGTTGCAGAGAGCAAGAAGGTCTCCCCTGAGCCTCCTCTTCTGCAGGCTAAGCAACCCCAGCTCCCTCAGCCTCTCCTCACAGTGCTGTGTTCCAAACCCCTCACCAACTTTGTTGCCCTTCTTTGGACACCTTCCAGCAAGTCAACCTCCTTCCTAAACTGAGGGGCCCAGACCTGGACACAGGACTCAAAGTGTGGCCTAGCCAATGCTGAGCACAGGGACACAATGACTTCCCTGCTCCTGCTGGCCACACTCTTCCTGATGCAGCCCAGGATGCCATTGGCCTTCTTGGCCCCCTGGGCACACTGCAGGCTCATGTTCAGCCTCCCATCAACCAGCACCCCCAGGTCCCTCTCTGCCTGGCTGCTCTCAGCCACTCTGCCCCCAGCCTGTAGCACTGCCTGGGGCTGCTGTGGCCAATGTGCAGCACCTGGCACTTGGATGTGTTCAATCTCCTGCCCTTGGCCTCTGCCCATCTATCCAGCCTGTCGAGGGCCCTCTGCAAAGCCTCTCTGCCCTCCTGCAGATGGGGGTGGTGTGACTCTCAAACAGGTTGCCCAGGAAGGTTGTGGATACCCCCTCCCTGGATGTGTCCAAGGCCAGGTTGGATGGGGCTTTGGGCAACCTGGACTAGTTAAGAGGTATCATAGTATCAGTCAGGTTGGAAGGGACCACAAGGATCATCTAGTTCCAACCCCCCTGCCATGGGCAGGGACACCCCACACTAGAGCAGCCTGGCCAGAGCCTCAGCCAGCCTGGGCTTAAACACCTCCAGGGACAGGGCCTCAACCACCTCCTTGCACAACCCATTCCAGGGCTTCACCACTCTCATGGGGAAGAACTTCCTCCTCCCCTCCAGCCTCAATCTCCCCACCTCCAGCTTCATTCCATTCCCTCTAGTCCTATCACTACCTGAGATCCTGAGAAGTCCCTCCCCAGCCTTCTTGGATGAGAAGCTCACCAGGAGCTCTCAGGGTGCACTTGCAGCCCGGAAAGCCAATCAGAGCCTGGGCTGCATCAGGAGAAGTGTGGCCAGCAGGGCAAGGGAGGGGATTCTCCCCCTCTGCTCAGCCCTGCTGAGACCCCACCTGGAGTACTGCCTCCAGTTCTGGAGGCCCTATTGCAAGAGGGATCTGGAGGTGCTGCAAGGTGTCCAGAGAAGGGCCAGGAGGATGAGCAGAGGGCTGGAGCAGCTCTCCTGTGAGGACAGACTGAAGGAGTTGGGGCTGTTCAGTCTGGAGAAGAGAAGGCTCCCAGGTGACCTCATTGTGGCCTTCCAGAATCTGAAGGTGTCCCTGCCCCTAGCATGGGGGGGTTGGAATAGATGATCTTGGAGGTCCCTTCCAACCTGAGTGACGCTGTGATTCCAATGCATTTACAGTACCACTGTACACCCAGACTGTTGTGCCTTAATGAAATCAGCATCAGCAGGAAAGTCTCTGTAGTTCCCAGTAACACTTTATATGCATAGAGATCTGGTAAAGCACAAATACTGTCAAAAAAATACCCTGGTGGTGTGTGTTGTTGTTGGAGATGTGGCCACATTTCCCTTATGTAAGCCTTGCCAGTACAGAATTTGCAGCTACTGCAGCCCATTTTTGGCATCTTAAATTGTGTGACAAGAATTCCTGCTGAGCCCTAAGCTCAGTGGTAATATCTGAGTGTTTAGCTCTGACCTTATGGCTGTCATATTGGTTTCTAAATGAGAATTGCCCTTGTAGCTCTAGCCAGGAAAAAAAAACCCCAAACCACCCCCAAAACCAAATACCCTGAATTTAATATTCCCCTGAATTTAGCTTTAGGCTTTTCAAACAGATCTTATGCTGCTGCTGAATGACCTTCTGAAATAAATAGATACAGTAGGTCATGAAATATCAAAAAATGTGTTAAATATTCCAATAATTTTATTAATGTCTTTAGCTTTGCCCCTTGCTGGCTGAGCAGCATTAGCCCCCCAGGCAGTTAAGTAACTGAGTATATTATATCAGGGTACTCACTGTCTGCTTAGCACAAGAGTTGTCTTTTCTGTTTTCTCTTATGATGCCAGAGAGGTTGTGGAGCCTCCTTCTCTGGAGACATTCCAAACCCACCTGCATCTGTTCCTGTGTGACCTGCTCTAGGTGACTCTGCTGTGGCCAGGGGTGTTGGACTCAAATCTTTTGAGGTCCCTTCCAAGCCCTAACATTCTATGATTCTCTTTTCAAGGTAGCTGTGCTGCATTGCTTTGCCCAAGTGAGTCAGCCAATGCCTTGAGCAACTTCCCCACTGTCTAGTGAGCACTCCTTAAGCCATGAATTTAGTGCCTAAGAGAGGCACTGAGGCTAACAGCTCGAGAAACAATCCATTTGCTCTGGATAAATGTAGTGGTGCCATGGGTTTACTTGTTTGTGCCTTCCTCTCAGCAAACTTGATTTCCCAGTTTTTAATGCTGAGGGAATCCTCCATGCAGTTCTAAGCAGGTGAATGATTGCCTGTAAATGTATTAACTTTGAAGTGTCTCCTTTCCCACCACCTGCTACCTTCTTACACAGCTGAGAAGTGACACCAGTGTATTGGCAGGAGGACTTCAGAGTGAGCCCTGCTGTCATGCTCAATAACAATCCCTGCATCACAGGCAGGCTTCCCACGTTGTGATTCCTGTGTCTCTGCTGAGAGGATGGGATGGGAGGGGAGAAGACACTTGCCACCTAAGGGGGCATTGCCTAGCATTGCTTGCAGGGCTTTGATATTTTTATGTAGTGGTTCTGGCCCTTCTAGGTGTAGAGAGCAGCTTAAACTCAACCAAACCTAAAGCCTGGTACTGAGGGGGAATTGCTGTAGAATGTTAATTGATAATCCTCCCCTGATGAGGAAAGGCTGAGAGAATTGGGTCTGCTTAGTCTGGAACAGAGAAGGCTGTGGGGGAATTTCATCAGTGCTTATAAATACTTAAAAGGTGGGTGTCAGGGGGATGGGACCAGGCTTTTCAGTTGCACCCAGTGACAGGACAAGGGCTAACAGGCACAAACTGGAACATGAGAAGCTCCATCTAAACATGAGGAGGAACTTCTTTAAGGGTGACAGAGCCCTGGAACAGGCTGCTCAGTGGTGGAGTCTCCATCTCCAGAGACTTTCAAGACCTGCCTGGATGTGTTCCTGTGTGACCTTCTCTAGGTGATCCTGCTCTGGCAGGGGGTTTGGATGTGACCTCCAGAGGTCCCTTCCAACCCCTCCCATTCTGTGATTCTTCTGCCTTTACAACGTGCACTTTTGTATCAATTCTGTTTTCCTGTCTGAATAAAGATCTTTTCATTAGTGGTATCAGTGCTGATGAAAGCCATGGCAGGTACCTGAACAGCAATAGCAAATCCAGTTTTCATAGGCTCATGGAGTGGTTTGGGTTGGAAGGGACCTTTAAAAAAATCATCTTATTCCCACCCCCCTGCCATGGGCAGGGACACCTCCCCCAAGACCAGGAATCTAGACTACATTCCAGAAGTGAAACATGTTGAAAAACACATTCTTCAGTAGTGACTTCTGCAGACTGGAACTGAAAAAGAAAAGCAGACTTCTGAATTCTTGTGGGCTCTTTGGTTGGTTGGGGTTTTTTTGGTGGGTTGGTTTATTGTTTTGGTGGGGGAGAGAGGGTATTGTGTTGCACTCAAATGCTTCTGAGGCAGAATCTGGAAGTGGCACAATTTGCAAGCCAGAAGCACTGCATCCAGTTCTGGTGCCCTCAGCACAAAAGGGATGTGGAAGAAGGTCTAGAGGAGGCCACAAAGGTGATCAAGAGGGCTGGAGAACCTCCCCTGTGGGGACAGGCTGAGGGAGCTGAGGCTGTTCAGCCTGGAGAAGAGAGGGCTCCAGGGAAACCTTAGAGCAGCCTTCCAGAACCTGAAGGGGACTGCTGGAGAGTTGGGGAGGGACCATTCACAAGGGCTGGCAGTGCCAGGAGGAGGGGCAATGGCTTTGAGCAAAAATAAAGGGAAGATTGAAGCTGGAGATAATGAAGAATTCCTTCCAGTGAGGGTGGGGAGACTCTGGAATGGGTTGCCCAGGGATGTTGTGGATGTCCCCTCCCTGGAGGTGTGGAAGGCCAGGCTGGATGAGGCCTTGAGTAACCTGGGCTGGTGGGAGGTGTCCCTGCCCATTAGTGGGGAGGTTGGAACTGGATGATTTTCAAGGTCCCTTGCAACCCAAACCATTCTGTCAATCTGTGAAACTCCCTGAGTGGTTTCTTAGCCTGTGCAGTGCCTGGGCTAAGGGAAGGTTGGTTGTGTATGGTCTGTCTAGAGCTTTCTTGCTGATGGCCAGCAATAAGGATACTTATTAAAGGTACTTGGGATTGTAGACAAGTTAGGAGAAGTCTCAGTGCGGTGAGTTGAAGTTAAACCCCCAGATTATTAGCTAGCTTGCATATAAGGGTTATGAAGAATGCCACTAATATCTTAAAAACAAGTAAAACCTTCCTTCTTGCAGCCTTACCTGAAACCCTGACCTACAAGAAATGTCACTCTGTGATTTTGATTTATTTTATGTTTGTTTTTCCCCCATTTTTTTGGTGCTCTCCATCAAAATCAAATTTTTACAGTTCCAAACTGATGCAATCTGTGAATGAGACCCACAAAGGTCATCTTGTCCAAGCCCCCTGTAGTCAGCAGGGACACCTCCAGCCAGGTCAGGTTGTCCAGGGACACATTGAGTCTGACTTTGAATGTATCCAGGGACAGGGCCTCAGCCACATCCCTGGGCAGCCTGTTCCAGTGTCTCAGCACTTCCTCCTGATGTTCAACCTAAATCTCCCCTGCTCCAGTTTCAAACCATTGCCCCTTGTCCTGTAACTCTAAGCCCTTCTAAACAGTCCCTGCCCAGCCTGCCTGTAAGTCTCCTTCAGATATTGAAATGCTGCTTTAAGGTCTCCCCAGAGCCTTCTCCAGGCTGAACAGCCCCAACTCTCTCAGCCTGTCTCCACAGCAGAGGCTCTCCAGCTCTCTGATCACTTTTGTGGCCTCCTCTGGATCCACTCCAGCAGGTCCATGTCCTTCTTGTGCTAGGCAGTATTCCAGGTGGGGTCTTACAGGAGCAGATTTCCACTATGTTGACTATTTTTCATAGCATCCTGAAATACCCCAAGGACTATCCAGGTCCAACCTTTCTAGGTGATAGTCTAGTTGAAATGAGATTTTTGTGCCTTGGGACATAAAAAAATTCATCTCTGAAATCTTTCTGAGTTTGATTGATCTGAAGAACTTTTGGTGATGCCTATTTCTGCTTGAGTAGTTGTTGAGGAGGGGGCCAATGTGTTTAGATCACCTTCTATGGTAAAACCTGATGTGATAAGTGGAGTAGCCTTTTGCTTCTTCATATCTTGTTTGTTTGTGAAATACAGTTTCTGATTTAACTTGTGAAGCTTTGTGCTGTCAAACTCATTTTCCTGGCAAGGCTGAAATGTGTCCTTAGCTAAAAGGTGACCCCTTGAGTCCTGTGTCCAGTTCTGGGCCCCTCAGTTTAAGAAAGATGTTGAGATGCTGGAAGGTTGCCAGAGAAGGGCAACAAAGGTGGGGAGGGGTCTGGAGCACAGCCCTGTGAGGAGAGGCTGAGGGAGCTGGGGTTGCTTAGCCTGGAGAAGAGGAGGCTCAGGGGAGACCTTCTTGCTCTCTCCAACTCCCTGAAGGGAGGTGGTAGCCAGATGGGGGTTGGTCTCTTCTCCCAGGCAGCCAGCACCAGAACAAAAGGACACAGCCTCAAGCTGTGCCAGGGGAGGTTTGGGCTGGATGTTAGGAAGAAATTCTTCCCACAGAGAGAGCTTGGCCATTGGGATGTGCTGCCCAGGGAGGTGGAGTCCCCATCCCTGGTGGTGTTTAGGAAGAGCCTGGGTGAGGCACTTGGAGCCATGGTTTAGTTGATCAGATGGTGTTGGGTGACAGGTTGGACTGGATGATCTCAGAGGTCTTTTCCAGCCTGGTTAATTCTGTGATTCCATATTCTGTAAAATGCTAACTAGAGGCTCACCAGATTATTTGGGGTTTTTTTGGTGGTAGAAGTTTACAGGACAGTGTGGAGAGACTTCTGAATTCCTTGCTCTTCTCTCTGTGTCCAACAGGCTGATTGTCATCTTTGTTCCACTTAACCTAGGACTGTTTGCTGCTTGCTATGAGAGTCTGCTGCTGCCAGGTCTGGCAGATATAGAGAAGGTCTAGCACCTTAAGAAAGGGAGAGGGGGGGAGGAAAAGAGTCTTACTCTCTGCTACAGAACTAAATCTATTCATTTTTTTGCTTGGCAGGTCATTATTACTGTGCTGCCCCAGTCCAGTTTCTCAGAATAGGTTTTTGTAGCTGCAAGGCTCCAAGGGACCCCTGGGTCTCAGACCCATTGATAGGCTGCTGGCCAGCAGATGTAACTGCACAGTAAGCAAATCCCTGACCATCTGTGGCTTAAACAAACATCCACTTCAATTTGTCACTTTACCACACTTACAGGAGGTGGTGGAACCAGGATGTGGTGGGCAAGGACTTGATTCATTAAAGGCTGCCCGGGAACTAAAAGGCTTAGGGAAGTGTTCACTTGGAGTAATTGTAGGCAGTGCTAAGTGTGGTATTACACACTTGGTAGCCACTCCTGTTAGCTTTAGCCATTCTTTAATGCTGCCATGAGGCCTGGCATGGGTAGGACAGAGTCAGCAGGAGGCACCAGTAAAGGAGAGCAGGTGCTGAAGTTGGTGCAGCAGTGGCCTCTGTGTCTCCAGGGAACGTGCTGCAGTGTTCCTAGAGCCTGCTCACTCTGCTCTTGGACTGTTAGCTTTTCTTCAGGGCATTTTGCTGCTTCATTCTTAGTTCACTCTCCTTGGTTTCTTTGCCTTCTCATAGTCTAGGTTGGTTTTAAAATGTTTCTGCTTAGTTTATTCAGTGTGAGGCAATCTTACCTGAGCAAAAGATAAGTTGGATAGTAAACGCTGGCTACACTTGGTGGCTGGTAGCCTGTCTAGCTTCATCTACCTCCAACCACCCTGTCATGGGCAAGGAAACCTCCCACCAACCCAGGCTGCTCAAGGCCTAATCCAGCCTGGCCTTGAACACCTCCAGGGAGGGGGCAGCCACAACCTCCTTGGGCAACCTGTGCCAGTGTCTCACTGCTCTTACTGTATAGAATTTCTTCCTCATCTCCACTCTCAATCTTCCAGCTCAAAGCCATTGTCCCTTTCCTGTCACTCCCAGTCCTTGTCAGGTGTCCTTCCCCAGCTTTCCTGGAGCCCCTTCAGGTACTGGAAGGCTGCTCTAAGGTCTCCCTGGAGCCTTCTCTTCTCCAGGCTGAACAGCCCCAACTGCCTCAGCCAGTCCTGACAGGGGAGGTTCTGCAGCCCTCTGATTATCTTGGTGGCCTCCTCTGGACCCTCTACAGCAGCTCCAGGTCCTTCTTGCGCTGGGGGCCCCAGAACAGGAGGCAGTGCTGCAGGTGGGGTCTGAGCAGAGCAGAGGGGCAGAATCCCCTCCCTGTGCTGCTGCTCTCCCTGCTCTGGCTGCAGCTCAGCACACAGCTGCCTGCTGGGCTGCCAGGGACCAGTGCTGGCTCCTGGGAAGTTTGTCACCAGCTGACACCCCCAAGGCCTTCTCCTCCAGACTGCTTTCAAGCCACTCCACTAACAGTCTGTATTTGTGCTTGGGATTGCCCAGGCCCAAGTGCAAGGACCTTGCATGTGGCCTTGTTGAACTAGGTTGGCTTGTGCCCACCTCTGCAGCCTGTCCAGGTCTCTCTGGATGGCAGCCCCTGTCCTGCAGTGTGTCAGCTGGGCCACTCGGCTTGGTGTCATCCGCAGACATGCTGAGGGTGCACTCAGTTCTCTGTTTCTGGCACTATTCAGTGCCTTCAGTTTCAGTTCCCATTTTCAAACCCTCAAGAGTTGAGTCTGTGGCTGGATAGGATCAGTGTTGGAATGTCAGCATATTCTCTTCTGAGTTACTAATTAAGTACAGCACAGTAAAGCTAGAGAAGTATGTGAAAGTGGAGTCTGCACACAATTGCCTAAGAGGAAGAGGAAACAGCACTGGAAACAGGACTGGTTGTACATGTGTGTAAGAGTGCCTTCACTTGTCTCTTTTACTTATAAGCTGCTGCAGTATTGTGAAGGGAAGAAGAAGTTCTGGTGCTATCACTAATGTTTATTTAACTGTGAAGTCTCTAACCATGCAGTTTCTAAAGGAAGTTTTTTTCTGAGCAGAGACATAAACCAAAGCTTGTTTCTTAAAATGATCTTTTTCTGCTGTGGAAACAAGATGTGATTTGTTCTTTCTCCACATTGGCTCCATGCTCAGATTAAAAAGCCTTCTCTTCTAAAATCATAGAATGGTGGGGGTTGGAAGGGACCTCTGGAGATTGAGTCCAACTCCCCTGCCAAAGCAGGATCACCCAGGGCAGGTCACACAGGAACACATTCAGGTGGGTTTTGAAAGTCTCCT
Organism: Colaptes auratus; assembly: GCA_015227895.2. Taxonomy (NCBI): domain Eukaryota; kingdom Metazoa; phylum Chordata; class Aves; order Piciformes; family Picidae; genus Colaptes; species Colaptes auratus. Next base: position 2,351,321 of record CM037644.1, read on the forward strand.
GAGAAGGAGACTCCACAACCTCTCTGGGCAGCCTGCTCCAGGGCTCTGGGACCCTCACAGTAAAGAATTTTCTCCTCCTGGTGTGGTGGAACTTCCTGGGTTCTAGCTCATACCCATTGTTCCTTGTCTTATCACTGGGTACCACCAAAAAGAGCCTAGCACCTTTGTCTTGGCCCCCAACCCTCAGATATTGCTAGACATTGATCAAATCCCCTCTGTCTTCTCCTCTCTAGACTGAACAGCCCCAGGGCTCTCAGCCTTTCCTCACCAGACAGGTGTTCCAGTGCCTTCATCATCCTCATAACCTCTGTTGGACTCTCTCTGGCATATCCCTGCCGCTCTTGAACTGGGGAGCTCCCAACTGCGTAGAATATTCCAAGTGTGGTTTGAGGAAGCTTTTCTAGGTGTAGGTTTTACAGTTAATATTCCAGGTGATAGAGTAATTAAATTTCAACTATGCCAAAGGCATATTAAAAAGCCAAAACACACCAAAGCCAAGCAGACTATTTGTAGGAGGATGGTTTAGGTGGCATTAAATACTTGAATGTGAAATCCTCTTTTCTGTGAGCACGTAACAGCTGCTGGAAGTTAAACCTCAGTGTTCAGTGCTCAGGTGTAACTTCATAGCAAGTTGTGTCTGTGCTTTCCACTGGAGTTGTCCCATTTGTGGGAATACTGCTGCCAAGTGTGAATCCTGGGCTTTGTGATTCCCTAATAAATGCTCATGGGGCTTATGAACCAGGTCTGAGTTTCTGTCTGCTGATGCTGGTTGACAGCCTTCTGAACATGAGCCAGCAGTGTGCTCAGGCGGCCAAGAAGGCCACCAGCATCCTGGAGACCTTCCAAAGTGTAACCCAGGAGATTATCATGCAACATGGAGGCATAGATATGAAATAATAAGGGAGGAGGATGTGATTCATCAGACTCACAGCCCCACTGAAGCTGATGCAGGTTTGTTCTTGGCTTCAGTAAAGTTCCACCTGTTTGATTTATGGAACATGTGAGCTGGAGACAATGGCAAACATGCAGCAGAGCTTTTTGCCTTCTCAGTGCTGAGAAGACTCATGGGAGCTTTTTGTCAAGGGCTTGTAGTGATAGGGCAAGAGGCAATGGCTTTGAGCTGGAAGAGAGGAGATGAGGAAGAAATTCTTCGGAGTGAGCGTGGTGAAACACTGGAACAGGTTGCCCAGGGAGGTTGTGGATGTCCCCTCCCTGGAGGTGTTGAAGGCCTTGAGCAAGCTGGGCTGGTGGGAGGTGTCCCTTCCCATGGCAGGAGGTTGAAACTAGATGATCTTTAATGTCCCTTCCAACCCAAACCACTCTGTGATTCTGTAACTTCCCATGCAACAAGGAGAATGCATTGGTCAGTTGAGCTTCCAGGGAGCTACAGATGTCTGGCAGGCACATCAGAGTTGCCTACTGAGCATTAGAGTTGCTGGGTGTTGAGTTGGTTCTGTGTGATCCTCCAGCATGGTTCCTAATGTTGGGGAGCAAATATGTATGTCAAATAAGCAGTTGTGTGGAGAAGTTGTTTTGCTGTAGTTCTTGAGCTTGCTGTGCCAGTAGATCCTAAATTTGGCCTCCTCTGCAGCTGAAGGGGTTGCTGTTTATATTCACTGTGGGCAATCATTCTACACTTAGAAATATTTCAGTTGGTCAGTGATCAATTTTGCAACCTAAGGAGCTGTTAGAGTTCTGTTATTTGGTAGCCAGTTTGGGTTTTTTTCCCTTTATTTTAAAGGATAATTTAATCATCTCTGTATAACAACACTAGTCTTGCATTGTCCTCAAGAGCTGAATTCTGAGCTTTCAAGCAGGATATGTAGAGTTGGAGGGGAGTGCTGGAGATGCAAGAGGACATCCCTCTTGATAGAAGCTTGGTAAGCCATTCAGCATTCCAGGATTGGGGCAGAGTGGCTGGAAACTGCCCAGCAGAGAAAGACCTGGAGATGTTGATCAACAGCCAGCTGAAGATGAGCCAGTGTGTGCCCAGGTGGCCAAGAAGACCACCAGCATCCTGGCCTGGATCAGCAATGGTGTGGCCAGCAGGAGCAGGGCAGGGATTGTCCTCCTGGACTCTGCAGTGGTGAGACCACAGCGTGAGTCCTGGATTCAGTTTTGGGTCCCTCACTCCAAGAAGGACATTGAGGGGGTGGAGCAGGTCCAGGGAAGGGTCTGGAGAACAGGGCTGGGGAGGAGAAGCTGAGGGAACTGAGGGTGTTTAGTATGGGGAAGAGGAGGCTGAGGGGGGAGACAGCTCCTTGAAAGAAGGTTGGAGCCAGGTGGGACTTGTCTCTTCTGTGTAATAACAAGTGACAGGATGAGATGAAACGTCCCCAAATTGCATCAGGGGAGGTTTAGGTTCGACATTAGAAGAAACATCCTGAAAGGGTTCTCACACAGGCTGTATTCCTCCCCATCTCTGGAGGTATTTCAAGGAGGCAGAGATGTGGTGCTGAGGGCCATGGTTTAGCGGCAGCCTTGGTAGAGTTAGGGAACGGTTGGATAGGATCTTAAAAGGCCTTTCCAGCTGAAACGATTCTTTAAGCTCAAGAGTTCCTTCTCCCTGAGGTTCCTGATTATCAGGATCAATCAGGAGTTTTAGAATCCTGCTTATCTCTGCATTGTGATGCAAAGTGCTAGGGAGCTTATGCAAAGCAGTGGTGATCAGAAGCTAGGAGGTAAAAAAGCCTTTTGAAGAGTGTCTTTTTCCCCACACACACACTAAATCTAGCTTTCTCCCTTATTCCCCCCCCCCCATTTTTTTCTTCATTTTATTTGTTTAACCTTCTAGCAGGTGATAATGTGAGAGCAAGCTGCTTTTCCTTCAAACACACTCTGCTGTGTTCCCTTCTTTGCAGGGTACCCATAGGTTTGCATTTGGTGTGGTTGGTTGCAGTGTTTTTGAGGTAACTGTTGTTTGGAGGAGATTTTTGTGGGGGTGTGTGTTTGTTTGCTTGCATTTTCTCCCTTTTCTTCCATAGCTCTGTGTTTGGAAGCTCCAAGTAAAGATTTGTTTTCCATTTGTGCTACCAGCAGAATTAGAGTAGAATTAACCAGGTTGGAAAAGGCCTTTGAGATCATCAAGTCCAACCTATCACCCAACACCATCTGATCAACTCAACCAGGGCACCAAGCACCCCATCTTCTCAGCTGCCTGGATCCCCACAAGTCCATGGGACCAGGCAGGATCCATCCCAGGGTGCTGAGAGAGCTGGCAGATGAGCTGGCCAAGCTGCTCTCCATCATTTTTCAGCAGTCCTGGCTCACTGAGAGATCCCAGAAGACTGGAAGCTGCCAACGTGGTGCCCATCCACAAGCAGGGCCGGTTGGAAGAGCCAGGGAATTATAGGCCTGTCAGCCTGACCTCAGTGCCAGGCAAGATTCCCATCCACAAGAAGGGTCAGATGGAGGAACCTGGAAACTATAGGCCAGTCAGCCTGACCTCAGTGCCAGGGAAAATGATGGAGCAGATTATCCTGGCGGCAATAACTGTGCACCTGCAGGATAGCCAAGGGCTCAGGCCCAGCCAACATGGATTTAGGAAGGGCAGGTCCTGCCTCTCCAACCTGATCTCCTTGTATGATCAGGTGACTGCCTGGTGGATGTGGGGCAGGCTGTGGATGTGGTCTACCTGGACCTCAGCAAGGCCTTTGACACCGTCCCCCACAGCAAACTCCTGGCCAAGCTGGCAGCCCCTGGCTTGGACAGCAGCACTCTGAGCTGGGTTAGGAACTGGCTGGAGGCTGAGCCCAGAGAGTGGTGGTGAATGGTGCCACAGCCAACTGGCAGCCAGGCACCAGTGGTGTGCCCCAGGGATCAGTGCTGGCCCCCATGCTCTTTAACATCTTTATTGATGATCTGGATGAGGGCATTGAGTCCATCAGCAGTAAATTTGCAGCTGACACCAAGCTGGGGGCAGGAGTTGATCTGCTGGAGGGCAGAGAGGCTCTGCAGAGGGCCCTGGACAGGCTGGACAGATGGGCAGAGGCCAAGGGCAGGAGATTGAACACATCCAAGTGCCAGGTGCTGCACATTGGCCACAGCAACCCCAGGCAGTGCTACAGGCTGGGGTCAGAGTGGCTGGAGAGCAGCCAGGCAGAGAGGGACCTGGGGGTGCTGCTTGATGGGAGGCTGAACATGAGCCTGCAGTGTGCCCAGGTGGACAGGAGGGCCTATGGCATCCTGGCCTGCATCAGGAAGAGTGTGGCCAGCAGGAGCAGGGAGGTCATTGTGCCCCTGTGCTCAGCAGTGGTTAGGCCACACCTTGAGTCCTGTGTCCAGTTCTGGGCCCCTCAGTTTAGGAAGGAGGTTGAGCTGCTGGAAGGTGTCCAGAGAAGGGCAACAAAGTTGGTGAGGGGGTTTGGAAGACAATCCCTTTGAGGAGAGGCTGAGGGAGCTGGGAAAAGCTCTCTAAGATCATCAGCCCAACGCCACCATTGCCCCAAGTGCCACGGCCACAGGTTTCTTGAACACCTTCAGGCATGGGGGACTCCACCACCTCCCTGGGCAGCCTGTTCCAACCCCTGACCACTCTTGCAGCAAAGATATTTTTCCTAATATTCAACCTAAACCTTCCCTGGTGCAACTTGAGGCTTCATTCTGTCATCTGATACTAGAGAGAAGAGACCAACCTCTACCTTGCTCCAACCTCCTTGAGAGTTATAGAGGGCAAGAAGGTCTCACATCAGCCTCCACTTCTCCAGGTCCCTCAACTTGTCCTCCCCAGCCCTGTTCTCCAAACCCTTCACCAGCTTCCTTGCCCTTCCCTCTGGGCATGGTCCAGCACCTCAGTGTCATGACTCTAGTGCACAAAGAGCTGCCAGTCAATAAATCTCTGTTTCAGCCACCCTTATTGGAAAGGTTCTTTGCAGCACCCACACCCCAAGTATCTCATGACCATTTTAAACCTAGCCTGATTCTCCTGGTGGTGGCTGCAGCTGGCCCCTGTAGGTCTAATTCTTTACAGAATCACCAAGGTTGGAAGAGACCTCAAAGATCATCGAGTCCAACCTGGCACCACAGACCTCATGACTAAACCATGGCACCAAGTGCCACATCCAATCCCCTCTTGAACACCTCCAGGGATGGGGACTCCACCACCTCCCTGGGAAGCACATTCTAATAATGAACTACTCTCTCAGTGAAGAATTTTCTCCTCACCTCCAGTCTGAACCTCCCCTGGTGCACCTTGAGACTGTGTCCTCTTGTTCTGGTGCTGCTTGAGAGAAGAGACCAACTCCCTCCTGGCTACAACCTCCATTCTGGTAGTTGTAGAGAGCAATGAGGTCTCCCCTGAGCCTCCTCTGCTCCAGGCTAAGCAACCCCAGCTCCCTTAGCCTCTCCTCTCAGGGGCTGTGCTCAAGGCCTCTCCCCAGCCTTGTTGCCCTTCTCTGGACACCTTCAAAGTGTCTCAATGTCCTTCTTAAACTGAGGAGCCCAGAACTGGACACAGGACTCAAGGTGTGGCCTAACCAGTGCAGAGTACAGGGGCAGAATGACCTCCCTGCTCCTGCTGGCCACACTATTCCCAATACAGGCCAGGATGCCATTGGCCTTCTTTAGTTCCTGTTGTGCTTGGATGTTTTTTGGCCCAGACTTGGCTAAGGCATTTCTAGAGAAACAGGCCAGCAAATTCTGTAGGGATCCCCAGTTAGGAGAGCAGAGCTGGATTGTGGTGGGGAGCAGGTGGTTGTTTTCAGTCTAGTTTCTAAATACAGCTTTGGAACACTTGGGGCAAACAAACCCCTATCAGCAAATTTTAATGCAGTGTTACAAGCAGGGGGTGAGGTGCAGAGTGGGTTTTCCAGCCAAGCCTTGTACTTCACCTTCGATTTGTAGTGCTTACAAGGGTTGTACTGTGTCAAAGCAAGGCCAGCAGCGTGCCTCTGACAGAAACCAGTAATGAATGCTCAGGGGAAAGGGCAGACCCAAGGCCAGCATGATGGTAATGCTGTTGGACTACTTACTGCACACTGCTGGAACCTGACAGCTTGAGGATTTGGGGGTTTCCTTTTGATCATGGCTTAAATTTATCCGAGATACCTTCCAATGGCTTTGCCTCCAAACTGAATGAGGTCCTAAAATTCTCTCCCCTGGAACTGTCTATGCTTTGCCTTTTAATCATTGTCTCACAGTCAAAAAAAGACTTCACTCTTCCTGTGGAAAAAAAAAACAACCCTATGCTGCAGTCAGCTTCTTGGTTTTGTAGTTCCTCTTTGAAAGGTAGCCCTAGAAATAATGCCCTCCCTTGTGCTGCTTCTGCAGAGAATGTGAATTGAAACACCCTGGGCTTCATGAGTGTCTTCTTGTTACTTATCACACTCCCAGTTTAGAATCTTCCAGTCTCAACTGGTTAAGCAGAGAATACTTCCAATCTCACATCTAGAGGAGTTGTCATCTTAAACCATCTGCACTTCTGCATTTAGCTGCTTTCCTTCATTCTTCAGTCTGTTAACCCTTACAGACCCATTCTCGTGTCAAGTGCCAGCAGCATGCTTCCATCAGCTGAAGTCTGTCTTGTCTGCAGGGAAACACTCAAATCCAGAAGTGTTCTCCTCTGTTCTTACAATGTTTTCTTAGCCATACATTGACAGATTGCACCAGGAAGAATGCCAGTCCTAGAGCCTAGGTCTTTCTGCTTTGTGCAGCTGGAGTTTGCAGAGCTCGATGTCAGCAGTGGGTGCCCTGATCTAAAGGAAGGCTTTGTGGCACTTCAGCAAATCATAGAATTGTTAGGCTTGGAAGGGACCTCAAGGATCAGCCAGTTCCAACCCCCCCTGCCATGACCAGGGACACCTCACACTACAGCAGGTTGCTCACAGCCACAGCCAGCCTGTGAATGTTTCTTGGAGGTGATGGAATGATGCAGCCAGTCAGCTCAAATGTCACAGACTCTACACTTCAGGAAGAGAAGTTGAGGCTACTTCCAACAATACTGCCCCTGGAAAGTGATGTTTCATTGTACCAGTCCATTTTACTTGGTGAGCCTCTGTAGCATGTTGCTAGGCACACTGACAGTTTGCATTCAGCCTACCACCATCACATGTTCTAATCTGCAAAGATAGCTTCTACCCTTTTGTCCTGCACCCCACACTAAATGGGGACAAGGCTGAGTTGGGGCTGTTCAGACTGGGGAAGAGAAGGCTTCAGGGAGACCTTAGAGCAGCCTTCTAGTTCCTGAGAGGGCTCCAGGAGAGCGGGTGATGGACTTTAGACAAGGGTTGGGAGTGACAGGATGAGGGGCAATGGCTTTGGGCTGGAAGAGGGGTCATTGCATTGGAGATGGGGAAGGAATTCTTTAGAGGGAGGGTGGGTCTGGAACAGGTTCCCCAGGGAGATTGTGGCTGCTCCCTCTCTGGAGGTGTTCAAGGCCAGGTTGGATGGGGGCTTGAGCTACCTGGGCTAGTGGAAGGTAGGGACACCCATGGGCAGGGATGGCTATGACAAAGGGGTTGGAAACGGATAACCTTCAAGGTCCCTTCCAACCCAAAACTAATTTAAAAAAGAAAAAGGAGTTATTGTGCCTCAGGTGCAAGCCTTTACATTGCCTTTGTTAAACTGGTGTCTGCCAGTCAGGGTCACAATGGCTGCCATCCTGTCCCTCCAGCATGTGAGTTCCCTCTTCCCTCCCTCCAACTTGCAGTGGCCTTTGCACTTCCTGGGGGCACATTCTACCCTGTTTCCCAGGCTGGTGATGCAGACACTAAATGATTCTGATTCCAGTGATGGCCCTGAGAAATGCTGCTCATAGATTGTTTGCTAGTTCTAACCTTCAGGCTGTTGAGCCTGACAGTGACTTGGAACTACTCTTCCAGCCACTTTCTAGCCTGTTTCTTCAGTCTGTTGTAGAACAAAGGAAATAAACTGTGGACTGCATACAGGTGAGAACTGCCTGATAGCCAGGCCTAGGAGTGCTGAGGAATGCAATTAAATCCAGTTGGTGGCTGGCCACAAGTGATGTCCCCCAGGGCTCAGTGCTGGGGCCAGTTCTCTTCAATGGTCTTTGATAAAGATCAATGATCTGCACAAGGAGTTTGAGGGCACCCTCAGTAAGCTTGCAGGTGACACTAAATTGGGAGGGAGTGTTAGTGTGCTGGGGGGTAAGAAGGCTCTGCAAAGGCACTTGGCCAGGCTGGATAGGTGGAGTGAGGCCATTTGTATGGGATTCAACAAGGCCAAGTTCTAGATTCTGCCATCTGGGTCACAGCAACCCCAATGAAGACTTCAAGCTTGGGACAGAGTGGCTGGAAAATGCCCAGCACAAAAGGACCTGAAGATGTTGGTTGGTAGCCAGATGAACATGAGCCAGGGGGTGCCCAGGTGGCCAAGAAGGCCACCAGCAGCCTGGCCTGGATCAGCAATGGTGTGGCCAGCAGGAGCAGGGGCAGGGATTGTCCTCCTGGACTCTGCGGTGGTGAGACCACAGCGTGAGTCCTGGATTCAGTTTTGGGTCCCTCACTCCAAGGACATTGAGGGGATGGAGCAGGTCCAGAGAAGGGCAACAAAGCTGGGGAAGGGGTCTGGAGAAGAGGGCTGGTGAGGAGCAGCTGAGGGACCTGAAGGTGTTTAGTGTGGAGAAGAGGAGGCTGAGGGGAGACCTCATTGCTCTTTGCAACTCCCTGACAGGCATTGTAGTGAGGTGGGGGTTGGGCTCTTCTGCCACGTAATTAATGACAGGACAAGGAGAAATGGCCTCAAGTTGCACCAGAGGAGGTTTAGGTTGGAGATGAGGAAAAATGTCTTTGCTGCAAGAGTGGAAAGGGATTGGAATAGGCTGCCCAGGGAGGTGGTGGAGCTGTTCAAGAAATGTGTGCCTATGGCGCTTGGGGATGTGATTTAAGACCATGGTGATGTTAGGAGGATGGTTGGGCTCTGTGATCTTGGAGCTCTTTTCCAACTCTCTGATTCTCTGTCTGTTCCAATGATGATGTGAGAGGAAGTGAGCACAAAGCCAGTTATTTCATACCAGTGTTAGGAACTGAGAGCTGAAGCCTGAAATAGTAGGGGATCTGCACAGCTGTTCAGCTTTTCTTAGAAGCCACATCCTTTTGAGATGTCTGGGGTAGGCTGCAGAGTTGCTTTCAACCACAGTAGACAGTGGTTCTCAAGGTTTTTTTTCCCCAGATAGTATCATGAGGGTTTCACACAGGGTTTGGTAGTGAAGTGGTAATTTCCAGGATTCTTGGGTACCACCCCACTGGAATTTTCTGCCCTTTGTGAAGATTTCATGTGGTCAGAGCTAGGGGGAATGGATCCAAGCCAGAGGAGGGGAGCTTAGATGTCAGGAAGTTCTTTACCATGAGGGTGGTGAGGCACTGTTCAGGTTGCCCAGGGAGGTGGTGAAAGTCCAGGGAATTTTTTTAAGGCCAGGCTGGATGTGGCTCTGGGCAACATGACCTAGTGTGAGGTGTCCCTGCCCATGGCAGGGGGGTTGGAACTGGACGAGCCTTGAGGTCTCTTCCAACCCTGACAGTTGTGTGATTCTGTGTCTCTTTTTATAGTGCTGAGGTTTGGCTTGGGTTTTGCATGCAGATTTGCATACTGCAGTCATGCATTGTCAAAATCACTCAAGTGCTAGGTTCCCACTGTCCAAGAGAGCACTCTCTCTGCTCTTAGGCTGGGCTGCATTACAGCCTTAAGTTTAGAGCTAGATGTGTTTGGGGTTTGTGACTTTATGCAAATGTGTAACTGGAGAATGGGGACAGGCTGAGGGAGTTGGGGCTGTTCTGCCTGGAGAAGAAAAAGGCTCTAGGGAGACCTTAGAGCAGCCTTCCAGTACCTGAAGGGGCTTCAGGAGAGCTGGGGAGGGACTTGTGACAAGGACTGGGAGTGACAGGATGAGAAACAATGGCTTTGAGCTGGGAGAGGAAAGATTGAGACTGGAGATGAGGAAGAAATTCTTCAGAGTGAGGGGGGAGAGACACTGGCACAGGTTGCCCAGGGAGGCTGTGGCTGCCTCCTCCCTGGAGGTGTTGAAGGCCAGGCTGGATGAGGCCTTGAGCAGCCTGTGCTGGTGGGAGGTGTCCCTGCCCATGGCAAAGGGGCTGGAATGAGACAATCTTTAAGGTCCCTTCCAACCTAAACCATTCAGTGAATCTATGAATGTCTCCATTACTGTGCTTGCAATAAAGGTCTATGTTTCTTTAGGTGAGAATTGCAGTTCTTGAGATAAAATATGTAAGGGGTTTTTTCCAACTTGTCTCTAGCATTGCAGATATTTTGTACAGTAAGATTAGCTGCTGAAGAGTCTTGAACACAAGTATTATGAGGAGCATGTGAGGGTACTGGGATTGTTTAGTCTTCAGAAGAGAAGGCTGAGGTAAGATGTCTTTGATGCCCTGAAAGGAGGCTGGAGCCAGGTGTGGTTGATATCTTCTCACATGCACAAATGACAGGACAAGAGGAAACAGCCTCAAGTTTTGCCAAGGGATGTTCAGGTTGGGTATTAGGAGAAATATCTTCCCAGGAAGTGTTCTCAGGCACTGTCCCAGGCTGCCCAGGGAGGTGCTGGGGTCACCATCCTTGGAGGGGTTTAAAAGCTGCGTGGATGTGGTGCTGAGGGATGTGGGTTAGTGGCAGCGGCTTAGCAGCAGTGGTGAGATTGTGAGCTCTGGGTGGGTGGTTGGACTTGATCTCAGAGCCTCTTTCAACCTCAACAGTTGTGTGATTCTATGTTTAGATTCTAATGCAGCTGTCAAACAGGAAAATTAATGTTTGAATAGAATAAACCAGGTTGGAAAAGACCTTCAAGATCATGGTGCTGGGCTTGTAGCTGAAGGTAGGGGTAAGTTACTGCTGTGCAAAGAACTAGGGGAAGAATAATTGCACAGAAAACCAGGCTGACAGAGGAGGGACAACCACCACTGATAGCTGCATTTTACATGTTCTTAGTGCTGTTATTTTCCTGTTACAGTTGCAAATCAGACAATCTTCCAGTGTTTGGAAGTCTCTTATGTATTAATTCAGGCCTAGCCAGCATGGATTTAGGCAGGGCAGGTCCTGCCTGACCAACCTGATCTCCTTCCATGATCAGGTGACTGCCTGGTTGATGTGGGGCAGGCTGTGGATGTGGTCTACCTGGACCTCAGCAAGGCCTTTGACACCGTCCCCCACAGCAAACTCCTGGCCAAGCTGTCAGCCCCTGGCTTGGACAGCAGCACTCTGAGCTGGGTTAGGAACTGGCTGGAGGCTGAGCCCAGAGAGTGGTGGTGAATGGTGGCCAGCTGGTGGCCAGTCACTAGTGGTGTGCCCCAGGGATCAGTGCTGGGCCCCATGCTCTTCAACATCTTTATTGATGATCTGGATGAGGGCATTGAGTCCATCAGCAGTAAATTTGCAGATGACACCAAGCTGGGGGCAGGAGTTGATCTGCTGGAGGGCAGAGAGGCTTTGCAGAGGGACCTGGACAGGCTGGACAGATGGGCAGAGGCCAGGGGCAGGAGATTGAACACATCCAAGTGCCAGGGGCTGCACATTGGCCACAGCAACCCCAGGCAGTGCTACAGGCTGGGGTCAGAGTGGCTGGAGAGCAGCCAGGCAGAGAGGGGCCTGGGGGTGCTGGTTGATGGGAGGCTGAACATGAGCCTGCAGTGTGCCCAGGCGGCCAAGAAGGCCAATGGCATCCTGGCCTGCATCAGGAACAGTGTGGCCAGCAGGAGCAGGGAGGTCATTCTGCCCCTGTACACAGCAGTGGTTAGGCCACACCTTGAGTCCTGTGTCCAGTTCTGGGCCCCTCAGGTTAGGAAGGAGGTTGTCTTGCTGGAAGGTGTCCAGAGAAGGGCAACAAAGTTGGTGAGGGGTTTGGAACACAGCCCTATGAGGAAAGGCTGAGGGAGCTGGGGTTGCTTAGCCTGGAGAAGAGGAGACTCAGGGGTGACCTTCTTGCTCTCTGCAACTCCCTGAAGGGAGGTTGTAGCCAGGCAGAGGTTGGTCTTTTCTCCCAGGCAGCCAGCACCAGAACAAGAGGACACAGTCTCAGGCTGCGCCAGGGAGGTTTAGACTGGATGTTAGGAAGAAGTTCTATACCGAGAGAGTGATTGCCCATTGGAATGTGCTGCCCAGGGAGGTGGCAGAGTCACCTTCATTGGAGGTGTTCAGGAGGAGACTTGCTGGGGTGCTTGGTGCCATGGTTTAGTTGTTTAGGTGGGTTGGATTGGTTGATGGGTTGGATGCGATGATCTTGAAGGTCTCTTCCAACCTGGTGGTGTATTGTATTGTATTAATTCTGTGCAGGAGCATCTGGTCCAGTTGAATTATTTTACACTTCTTGCAACACCTTGATTCTTAGGGCCATGCCAAGAATAACAGTGGGGAGTTCTCTCTCTTGCTGCAGGGGAAAAAATAATGGACTTGGTGGTTTTATAGTTGATTTGATGTTTGTTTTTTTTTTCCCTCTCTTTTATTTTGCTTCTAGATCTTTCAAAGAACAGATTTACTGAAATTCCTCCTGATGTCTGGCTGTTTGCACCACTAGAGACTTTAAACTTGTATCACAACTGCATCAAATCCATTCCAGAATCTATCAAAAACCTGCAGATGCTCACATACCTGAACATCAGGTGAGTAAAGCTCATTATTTGGGATCTTCATATAACTTCACCTCATTGGAGAGGTCACATTCTACTTCATCAAGTCATTGTGGCTTCATTTTTGCCCAGGCAGGTAAGATAGGTAAGGGGGTCGAGCCCAGAGAGTGGTGGTGAATGGTGCCACCTGCAGCTGGAGGCCAGGCACCAGTGGCGTCCCCCAGGGGATCAGTGCTGGGCCCCATCCTCTTTAATATCTTCATTGATGATCTGGATGAGGGGATTGAGACAGTCATAAGCAAATTTGCAGATGACACCAAGTTGGGAGGAGATGTTGGTCAGTTAGTGGGCAGCAGGGCTCTGCAGAGGGACCTTGCCAGGCTGGACAGATGGGCAGAGGCCAACAGGATGGCATTCAACAAGTCCAAGTGCCAGGTGCTGCACTTTGGCCACAACAACCCCATGCAGAGCTACAGGCTGGGGTCAGAGTGGCTGAGAGCTGCCAAACAGAGAGGGACCTGGGGGGTGCTGATTGACAGCTGCCTGAACATGAGCCAGCAGTGTGCCCAGGTGGCCAAGAAGGCCAACAGCATCCTGGCCTGCATTAGGAACAGTGTGGCCATCAGGAGCAGGGAGATCATTGTGCCCCTGTACTTGGCATTGGTTAGGCCACACCTGGAGTCCTGTGTCCAGTTCTGGGCCCCTCAGTTTAGGAGGGACATTGAGACACTTGAAGGTGCCCAGAGAAGGGCAACAAGGCTGGGGAGAGGCCTTGAGCACAGCCCTGTGAGGAAAGGCTGAGGGAGCTGGGGTTGCTTAGCCTGGAGAAGAGGAGGCTCAGGGGAGACCTCATTGCTCTCTACAACTCCCTGAAGGGAGGTTGTAGCCAGGAAGGGGTTGGCCTCTTCTCTCTAGCAACCAGCACCAGAACAAGGGACACAGTCTCAAGCTGCACCAGGGGAAGTTTAGGCTCGAAGCGAGAAGGAAGTTCTTCACTGAGAGAGTGATTCGCCATTGGAATGTGCTGCCCAGGGAGGTGGTGGAGTCCCCATCCCTGGAGGTGTTCAAGAGGGAATTGGATGTGGCACTTGGTGCCATGGTCTAGTCATGAGGTCTGTGGTGCCAGGTTGGACTCAATGATCTTTGAGGTCTCTTCCAACCTTAGTGATACTGTGATACTTCTTTTGTTTGTTTGCTTTATCCTTGGTGGTTTAGGGCTAGCAGTTGTTGCTTCCTTTGCAGGAAGGAATTGACTGCAGGAGGAAATTTTAGTTGGTCAACTCTGGTAGCTAAGGAGAAGGAGACTTTACAAAGCTGGCTTTGATGTTAGTATTATGCAAACAGAAAATGCTTAGAAACTACAGGTGTAATACTTTGCTGCCTTCAAGAGCACTTCAAATACTGTGTCCAGTTCTGGTGTCCCCATCCCAAGAAGAACACAGAACTGTTGGAGTGAATCCAGAGGAGGCCACAAGGATCACAGGATGTTAGGGGTTGGAAGGGACCTACAAAGGTCATTGAGTTCAATCCCTCTGCCAGAGCAGGACAGGTTGCACAGGAACACACTCAGATGGGTCTAGAAAGTCTCCAGAGAAAGAGACTCCACAACCTCCCTGGGCAGCCTGTTCCAGGGCTCTGTGATCCTCACAGTGAAGAAATTCCTCCTCATTTTGAGGTGGAACCTCCTGTGGTGTAGTTCATATCTAGCACTCCCAGAGGAGTGTGGGCAGCAGGGCAAGAGAAGGGATTCTGCCCCTTGAGTCTGCTCTGCTGAGACCCCACCTCCAATCCTGCCTCCAGTTCTGGTGTCCCCAGCAGAAGGACAGAGCTGCTGGAGTGAGGCTAGAGGCCGCAGGGATGATTCAAAGGCTGGAGCACCTCTGCTGTGAGGACAGGCTGAGGGAGCTGGGGGTGTTCAGCCTGGAGAAGAGAGGTTTCTCTGAATGTTAGCTGCAGTTATAGTACATCCTCATTTCATCAAGCCAGATGGGGACCTAACATTGACATATGTGAGAGTGCCTTTATCGGGTAAGGAATTCAGGGTGGAGGTTGTAACTTAAATTTAGATGTAATTCTAGTAGGTGGAGAGTATCTTCTGGAACAGGGGAAAAGTTGTACACTGCATCTCAAGCTCCACATCAGGCTCACAAAGATAACAACCTGGCCTTGCTTCTTCATTTGTGCTTCCTTTCCAGTCGAAATCTCTTATCAACGTTGCCAAAATACCTGTTTGACCTTCCACTGAAAGTTCTGGTTGTCAGTAATAATAAGCTGGTCTCCATTCCAGAAGAGATTGGGAAGCTGAGAGACCTGATGGAGCTGGTAAGTAGATCTCTGAACCGTGATAGCAAGCACACTTACTAAGCAATGAGCAGGCAGAGGATGCGCGGCAGAAATAGCTGCGGTCTGCGTTCACTCTGTGCGGCTTTGTCACCCTCTAGTGCTTGTGTCCGTAGTGCTAGGAGCCTGCTGGTGCTCTTGGGAACCGTGGATTGGTTCAAGGCTTTTGAAGGAAGAAGGCATTGTCTGAAAGGCAAATCATTTGCCAGCAGCACAAGCAGTAGTTAACTGATAGGGGAGCTACACCTGGAGCTCCTCATTCCTAGGCCACTGTTTTCATCTCAAAGGCAATCTTTCATCAGGCATCGGTTCAACTTGTTGAATTCTCTTTCTGAAGCATGAATCACTGAATGCAGGAGGAGCAGTGAGCTCTGGTGGGGCCCTTCTTCCCTTGGTGCTAAACCCAGGAAAGACACAATTTCTTCTTTTGCAGTATGCTTTAGAGTCGTTTTGATAGCATTTTTCCTTTGTTTAATTAAATTGAAAACATCAGTTATTAATTCTCTCTATTGTCTTAGGATATCAGCTGCAGTGAGCTGCAGGTTCTGAGTTACTTTATTAATTATCTATCTTAGGATATAAGCTGAAGGTTCTGAGTTGCTTTATTATCTTTCTGAGGATATCAGCTGCAGTGAGCTGCAGGTTCTGAGTTACTTTATTATCTTTCTGAGGATATCAGCTGCAATGAGCTGCAGGTTCTGAGTTACTTTAATTATCTATCTTAGGATATCAGCTGCAATGAACTGCAGGATCTTAATTATATCTTCCTTGAGATACTACTTGCAATGAACATTAGGTTCTGAATTTATTAGCTGTATCTTTGGCTATTAGCTGCAATGAACTTCAGGTTCTTAATTCGTTGATTAAATGTTTCTTAGGATAGCTGCAGTGAGCTGCAGGTTAACTCATTAGATGTTTCTTAGGATGTCAGCTGCAATAAGCTACAGGTTCTTAAGTTACTTTAATTATACCTTTTCTAGAATCTCAGCTGCACTGAATTCAGGTTCTCAGTATATTAATTATATCTCTCTTAGGGTATTAGTTGCAATGAACTTCAGGGTTTGAATTTATTGATTACATCTTAGGATAGTAGCTGCAATGGACCTCAGGACCTTAGTGAAGTTATTTAATTATATCTTTCTCAGGACATCAGCTGCAATGAACTTCAGGTTCTTCCCCAGCAGATAGGAAAATTACAGTCACTTAGAGAATTAAACATAAGAAGAAACAATCTCCATATGTTGCCAGATGGTAAGCTATTAGCCTTCATTTATTTGGTGCTGGGAAATTAGGTGAAGTGTTAAGAAGGTTTCTGATTCTTTCCTTTTATTTCCCTCATTGCAGAGCTGGGAGACCTGCCCTTGGTAAAGCTGGATTTCTCCTGCAATAAAATTACTGAAATCCCCACTTGTTACAGAAAACTACGTCACTTACAAGTGATAGTTTTGGATAACAATCCAATGCAGATCCCTCCAGCACAGGTCAGTACTGCAGCATTCCAGGGCATGCTTTAGGATCACAATCCAATGCAGATCCCTCCAGCACAGGTCAGTACTGCAGCATTCCAGGGCATGCTTTAGGATCACAATCCAATGCAGATCCCTCCAGCACAGGTCAGTACTGAAGCATTCCAGGGCATGCTTTAGGATCACAATCCAATGCAGATCCCTCCAGCACAGGTTAGTACTGAAGCATTCCAGGGCATGCTTTAGGATCACAATCCAATGCAGATCCCTCCAGCACAGGTTAGTACTGAAGCACTCCAGGGCATGCTTTAGGATCACAATCCAATGCAGATCCCTCCAGCACAGGTTAGTGCTGAAGCATTCCAGGGCATGCTTTAGGATCACAATCCAATGCAGATCCCTCCAGCACAGGTTAGTACTGAAGCATTCCAGGGCATGCTTTAGGATCACAATCCAATGCAGATCCCTCCAGCACAGGTTAGTACTGAAGCACTCCAGGGCATGCTTTAGGATCACAATCAATGCAGATCCCTCCAGCACAGGTTAGTACTGAAGCATTCCAGGGCATGCTTTAGGATCACAATCCAATGCAGATCCCTCCAGCACAGGTTAGTACTGAAGCATTCCAGGGCATGCTTTAGGATCACAATCCAATGCAGATCCCTCCAGCACAGGTCAGTACTGAAGCATTCCAGGGCATGCTTTAGGATCACAATCCAATGCAGATCCCTCCAGCACAGGTTAGTGCTGAAGCATTCCAGGGCATGCTTTAGGATCACAATCCAATGCAGATCCCTCCAGCACAGGTTAGTACTGAAGCACTCCAGGGCATGCTTTAGGATCACAATCCAATGCAGATCCCTCCAGCACAGGTTAGTACTGAGCATTCCAGGCATGCTTTAGGATCACAATCCAATGCAGATCCCTCCAGCACAGGTTAGTACTGAAGCATTCCAGGGCATGCTTTAGGATCACAATCCAATGCAGATCCCTCCAGCACAGGTTATGCTGAAGCATTCCAGGGCATGCTTTAGGATCACAATCCAATGCAGATCCCTCCAGCACAGGTTAGTGCTGAAGCATTCCAGGGCATGCTTTAGGATCACAATCCAATGCAGATCCCTCCAGCACAGGTTAGTACTGAAGCACTCCAGGGCATGCTTTAGGATCACAATCCAATGCAGATCCCTCCAGCACAGGTTAGTGCTGAAGCATTCCAGGGCATGCTTTAGGATCACAATCCAATGCAGATCCCTCCAGCACAGGTTAGTACTGAAGCATTCCAGGCATGCTTTAGGATCACAATCCAATGCAGATCCTCCAGCACAGGTCAGTACTGAAGCATTCCAGGGCATGCTTTAGGATCACAATCCAATGCAGATCACTCCAACACAGGTCAGTACTGAAGCATTCCAGGGCATGCTCTAGGATCACAATCCAATGCAGATCCCAGCAGCCCAGGTGAATACTGAAGCATTCCAGCTGAGCAGTTTGCAGTAGGCTCTTGGGGAGAGGAAGCTGTTTAACTTACACCAGCCAGGTTGTCTCTCTGCTTTGGGTTCTTTATTTTTTAGCTGTATTACTCCTCGAGGGAAGTTCTGGGTTACAAAGTCAGCGTTTAAAGCATTTGTTGGGTTACAGAGTCAGTGTTTCAAGTGTTTGCTGGGCTGCATTTGCAAAAGGCATGCTGTGTACTAAGCTCTTGCTGTTTGTTTCCCAACAGATCTGTTTAAAGGGTAAGGTACATATCTTTAAATTCCTCAGCATCCAGGCGTGCCTCAGAATAGACAAAAAGCCAGATTCCTTGGATCTTCCCTCCTTAGGGAAACGAATCCCCTCTCAGCCACTCACAGACAGGTGAGCAGTGGGCTTTTGTTTGCTTTTGCTTCAGCTTTATTGCAGGTAACCCCTCTAATTTCAGACCTTTATAAATCACCTTTGTTTGGAAGTCATCACCTTTCTGTTCTGAGGTCGTGTTCCTGGAAGCTGAGTTGGCTCATCTGAGCCGCCATGGAGAATCTTCATTGCTTTGGGCTCCAGATTTGGACATCAGAACAAGGATGTATTTGAAATGGATTTCTTGGAAAACTGAGTTACTTCCCAGAGAGAGCTGTCAAAACAGGAGAGATGTTGCCACAAATGTCCTGATTGGTTTGTTGAATGTAAAGTCTGCCTCCCACATATTTATTTATATATATATATATACACACACACACATAAAGTGTGTGTGTGTGTGTATATATATATATTAAGGAAAACTGAGTTTAAAAGTCATGATATTTCCTTGATATTTTGATTAGTCAGGATCCAAAAGTGCAGACTATATTGTTGGACTTGTGGTCTGAGTACCTCTTAACTAATGAAATAGGAATGCTTTTTGTGCTTCCTAGTGTCGGTTGCCTTGCCATCTGGAGCAATACTCCCTCTCTTTTTTCCTTGTCTCTATTTTCTTCAAATGCCACAGGCAGTTGGTGCCTCTCTCTCTCTTCTCAAGGCTGAAGGATGGGCTACAAGAGTTGGGGCTGTTCTGCCTGGAGAAGAGAATGCTCCAGGGAGACCTTTGAGCAACCTTCCAGTACCTGGAGGAGCTCCAAGAGAGCTGGGGAGGGACTTTGGACAAGGGCTGGGAGTGCCAGGATGAGGAACAATGGCTTTGAGCTGGGAGAGGGGAGATTGAGAGTGGAGATGAGGAAGAAATTCTTTTAGAGTGAGGGTGGGGAGACACTGGAACAGGTTGCCCAGGCAGGTTGTGGATTCCCCCTGCCAGGTTGGATGAGGCCTTGAGCAGCCTGCTCTAGTGCAATGTGTCCCTACCCATGGGAGGGGGTTGGAACTGGATGATCTTTAAGGTCCCTTCCAACCCAGGCCAACCTAGGATTCTATGAGTTAACTAATATTTAATTTGTAACCTTTCCTTTGGTTCTGTGAAGCTGTGTCACTGTGATAGTGAGCTGTGAGATGGCAAGACCAGGTTTTCTTCCTTTGGCCCTCCTCCAATACCCCCTGAAGCCCAGCGCCACAGATCCCTGTGCTTGGGAGGTGGTGCAGCCTTTGAGGTCTCTTGTGGCTGAGAGACTGGGGTTGGTTGGTTGGTTTGTTTTATCCTTTGTGTTGTGTTCTCCTCCCAGCCAGGGCAGGTGTTACCTCTTCTGCTTGGGCTCTTGGCTACCAGTCTCCAGTCTAAGTCTCCCCCTTTCCAGCTCAAAGCCATTGCTCCTTGTCCTGTTGCCAGGCTTAGCCCAGTTACCCATCAGAAGGTAACCAACATGGCTTTATGCCATGAGCTGTGCTGGAGCTGTGTGAGCCAGCCAGGGATATTGGCAATACACACAAACCCTCAGTCATGCATTACATCAGAATGCTTTTTTATGTCAGAAAGCTTAGTTTTGGAGGAACTATTTCATGGACATTGAAGCAGGGTTAGCTTAGTACAGTCACAGAATTGTTTCAGTTGGAAAAGACCTCCAGGATCATCGAGTCCAACCATCAGCCCAGCACCACCACCGTTAAACTAGAGTGCCATGGCCACAGGGTTTCTTGAATACCTCCAGGGATGGGGACTCCACCACCTCCTTGGGCAGCCTGTGCCAATCCCTGACCACTCTTGCAGCAAAGACATTTTTCCTCATCTCCAACCTAACCCTCCCCTGGCACAACTTCAGGCCATTTGCTCTCCTCCTGTCTCCTGATACCGGGGGAGAAGAGCCCAACCTCCACCTCACTGCAACCTCCTTTCAGGGAGTTCTAGAGAGCAATGAGGTCTCCCCTCAGCCTCCTTTTCTTTGCAGATGTGACAGTTTGTTAGGGAATGTTCATTTCCTACTAGAAGTAAACCTTTCTTGCCAGTAGATTGCAAGGAATTTGGGTGGTGGGTTGGAACTAGATGATCTTTAAGGTCCTTTCCAATCCAAACTGTTTTATGAATTGTGGACATTCAGAAGCAGCCTTTTCTGCAGGCAGCATGTTTGATGGCAACACAGCACTTCCAAAATGGCATAGGTGCAGCTAGAGTATAGTTGTTGATCTTTTCCACTTCAGTTGTGCTTTGAATCACTGTTCTGGGGCAGCTCTTGCAGCAGACACCAAAATCTGCCCTCTGCACGTGGGGCAGGGAGCAGAAATCCTGTCTCAGCTGCAGTCCATGAGTATGTGCAGCATTTGTGTTAGGGTGCTTGTTTTCTCTTTCTGTCATCACTCTGGGGGGTGTTTCTGTGTTGTTTTTCTTCATCTAGCATGGAGGACTTTTATCCCAATAAAAATCATGGCCCAGACTCTGGCATTGGAAGCGATAACGGCGATAAAAGGCTGTCCACAACAGAAGTGAGTACTGTGTCATTCCTGCTTTGTAAGAGGTCTTTCTGTCCTTTGTACTTAACTGAGTTGCATTTAACCTTCTGAATTAACTAACTGACTGCATTAGCTAAGTAGTATTTAACACTACAGCAGGCTGCCCAGAGAGGTTGTGGATACAGGAGGAGACTTGATGGGGTGCTTGGTTGCGTGGTTTAGTTGATTAGGTGGTGTTGGATGATAGGTTGGACACGATGATCTTGAAGGTCCATTCCAACCTGGTTTATTTTATTCTATTCTACATACATTTGTCTACAGAGATCACTTGTAGTGAGGCTTGTTTGTTGCTTTAAACCCAGCAGGTCTCCCAAAAGCTTATTAAAACCTAAACAATAGTGAGGGTTACTAATCATAGAATCAACAAGGGTTGGTAAAGACCTCAGAGATCATCAAGCCCAACCTCTCACCCTACACCTCCTGACAGCTAAACCATGGCACCAAGTGCCTCATCTAATCCCTTCTTGAACACCTCCAGTGATGGCACATTCCAGTGGCCAATTACTCTTTCTGGGAAGAACTTTCTCCTCACCTCCAGCCTAAACCACCCCTGGCACAGCTTGAGACTGTGTCCTCTTGTTCCTGTGCTGGGTGCCTGGGAGAATAGAGCAACCCCCACCTGGCTACAACCTCCCTTCAGGGAGTTGGAGAGAGCAAGAAGGTCTCCCCTGAGCCTCCTCTTCTGCAGGCTAAGCAACCCCAGCTCCCTCAGCCCCTCCTCACAGGGCTGTGCTCCAGACCCCTCCCCAGCTTTCTTGCCCTTCTCTGGACACCTTCCAGCAGTTCAACATCTTTCCTAAACTGAGGAGGCCAGACCTGGACACAGGCCTCAAAGGTGTGGCCTCGGCAGTGCTGAGCACAGGGCACAATGACTTCCCTGCTCTTGCTGGCCACACTCTTCCTGATGCAGGCCAGGATGCCCTTGGCCTTCTTGGCCCCCTGGGCACACTGCTGGCTCATGTTCAACTGCTGTCAACCAGTACCCCCAGGTCCCTCTCTGCCTGGCTGCTCTCAGCCGCTCTGTCCCCAGCCTGTAGCACTGCCTGGGGTTGTTGTGGCCAATGTGCAGAACCTGACACTTGTTGAATGCCATCCTGTTGGCCTCTGCCCATCTGTCCAGCCTGTCCAGGTCCCTCTGCTGATCTCTCCTACCCTCTAACAGCTCAACTCCTGCCCCCAGCTTGGTGTCATCTGCAAATTTACTGTTGATGGACTCAATCCTCTCCTCCAGATCATCAATAAAGATATTGAACAGTATGGGGCCCAGCACTGATCCTTGGGGCACACCACTGGTGCCTGGCTGCCAGCTGGCTGTGGCACCATTCACCACCACTCTCTGGGCTCAGCCTCCAGCCAGTTCCTAACCCAGCTCAGAGTGCTGCTGTCCCAGCCAGGAGCTGCGAGCTTGGCCAGGAGTTTGCTGTGGGGAGCATTTTCAAAAGCCTTGCTGAAGTCCAGAGAGACTACAAACATACACCACATACACCACACAAGTTTGGTCCAAATAAACTTTCATTACCCCTTCCTTTCATTGACAAGAAAATGAAGTTTTAAATCAAGTTTGCCTTTTGTGTAGAAAGTGACTTCACACATTCAAAGGTCTAAACCAATTCCTTAGGTCAGGATTCAGTTTTAAAATGTATGGGATTTGGTCTGGAATGAACCTTAGCCAGAATGGGCAAAGCAACCTGTAGATAATTCCTGTCTCATAGTGGCAGTCTAATGGTTTAAAACCCCCACAGATGTTCAAAGAATCTCACACAGAGTGTTAGGGGTTGGAAGGGCCATGCAGAGATCCCCATCTCAGAGCAGGATCACCTAGGGCAGGTCACACAGGAACTCATCCAGGGAGGGAGACTCCACAACCCTGCTGGGCAGCCTGCTCCAGTGTCTCACATCACATACCAAGCACTTGTCTTTTACTCCCTAAACAATGACTCTCTCGAACCTCCTTACCATTTCCCCCCCCCCAAAATCCTCCACCCACAAAACCCCCTCTCCTGACTTGGTATTTTCTGTCCTGGGAGCCATCCCTTGTGGTGGGCTCCCTTGCAGGGTATCTTGTGGGCTCTTAGCAAAGCTAATGATGTCATTTGTGTGTGCTCAATGTGCCTGTCTCTGCAGCCCTCTGATGATGATACCATCAGCCTTCACTCCCAGGTGTCAGAATCGACAAGAGAGCAGACATTAAGGAATGACAATCATGTCATGGGCAGTAAACTCGATCCCCAGAAAGGTAATGACTGTTGTGCTTCTGCCAGCTCAGGCAATGGGAATACTCAAGTGGTCTGATAGCACAAAATTCCATCACCACCTTGGTGTTGGACTTCCATCGTTCCCAGAAACAAAGGAACAGTCACAGACAGACAAAGGCCAGAAAGGAAGAAACAAGGCTGGCTCAAGGAGATGCAGTTTCATTGTTGTTCTTTCTGTGGCACTGGGCTGAGAGATGTGGGGCTGTTAAAGTCTGGAGATGAGAAGGCTCTAGGGAGACCTTAGAGAAGCCTTCCAGTACCTGAAGGGGCTGCAGGAGACCAGGGGAAGGACTTTTACAAAGGCATGGGGAGACAGGATGAGGGACAATGAATTTGAGCTGGGAGAGGGGAGATTGAGACTGGAGATGAGGAAGAAATTCTCTTAGAGTGAGGGTGGGGAGACACTGGCACAGGCTGCCCAGGGAGGCTGTGGATGTCCCCTCCCTGGAGGTGTTGAAGGCCAGGTTGGATGAGGCCTTGAGCAAGCTGTGCTGGTGGGAGGTGTCCCTGCCCATAGCAGGGGAGTTTGAACTGGTTAATCTTTAAGTTCCCTTCCAAGCCAAACCACTCTGTGAATCTATGAATCTGTGGGGTTTTCACCTGTGCTTAACCTCTCTCAGGAGTACCACTTGGTTTAATTCCATCCTTCCCTCCTTCCTCACCCCTCACTAGACCAGGAGGTGTACGATTACATCGATCCCAGCGCCGAAGAGGGAGCTGTCCCTGAGCAGAGAGATGCCCAGATTGGACCATTGCTGTCTTACATCAAGGTAGCTTGGCACAAGGAGGGGGAGGGGGGAAGTCTCTCTTCAGCAGGCTTGCTTTGTTTAAAAAAACCTTCCAGTCTAAGAGTGTGGGGTTTGGGTTTTTTGTTGTTGTGTAAGGAACGTGGGAAACATCCTGAGAAATCCCAGAAGGTAGAACAGAATGAGGACTGGGCAGAGGAAAAGAGGTAAATCTCCATCTTTTGGGGGTGAGGGTAGTTGTGGTTTACTCCTTGCATGTGGAGCAAAGAAAATCTCATGTTGCATGGGTAGGGAGCTCCTTGGGTGGGAAATAAGCTGACAAGCAGCACTGCTTGGTTCTTGTCCTGCAACAGAGCCGTTTCGGGGGCGGGGGGGTTGTACTGAAGTCAGGCAGGTCACTGATGTGTCATTTCTCAGACTTCAGAAAGAGCAGCTGCTGGCTGAAGATGATGATGAACTCAAAGAAGTGACTGACTTGAGAAAGATAGCAGCTCAGTTACTGCAGCAGGAACAGAAACACAGGTATTGCAATACTAGTTCAGGTAACTGGGGTTGGAATGAATGGATTCATTCTCTTTAACTTGCCTCATACAAAAGCTCTCAGCACCTTAAGACCTGCAGAAGCTTTGTCCAGCTGTTAACACAGTTACTGACACACTTTTAAGACACCTGTCTTGTGTTTCTTACCATGAATCTGCTGTCTAGAGATGCAGTGATGTTCCCTCTGTGGAGAGGAAGAGATGAGCAGGAAAGTCTCTGGGTTGATGTGCTGAGGTATGCTGAGAAGGCAGATCGTGGAACAGGTTGCCCAGGGAGATTATGCCTGTTGTTGGATGAGGCCTTGAGCAACCTGGGCTAGTGGCAGGTGTCCCTGGTCGTGGCAGAGGGTTGGAACTACATGATCTTCAAGGTCCCTTCCAACCCAAACCATTCTGTGTTGGGCATCACAACACAGAGATTGTTGAAAAGGTGATGGAGAGTGAGCAGCAGATGAAAGGAATGGACTAGAGAACTGTGTAGAAGCAGCAGGTGGGACTTGGCTGCACTTGCAGAGGATGTGAAGAGGCTCAAGCAGGAGGGTGGTGCTTCTGGTGGTGCTTCTGGTGGTGCTTCTGGTGGTGCTTCTGGTGGTGCTTCTGGTGGTGCTTCTGGTGGTGCTTCTGGTGGTGCTTCTGGTGGTGCTTCTGGTGGTGCTTCGGTTCCTTTTTACAAAGCAGGCAAATAACCAGTGAACTACTTAGCTCTTTATTGAAAGGGGAAAGTTTGTAGCTCATTAACTGAGTGTTCATTGGCAGTCGTTCTTCATCAGGCAGGAATGGATTTAAGCTTACACCACCTTAAACAGTGTTTTTGTTTCCTCTGCATTGCTGTGTAGTGCTGAGATTCTGCACTGCTGCTGGTGCTTTAAGATCTGGCTTCCTGACACTGACTAGCAGAGCTTTCAGCATTCCCTGGCAATTAAATAGAGTTTAGATTAGAGTAGGAGGGAGGGGGGAGGAAGTGGAGGGAGGGAGTGGGTGAGGGGGAAGGTCGTGGGTGAGGGCTGGGGGAGGAGGAGGAGGAGGTCGTGGGTGAGGGCTGGGGGGAGGAGGAGGAGGAGGAGGTCGTGGGTGAGGGCTGGGGGGAGGAGGAGGAGGAGGAGGTCGTGGGTGAGGGCTGGGGGGGAGAGGAGGAGGAGGAGGTCGTGGGTGAGGGCTGGGGGGAGGAGGAGGAGGAGGAGGTCGTGGGTGAGGGCTGGGGGGAGGAGGAGGAGGAGGAGGTCGTGGGTGAGGGCTGGGGGGAGGAGGAGGAGGAGGGGTCGTGGGTGAGGGCTGGGGGGAGGAGGAGGAGGAGGAGGTCGTGGGTGAGGGCTGGGGGGGAGGAGGAGGAGGAGGAGGTCGTGGGTGAGGGCTGGGGGGGAGGAGGAGAGGAGGAGGAGGAGGTCGTGGGTGAGGGCTGGGGGGGGGAGGAGGAGGAGGAGGAGGTCGTGGGTGAGGGCTGGGGGGAGGAGGAGGAGGAGGAGGAGGTCGTGGGTGAGGGGGGGGGGGGGGGGGGGGAGGGGAAATGTAGTGGGTGGGAGGGATGTAACAGCAGAAGTGTGTGTGGGGGGCAAGGTTTTCTTTAGGATGCCCTTTCTCTCTCTGCATTTCATTTGTAGAGCAGGTTTTCTCCAGAACTCCCTGCTGTCTGTTTAAGAACTGCTTATTCCCTCTATGAAAGGAGAAAATCAGAATGAAATCCTCTTGCCAACACATTCTTTCTTACACCCCCACCCCCCAAAAAAAAGGGCAAAGAATGCTCAATGTCCTTGCACTAATTTATGCCTACAGGGAGGAGGTGTTTCTCTGAGAGCACACTTTTACATGCCAGCTGTTTGTGTTGCAGGTGGGGCTTGCTTGATTAGCTTTCCTTATTTCCTGGCTCTCTTAATCATTGGAAATACCAAAGCACTTCTCCTCTGAAGTACTGCCGCTTCAGTTTGGCTGATCACATGTCGGTGTGCCTTACTGCAGGCCCCTTGCTAATGGTGCTGCTTTGTCCTCGAGTTGTGCAGGCAGTTAAGTGAAGTTTTACCTCCCAGCGTTTCTGCTTTTGAAGGCTGTCCGTGTGTCTTTTAAGTGCATGAGGGCAAAATCCCCTCAGATAGAAAATTCAGCCCTGGTTCTGAATCCCTCTTCTTGTGAGTTGATCTTTTCCTGCCATAAACAGCGAGGAGAAGAATATTGAGGGGTTCAGTGCAGGTATTGCTGTGTGAGTTGATCATTTCCTGCCATAAACAGCAAGGAGAATATTGAGAGGTTCAGTGCAGGTATTTCTGTGTTTGAGTTGATCACTTCCTGCCATAAGCAGCAAGAAGAATATTGAGAGGTTCAGTGCAGGTATTTCTGTGTGAATTGATCATTTCCTGCCATAAGCAGCAAGGAGAAGAATATTGAGGGGTTCAGTGCAGGTATTTCTATGTTTGAGTTGATCACTTCCTGCCATAAGCAGCAAGAAGAATATTGAGAGGTTCAGTGCAGGTATTTCTGTGTTTATGAGTTGATCACTTCCTGCCATAAGCAGCAAGGAGAAGAATATTGAGGGGTTCAGTGCAGGTATTTCTGTGTTTGTGAGTTGATCATTTCCTGCCATAAGCAGCAAGGAGAAGAATATTGAGGGGTTCAGTGCAGGTATTTCTATGTTTGAGTTGATCACTTCCTGCCATAAGCAGCAAGAAGAATATTGAGAGGTTCAGTGCAGGTATTTCTGTGTGAGTTGATCACTTCCTGCCATAAGCAGCAAGGAGAAGAATATTGAGGGGTTCAGTGCAGGTATTTCTGTTTGTGAGTTGATCATTTCCTGCCATAAGCAGCAAGGAGAAGAATATTGAGAGGTTCAGTGCAGGTGTTTCTGTGTTTGTGTGAGTTGATCATTTCCTGCCATAAGCAGCAAGGAGAAGAATATTGAGGGGTTCACTGCAGGTATTTCTGTGTGAGTTGATCACTTCCTGCCATAAGCAGCAAGGAGAATATTGAGGGGTTCAGTGCAGGTGTTGCTGTGTGAGTTGATCACTTCCTGCCATAAGCAGCAAGGAGAATATTGAGGGGTTCAGTGCAGGTATTGCTGTGTGAGTTGATCATTTCCTGCCATAAGCAGCAAGAAGAATATTGAGAGGTTCAGTGCAGGTATTGCTGTGTTTCTGTGAGTTGATCTTTTCCTGCCATAAGCAGCAAGAAGAATATTGAGGGGTTCAGTGCAGGTATTGCTGTGTGAGTTGATCATTTCCTGCCATAAGCAGCAAGGAGAATATTGAGGGGTTCAGTGCAGGTATTTCTGTGTTTGAGTTGATCATTTCCTGCCATAAGCAGCAAGAAGAATATTGAGAGGTTCAGTGCAGGTATTGCTCTGTGAGTTGATCATTTCCTGCCATAAGCAGCAAGGAGAAGAGTATTGAGGGGTTCAGTGCAGGTATTGCTGTGTTTATCTGTGGTCACTATGTTCTATCTGAGCAAAGAGACTCCTGAGAGAAGCCTGCATCCCAAAATAATTGCTCCTCAATGGTGCTGCTGTTCATTCAGTGTTGGTTGGTTGGTGGCTTTGTGTTTGGTTTTAAATATTATGCAGTCTCTTTCTTTTCTGCTTGCTTTGCTGATGACTTCCCTGTCCTCTCTCATCAACCTGTCCTGCTTCCTGCTTCCTTCTGTGGCTTTGGTGTCCATGAAATGTGAATGCAGACGAAGGCCCTTAAGCTATAGAACTTCATTCAGTGAGAAACTCTTCCAGAGGACAAGGGCAGCAGGACGTGCATCAAGGTATAAAATGTGTGCAGAGCTTCAGTATGCCAGAGTGTGGATAAACACCACCCTACCCCCTCAGTTTGGGGCATTTATTTAACAAAGCCAGGATCAAGGGCTTGGGCAATTAGCCTAGGATCATGTGTGAGCAAAAATGGATTGCAGTGCTTTTACTGTTCTGTAAGATGAAATACTGCTTCAGGAAAATATTTCCTTAGGCAGCTCTTCAAAGAGCAATTCAAAACAGTCCAAAGCTAGAAGCATAATTTTCTGTATGTTGCTTTCTCTTCTTTCTCCTCCTCTGGAGACATTCAAAGCCTGCCTAGACACTTCCCTGTGTGACCTGCCCTGGGTGATCCTGCTCTGGCATCAGGGTTGGACTTGGTCTCCAGAGGGTCCCTTTCACCCCCTACCATTCTGTGATTCTTTTGTTTGAACTGTATGGTGTTTCAAGTGTAGAACCTCAGGCAAAAGAGGGGTTTGATTGTTTGATTTGGGTTTAAACTGATTGTTTTCAGTGACAATTTCATTCTGCATTAGAAAGCCCTGAAGGAAGCATTCACAACCTCCCAGGTGACAAGAGGTCTGGAATGGGCTGTGTAGGTCAAGCCCAGATGTGAGGGGATGAACCCAAGAGAATTCAGACTTTGTTATTTTATCAGTTGAAGCTCCATAACTTACTCTGGATACTCCTGGATCTCTTTCATGGCATCATAGAATAGAATCTTAGAATCAATAAGGTTGGAAAAGACCTTAGAGATCACCAAGTCCAACCTGTCACCCAACACCTCCTGACAACTCAACCATGGCTCCAAGTGCCACATCCAATCCCCTCTTGAACACCTCCAGGGATGGGGACTCCACCACCTCCCTGGGCAGCACATTCCAGTGACCAATTCCTCTTTCTGGGAAGAACTTTCTCCTCACCTCCAGCCTAAACTTCCCCTGGTGCAGCTTGAGACTGTGTCCTCTTGTTCTGGTGCTGGTTGCCTGGGAAGGCAGAAGGTAGCTTAGATGAAATAAGCTTCATTAGCACCAAAGGAGCCCATTTCAGTTTGCATCAAAATGAAGTCTGAGTTCTTAGCTGACAGTGGCTTCTTAGAACTGTGCAAATTCTGAAGAGCACAGGAGCAGGGAGGTCGTTCTGCCCCTCAGTCTCAGCACTGGTTAAGCCACACCTTGAGTCCTGTGTCTAGTTCTGGGCTCCTCAGGTTAGGAAAGATGTTGAGCTGCTGGAAGGATGTCCAGAGAAGGGCAACAAGGCTGGGGAGGGGTCTGGAGCACAGCCCTGTGAGGAGAGGCTGAGGGAGCTGGGCTTCCTTAGCCTGGAGAAGAGGAGGCTCAGGGGAGACCTCATTGCTCCCTCCAACTCCCTGAAAGGAGGTTGTAGCCAGGAGGGGGTTGGTCTCTTCTCCCAGGCAAGCCAGCACCAGAACAAGAGGACACAGTCTCAAGCTGTGCCAGGGGAAGTTTAGGCAGGAGGGGAGGAGAAAGTTCTTCCTAGAAAGAGAGATTGGCCATTGGGATGTGCTGCCCAGGGAGGTGGTGGAGTCCCCATCCCTGGAGGTATTAGGAAGATCCTGGATGAGTCCCTTGGTGCCATGGTTGAGTTGATCAGATGGTGCTGGGTGACAGGTTGGACTTGATGATCTCGAAGGTCTTTTCCAACCTGGTTAATTCTATTCTATGGCCACAGAGCAGAGCCATAGGTGAAGACAGCAGATTGCTCCTAAAGGAGCTTAAAATACCTTTTTCTTTCTTTCTTTCTTTTTTTTTTTTTTTTGGTCTCACTGTAAAATATTCAACATCTTCATGCACTTTAAAGATCCTGGGCAGCACCTGTTTGTTTAAACTTTAAGATAGCTAACCTTAAAAAAGGTTACTCTTAAAAAAGCATTTCCACCATTCACTGAGTTTGTGTCCCTTAGTCATGCTCTTAGGTTTGCTCACAGTAGGAAAGGCAAAGATCATCGACTCAGAAAGGGGCCTCAGATCATCAACTCCAACCCCCCTGCCATGGGCAGGGACACCTCTCAGCTAGCCCAGGTTGCTCAAAGCCTCATCCAACCTGGCCTTGAACACCTCCAGGGAGAAGGCATCCACAGCCTACCTGGGAAATGTATTCCACCCTCACACTGAAGAACTTCTTCCTCAGCTCCAGTCTAACCCTCAGCTTCAAACCATTCCCCCTCGTCCCTCATGAAAAGTCCCTCTGCAGCCTTCTTGTAGGATCTCTTCAGGTACTGGAAGGCATCCTGAGGGGCAGAGATCCCCTCTGGGGCCTTCTCTTCTCCAGGCTGAACACCCCCAGCTTCTCAGCCTGGCCTCTTAGCAGAGCTTCTCCAGCCCTTGGATCATCTTTGTGATCAGAGGAGGCCTCACTCCAGCAGCTCTGTGTCCTTCTGCTGGGGGCACCAGAACTGGAGGCAGGATTGGAGGTGAGGTCTGAGCAGAGCGAAGGGGCAGAATCCCCTCTGCTGCCCTGCTGCCCACCCTGCTCTGGCTGCAGCCCAGCACACAGCTGCCTGCTGGGCTGCAGGAGGGCACTGCTGGCTCCTGGGGAGCTGCTCAGCACCCAGTATCCTCAAGTTTTTTGTCTTCAGGGCTGCTCTCAACCCACTCTGCACCCAGCCTGGATTGGTGCCTGGGGTTGGCCTGACTCAGTTTCAGGACCTTGCACTTTGAACCTCATGCAGCCATTCAGTTAGGGTTGCTCAAAACATGGGAGAACGAGTGACTGAGAGGAGGCTTCCCCCAGGGATCAGTGCTGGGCCCCATGCTCTTTAATATCTTCATTGATGATCTGGATGAGGGGATTGAGTCAGTCATCAGCACATTTGCAGATGACACCAAGTTGGGAGCAGATGTTGGTCAGTTAGAGGGCAGAAGGGCTCTGCAGAGGGACCTCAACTGACTGGGCAGATGGGCAGAGGCCAACAGGATGGCATTCAACAAGTCCAAGTGCCAGGTGCTGCACTTTGGCCACAGCAACCCCATGCAGAGCTACAGGCTGGGGTCAGAGTGACTGGAGAGCTGCCAAACAGAGAGGGACCTGGGGGTGCTGATTGACAGCTGCCTGAACATGAGCCAGCAGTGTGCCCAGGGGGCCAGGAAGGCCAATGGCATCCTGGCCTACATTAGGAAGAGTGTGGCCAGCAGGAGCAGGGAGGTCATTGTGCCCCTGTACTCTGCTTTGGTTAGGCCACCCCTTGAGTCCTGTGTCCAGTTCTGGGCTCCTCAATTTAGGAAGGACATTGAGACACTTGAAGGTGTCCAAAGAAGGGCAACAAGGCTGAGGAGAGGTCTGGAGCACAGCCCTGTGAGGAGAGGCTGAGGGAGCTGGGATTGTTTAGCCTGGAGAAGAGGAGGTTCAGGGGAGACCTTATTCCTGTCTACAACTCCCTGAAGGGAGGTTGTAGCCAGGTGGGGGTTGGTCTCTTCTCCCAGGCCCCCAGCACCCGAACAAGAGGACACAGTCTCAAGCTGTGCCAGGGCAAGTTTAGGCTGGAGGTGAAGAGAAGCTCTTCCCAGAAAGAGATTGGCCATTGGGATGTGCTGCCCAGGGAGGTGGTGGAGTCCCCATCCCTGGAGGTGTTCAAGAGGGGATTGGATGTGGCACTTGGTGCCATGGTCTAGTCATGGGGTCTGTGGTGACAGGTTGGACTGGATGATCTTTGAGGTCTCTTCCGGCCTTGGTGATTCTGTGATCTGTGAACTTCTAGAGAATATTTTACAGTATCATAATTGGTTTTGCCATCAACTTGATCTATAGAACCATAGAATAACTTGAGTTTCAAGGGACCTCCAAAGGTCATCCAGTCCAACCCCCCTGCCTTCAGCTGGGACATCCTCCACTGCATCAAATTGCTCTGAGCGTTGCTGAGCCTGATCTTGAGTATCTCCAGAGCTGGGGCCTCAGCTACCTCCCTGGACAACCTGTTGCAGCATGCCACCACCCTCATGGTTCAGAACTTGTTCCCAACATCCACTCTAAATCTGCTCTGCTCTCATTTCAAACCACTGCCCCTCACCCTGTCAGTGCAGGCCTTTGGAATCAGTCCCTCTGCAGCCTTCCTGTAGCCCCCTTCAGGTACTGGAAGGTGACTTTCTCATTGCTTTCCATTGAAGACATCAGCTTAATTTAAATTTATGCCTAAAAAGGAATTACTTGCCAACAGCAGGTTTAGATTGTGCTCTGATAGCACCTGCTCTGAGTGCTTCTCTCTGTAACACTTTTTACAGGCTGGAGTATAATTAAATTCTGCAATGCACCCTCAAAAGTCAAAGAAAAAAAGGTTCCTGGAGACAAATTACAGTGAGCAGATGCTGCAGGCTGGAAGAGGAGAGATTGAGACTGGAGATGAGGAAGAAACTCTTGAGAGTGAGGGTGGGGAAACACTGGAACAGGTTGCCCCAGGGAGGTTGTGGATTCCCCCTGCCAGGTTGGATGAGGCCTTGAGCAACCTGCTCTAGTGCAGTGTGTCCCTACCCATGGCAGGGGGTTGGAACTGGATGATCTTTGAGGTCCTTTCCAACCCAAGCCAACCTAGGATTGTCTAGAGTTGTTCAAGGCCAGGCTGAACGATGCCTTGAGCAAGCTGGGCTGGTGGGAGGTGTCCCTGCCCACGGCAGGGGAATTGGAACTGGATTCTCTTGAAGGTCCCTTCCAACCCAAACCATTCAATGACTCTCTGAAA
Organism: Colaptes auratus; assembly: GCA_015227895.2. Taxonomy (NCBI): domain Eukaryota; kingdom Metazoa; phylum Chordata; class Aves; order Piciformes; family Picidae; genus Colaptes; species Colaptes auratus. The sequence goes on from CM037644.1 coordinate 2,383,952, forward strand.
CTGAATGCTGCAGGCTGTTGGCTTACAGCTTTAACTTCTCATAATCACATTAAACTGAGGCTCACACAGTGGGAGATTTACACTCCAAATGAGATTACTGAGCTCCAAGTTACCACAGTAATCAGATCTGAGTGAAAACTCATCCATCAGGTAATTAATGGCTGTAGTGCCCTATGTGGTGGTGATGAATCATAGAATCAATAAGGTTGGAAAAGGCCTCAGAGCTCATCAAGTCCAACCTCTCACCCAACACCTCCTGACAACTAAACCATGGTTCCAAGTGCCACATCCAATCCCTTTCTGAACACCTCCAGGGATGGGGACTCCACCACCTCCCTGGGCAGCACATCCCAATGGCCAATCTCTCTTGCTGGGAAGAACTTTCTCCTCACCTTGAGAGATACTGCTCTGCTTCCATTGAGGAGCTGCTTTCCTTCCCATTTTCTCTGATTCTTAGTACCTCCTAGCTCCCCACCCGATCCAGCAGAAATACACTTTGACCACAGTTCTGCACATGAAGTCAGTGTCACAGTGTAACATTCCTGCCCCCCAGGCTTCAAAATTAGTCATTCCAGTTCTCCACAACCTGACCTCTGAAAACATTGAACCATTAGCAGTTGTGTTGTTATTTTTACACTTCAGGCACCCATATTAGCTCATCTCCTTCCTCTGTGTGTGTTAGCTGGTGGGGAAAAAAGCCATTTCAGAGTCTGTGTGGCAATCCAGGGCTTTTTTTTGACTGTTTCCCAGTTAGAAAGCTGGAATTTTCATTGATCCATTGCTGCACTAGATACTTCATTTAGGCCTTCACCTGTTTCTCCATCTCCACCTCACCTTTCCCCCTTCATTTCCCATGCACTTGCAGTGTTTCTTTCTTGGCCACCTTCTTACCTGCTCCTACTGACTTGACTTCTTGTGTTCAACCTGTGCATCATTGCTCTGCTTTAGGCTGACTGTTTTCTGTCTTCTACTTGCAGTGTGAGCAGTGGAGGGTTTTTGTGCTGAGAGCAGTGTAACTTACCAGAGGTCTGAGATCACTTGAAAGAGGGGAAAAAGAAGAGGAGGCTTCATTTTTCATTTGAGTTAGCCTCAAGTTTTACTCCCTTAAAATTCAGACCCTGAATTTCAAGGTCTATTTCAAGAGCTGGGAGCAGTATTGTGGATTTCAGTGGGAGCAGGATGGGGTCTCCTATGTGTGTGCACACTTCTAAGTGTCACCTTAATGTTCAAACTCTTTTCAGTTCCAGGCAAATGTTATGCAGTGGAAGTTCAGAAGCTGTTGAATAAATCTGGGCTTTGTTTTTCTCTTTCCAGGCTTCTTAACCATTCAGTTTCAGTAAATGCAAGGAACAGGCCAAAGCAGCAAATGGAGTCTGAGAAAAGGTATTGGTTATGCTTTCATGTATCCCAGCTCTCAGTACTTTCATGTGTAGTTACTTTGGGCCACTGCTGCCACCTTCTGTCACGATAGGGCGAGCCCAAGATGAAACAGGAGCTGCACAAACGCTCTGGGTTTGAGTCGGGTTTAAAAAGGCAAGCAAAAAAAATCAGTTGTTCTGAGCCTTTAGGAAGGTTGATGCCATCCAGAGAAGAGAAGGCTCTGGGGAGGCCTGAGAGCAGCATTTCAATATCTGAAGGGGACCTGCAGCAGGGCTGTGGAGGGTGTGTTCAGAAGGGCCTGTGGGGACAGGATGAGGGGCAGTGGTTTGAAAGTAGAGCAGGGCAGAGTGAGGTTGGACATCAGGAGAAGAGAAGGGTGAGAGGGAACCTTAACAGTTCCTACAGATATCTGAAGGGTGGCTGTCAGGAGGATGAAGCCAATGTCTTTTCAGTGATGGGATGAGGGGCAATGGATGTAAACTCAATCACAGGAAGTTCCATCTCAACAGGAGGAGAAACTTCTTTACTATGAGGGTGCTGGAGGCCTGGAGCAGGCTGCCCAGAGAGGTTGTGGAGTTTTCTTCTCTGGAGATCTTCAAAACCTGCCTGGACCTGTGTGACCTGCCTTGGGTGATCCTGCTCTGGCAGGGGGCTTGGACTGGATGATCTCTGGAGGTTGCTTTCGACTCCTAGCATTCTGTGATCTATGATCATTTCACCCTTGACTGTTAGCTTGAATTTCTACTGTGTAGAGCTCTATCAGTCAATGAAGCAATGTGAGTCCCCCCCGAAAGTCTGAGTAGATATTTTGTCAGCTTTGTACCAAATGTTTCATTGTTTCCTTTGAGAAACAAAGCAATGAAGCTGCATTGGTAATCCCTGAAGGTAAAAGATGCTTAAGAAATAGTTTAATATAAATGATGGAATGTGTGGAAGCAGCATGGAGTAAAGGAGAGTGAAATGTGATTTGAGACTTCCTTCAAGTAGTCATACTGCTTTTGCCACATTCACAGCATCACAGAATGTTAGGGGTTGGAAGGGACCTCTGGAGATCATCAAGTCCATCCCCCCCTGCCAGAGCAGGGTCACCAGGGCAGGTCACACAGGAACACATCCAGGTGGGTTTGGAAAGTCTCTGGAGAAGGGGCCTCCACAACCTCTCTGGGCAGCCTGCTCCAGGGCTCAGCACCCTCACAGTGAAAAAGGTTTCCTGTCTGTTCCTGTGGAGCCTCCTCTGCCCTAGCTTGTCCCCATTGCCCCTTGTCCTGTCATTGGACGTGCCTGAGCAGAGCCTGGCTCCATCCTCCTGCCACTCCACGTTGTGACATCCTTGCAGGCAGCCAAAGAAATTCTGTCCTGCTGCAGAGAAGCTGCTTCAGCAGTGTTTGATCAGTTGTCAAGTGATCTGGTTTTAAAGTGCACACAAAAGCTGTAAGCTTCATAATGCCCCTCTCATCTTAATTTTTAGTGTCTCAACAGATGCAGTGAATTCCTCTGTGTCCCCATACAGCTGGCAGGTAAATACTCAAATCTAAATGTGATGGCTTCATGTTTGAGTGATTTGGGTTTGGTATGGTTCTGCAATTCCAACAGAAAACTTCTGTACATTCACATGGTTGCTCACACACACAGAGTTACTGTGTCTGGGGAAGAGGAGGCTGAGGGAAGACCTCATTGCTCTCTATAACTCCCTGAAAGGAGGTTGGAGATTTTGGTGCCTTCCTGGATGAGGGCATTGAGTCCATCAGCAGTAAGTTTGCAGATGACACCAAGCTGGGGGCAGGAGTTGATCTGCTGGAGGGTAGAGAGGCTTTGCAGAGGGCCCTCGACAGGCTGGACAGATGGGCAGAGGCCAAGGGCAGGAGATTGAACACATCCAAGTGCCAGGTGCTGCACATTGGCCGCAGCAACCCCAGGCAGTGCTACAGGCTGGGGGCAGAGTGGCTGAGAGCAGCCAGGCAGAGAGGGACCTGGGGGTGCTGGTTGATGGGAGGCTGAACATGAGCCTGCAGTGTGCCCAGGGGGCCAAGAAGGCCAATGGCATCCTGGCCTGCATCAGGAAGAGTGTGGCCAGCAGGAGCAGGGAGGTCATTGTGCCCCTGTACACTGCACTGGTTAGGCCACACCTAGAGTCCTGTGTCCAGTTCTGGGCCCCTCAGGTTAGGAAGGAGGTTGACTTGCTGGAAGGTGTCCAGAGAAGGGCAACAAAGCTGGTGAGGGGTTTGGAACACAAGCCCTATGAAGAGAGGCTGAGGGAGCTGGGGTTGCTTAGCCTGGAGAAGAGGAGACTCAGGGGTGACCTTCTTGCTCTCTCCAACTACCTGAAGGGAGGTTGTGGACAGGTGGATGTTGGTCTCTTTTCCCAGGCAGGCAGCACCAGAACAAGAGGACACAGTCTCAAGCTGTGCCAGGGCAGGTTTAGACTGGATGTTAGTAAGAAGTTCTATACAGAGAGAGTGATTGCCCATTGGAATGGGCTGCCCAGGGAGGTGGTGGAGTCACCATCACTGGAGGTGTTCAGGAGGAGACTTGCTGGGGTGCTTGGTGCCATGGGTTAGTTGTTTAGGTGGGTTGGATTGGATGATAGGTTGGACACGATGATCTTGAAGGTTTCTTCCAACCTGGTTATTCTATTGTATGTTTCTAACATATCTGCAGAAATTATATTTGTAGGAAGAAATTCTTAAGAGTGAGGGTGGTGAAATTCCTTAGAGTGAGGGTGGTGAGACACTGGCACAGGTTGCCCAGGGAGGCTGTGGATGCTCCTTTCCTGGAGCTGTTTAAGGCCAGGTTGGATAAGGCCTTGAGCAACCAGGTCTAGGGAAAAGTGTCCCTGCCCGTGGCAGGGGGTTGGAACTGGATGATCTTTAAGGTCCCTTCCAACATGAACCATTCTCTGAATGAATTGGTCAAGACAGAAAAGGCTGTTGTTTTCTTTGAAATGATTTCACAGATTCTTTTTCTCTTCTGGAAATGTGCTGCAGGATTTAAAAGGAAATAATTCCTGTCTACCAGAATCACCATTAAGACTAATAACACTGTTATGTCATAAAGGTTAGATTATTTTTCCCTATGAGCACAGTCAGACACTGGAATCATCTCCCAAGGGCAGCAGTGGAGTGCCCTGCACTGGGCAGTTTGAGACTCAGCTTGCCAGGGTGCTGGGCCAGCTCATTTCAACTCCACCATCACCTGGAAAGATTAGACCAGGTTGGACCAGGTGATCTTTGGTTCCCTTCCAACCTGGCACTCTGTGATCAAGAGGCAAACAATTCCTGGTTGTAGATGCTCATAATTTTGTGCTAATGCACATGAGGTGCATTTACCCTTTTCATGTACAAAGGTGTCTGCTATTTCTGATTTCAGCCCTTAGAAAACCAGAAGGATTCGGTGGATGAGCAGCACTGGCCAGAAACACAGCCAGTGATATGGCAGAATGAGGAAAGGAGGAGAAGTAAACAGCTCAGAAAAGAGTATTTCAAGGTAAGGAGTTTGGGGGGGGGGTGTGATTGGCTGGAACTTTTTCTTTCATAAGTAACACTAAAAGAAAGAAACCTCTAAGGGATGTCATACTTTTCATTTTACTTGAGCCTGTAACTGTTTTGTTTGGCTCTGGTTGGTTTTTCAGTCCATGTAGGTTAATGTGCAGGAAATTCAGGAGGAAAAGGTGGACTGAAGACTTCGGTGGAAGGTTGGACTAAATGATCCTGAAAGCCTCTTCCAACCAGATGTATTCAGGAAGAAAAGATAGACTGAAGACTTTGGTGGAAGGTTAGACTAAATGGAATAGAATTAACCAGGTTGGAAAAGGCCTTTGAGATAAGTCCAACCTATCACCCAACACCATCTGATCAACTAAACCATGGCACCATGTGCCTCATCCAGGCTCTCCTTAAACTCCTCCAGTAATGGTGACTCCACCACCTCCCTGGGCAGCACATCCCAAGGGCCAATCTCTCCTTCTGGGAAGAATTTCTTCCTAACATCCAGCCTAAACATCCCCTGGCACAGCTTGAGATCCTGGAGGCCCCTTCCCCACCAGCTTTGCTCCTCAGGGCCCCTTCCCCACCAGCTTTGCTCCTCAGGGCCCCTTCCCCACCAGCTTTGCTCCTCGAAAGAAACCTACAGATGCCTTCTGGTAAAGCCAGAAATTGATCTTCAGTTTTGGTCCTTCCCCATCCATTCTGGAGGACTGTTTTGTTTTTTTTTTTAAACAGTCTTATTGATTTTTGCACTGCAAGCAAAATGCCCTTCACCTTTTTGTGCAGTATGGTTTTAAGAATGAAGGATGCATTTTTGGTCTCACTGCATTAGTTTAGACATTAGACAACCTCAGGAGGTTCAACAAGACCAAGGGCAAGGTTCTGCAGCTGGGTCAGGGCGATCCCAAGCACCAATATAGACTAGGCTTGAGAGCAACCCTGAAGAGAAGGCCTTGGGGGTGCTAGGGGAGGAGAAGCTCAACAGGAGCCAGCAGTTAGCACTTGCAGCCCAGAGAGCCAAGCAGAGCCTGGGCTGCAGCAAGAGAAGTGTGGCCAGCAGGGCCAGGGAGAGGACACTCCCCGTCTGCTCCACTCTGCTGAGACCACAGCTGGAGCTCTGGGTCCAGTTCTGGAGCCTCTGTGCCAGGAAGGATCTGGAGGTGCTGGAAGGTGTCCAGAGAAGGGCCACGAGGAGGAGCAGAGGGCTGGAGCTGCTCTGCTCTGAGGACAGATTGAGGGACTTGGGGCCATTCAGTCTGGAGAAAAGAAAGCTCCAAGGAGACAACCTTGTGGCCTTGCAGTATCTGAAGAGGGCTCCAAGAAAGCTTGGGAGGGACTTTTGAGGGTGTCAGGAAGTGATAGGACTGAGGGGATGGAGCAAAACTAGAAATGGGTAGATTTGAGATTGGATGTTAGGAAGAAGTTGTTCCCCATGAGGGTGGTGAGAGCCTGGCACAGGCTGCCCAGGGAGGTGGTGGAAGCCTCCTGCCTGGAGGTGTTTGCAGCCAGGCTGGCTGTGGCTGTGAGCAACCTGCTGCAGTGTGAGGTGTCCCTGCCCATGGCAGGGGGGCTGGGACTGGCTGATGCTTCAGGTCCCTTCCAGCCCTGACAATTCTGTGATTTTAGAGAGGAAATGTTCTGGTTTACTTCTGCTGTTACAGCTACCATTGGTCACCAGATGTCACTGCCTGCTTGGCTGTAAAGCAGATCTGAAGTCAGAGCAGCATTAGGTGAAATTCAGTTTGAGGTATGGTAGAGAAACAGAAGAATTCTGACCTGCTCTAGACTGAGCTAAAAATTAGATCAGTCCATTATGAAATTAGCTTCTGATTCTTTGCCATCAGACATGCTTGTGGAATGTTGGGGAAGCTCAAAGAAATTCAATTCCAGGGAAACCAGCACAGGCCAAGAAGCTCAGAGACATTCTTGCAGCTAAAGAAACTTTCAGGGGTTTTTTTTTGGGGGTGGTTTTTTGTTTGTTTGGGCTTTTGGTTTTTGTTTGTGGGTGGGTTGGGTGGGTGGTGGGTGGGGGTGGGTGGGGTGGGGTGGGGTGTTTTGGGTGGGGTGGGTGGGTTGTTTGCAACCTCTCTCCAAGGCTTTTCTCCTTACATTTATTTTTTTCCCTACATTTTATTCTAATTTTGTTTTCTGGGATAGTTTGTAGTGGGTTTGGATCCCAGCTGAAATTAGTGTAACTACAATGGGGGGGGGGGGGGGAAACAACAGCAAAAGCTACCTGCTAGTCTTGGTATCATTAATTATGTTGGAAGTCCAACAAATCCAAGTGCTGGGTGCTGCACTTTGGCCACACCAACCCCATGCAGTGCTACAGGCTGGGGACAGAGTGGCTGGAGAGCAGCCAGGCAGAGAGGGACCTGTGTCCTCTTGTTCTGGTGCTGGGTGCTTGGGAGAAGAGACCAAGCCTCACCTGGCTACAGCCTCCCTTCAGGGAGTTGGAGAGAGCAAGAAGGTATCCCTGAGCCTCCTCTTCTCCAAGCTAAGCAACCCCAGCTCCCCCAGCCTCTCACAAGGCTGTCCTCCAGACCCCTCCCCAGCTTTGTTGCCCTTCTCTAGACACATTCAAGTATCTCAATGTCCTTCTTAAACTGAGGAGCCCAGAACTGGACACAGGACTCAAGGTGTGGCCCTAAGGTGTGGCTAGATGCTCCTTTTCTCTTTGTTTTGTTCTTTGATTCTGTGGGGTGGTTTTTTTTTTCCCCTCATCAGCTTCACCACTAATAAGAAACATCTTGAGTGATGCCAAGCCATTTAAACTGTAATGCAGTCCAGACTTCCCTGTTAACAGCAGCCACTGTTTGTGTTTTGCAGTATAAGTCTTCCAGGAAGAGTTCGAGCGGCAATGAAAACGATGAGGTGAGGAGCGGGCAGGGGGTGAAAAACAAACCCCTGCATGTCAGAAAATGTTTCATTCATTGGTCTTTGCTCAACACCTACAAGCTACACTCACAGAAGGTTGGCTGGTGAAGACTCCAGTGAAGGTGGCACTCCAGAGAGAGCCATGGTAGAAATAAGGATTGTGCTCCTTGAGTTTTAAAAAAGGCCTCCAAAAACATGGATTTGGGGAAAGCAGGACTGGGTGACCTCTTCCAACTCCAGCAAGGCCTTTGACATTGTGCCCCACAGCAAGCTCCTGGCCAAGCTGTCAGCCCCTGGCTCGGACAGCAGCACTCTGAGCTGGGTTAGGAACTGGCTGGAGGCTGAGCCCAGAGAGTGGTGGTGAATGGTCCCACAGCCAGCTGTGGTGTCCCCCAGGGATCAGTGCTGGGCCCGACCCTGTTCAGTATCTTTATTGATGATCTGAAGGAGGGGATTGAGTCCATCATCAGTAAAGTTGCAGATGACACCAAGCTGGGGGCAGGAGTTGAGCTGTTAGAGGGTAGGAGAGATCAGCAGAGGGACCTGGACAGGCTGGACAGAGTCCAAGGGCAGGAGATTGAACACATCCAAGTGCCAGGTTCTGCACATTGGCCACAGCGACCCCAGGCAGTGCTACAGGCTGGGGTCAGAGTGGCTGAGAGCAGCCAGGAAGAAAGGGACCTGGGGGTACTGGTTGACAGCAGCTGAACATGAGCCTGCAGTGTGCCCAGGTGGCCAAGAAGGCCAATGGCATCCTGGCCTGCATCAGGAACAGTGTGGCCAGCAGGAGCAGGGAAGTCATTGTGCCCTGTGCTCAGCACTGCTGAGGCCACACCTTGAGTCCTGTGTCCAGTTCTGGGCTCCTCAGGTTAGGAAAGATGTTGAGCTGCTGGAAGGTGTCCAGAGAAGGGCAACAAGGCTGGGGAGGGGTCTGGAGCACAGCCCTGTGAGGAGAGGCTGAGGGAGCTGGGGTTGCTTAGCCTGGAGAAGAGGAGGCTCAGGAGAGACCTTCTTGCTCTCTACAGCTATCTGAAGGGAGGTTGTAGCCAGGTGGGGGTTGGTCTCTTTTCCCAGGCAGCCAGTACCAGAACAAGAGGACACAGTTTCAAGCTGTGCCAGGGGAGGTTTAGGCTGGAGGTGAGGAGAAAGGTCTTCCCAGCAAGAGAGATTCGCCATTGGGATGTGCTGCCCAGGGAGGTGGTGGAGTCCCTGTCCCTGGAGGTGCTCAAAAAAGGCTTGGATGTGGCACTTGGTGCCATGGTTTAGTTGATTAGTTGGTGTTTGGTGATAGGTTGGGCTTGATGATCTCCAAGGTCTTTTCCAGCCTGGCTAATTCTTTATTCTGATCTGGTCTCTTCCAGCCAGATAGATTCTGTGATTTGCTTGCTTTGGGAACAGGGAAGTTAATCAGTGTGAAGTGGAGGCCATGTAAAATACTCAACACAACCACTTTCAGCCTTTCTTTGCCTTGCATGGTTTGAAACGGGGTTGCTGCCAGTTTGTCTCTGCCTGGCCAACATTCAGTGTCTCATTTATTGTGTAGTTCATAATTTGGTGTCTCTTGTTCTGCCATGTTGGGGTTTGGTTTTTGTTTGGTTTTTTTTTTCAGTTTTGTAATTTCACCTCTTTGGTTTCTTTTTAGCAAGACAGTGATAATACTAATGTGTCCCCACAGTCTCCTGTGTCGTCTGAGGTACAAGTTTGTGGCTTTGTTTTTCATTCAACCAACATTTCTGTGTGCTCATTGCTTGTCATCAAGCTTTCCCTGCAGAGAGAAAGCTGCCAGCTTGCTTTGAAACTGAAGTTAGAAAGGTTTCATCATGGTAGCAGTTCAAGAATAGGTGGAAACTAGAGACAGATAATCCAACTTCTTTTGCCTCTGCAACTATCTGATCCTTCCTGGATTGCTTCTTGCTGACTGGTGTGTGGAAAGGTGCCTTGCTCTCTCTCCATTATCTTATGGAAAGAGCCAAGAACACAAATCACATCTATTTTGAAGGTGCCCCCTACCCACCACCCACCCAGAGGGTTTTTTAAGTAGAACTGAAATGTGAAACTTAAAACTGAACTTCACAGGGAGCACAAAGCTGCTGACACCTCAGGGAGCTGCATCCTTCCTGATGCTGGCTGTTGCCTTTGCAGTACAGCCTTGAGCTTCCTTCACTGGCTGCTCTCTTTCTTAAAGCACACCCCTGTAGTCTCACTGAGGCCACACTCCACTGCTGAGCTCTGAATCAAGCACACCAAAGCCTGCTAAGGCTTCTACTTTGTGTCAGTAAGGAGCATTGAGGGAGGAGGAGGAGAGCATCTCCCAACACAGTGAAATGAGTTGGAAGAAGAGTATCTCCTGTGCATACCAAATGACTGAGTGCCTCTCTCTTTTTAGCTGGTGAAATGAGCAGAACCTGATCTTCCTAATTGAAAGCAAACCCTTCTGAAGAAGTATTTTGATGCTAAGCTTTGGGGGAGGATATTTGCATTACAGCTGGCCTAGAACTCTGTACACAGAATGCTTGAAATGCTTTAGAGCAGATTTCTAGTTCATCTGGTGCTGCTTTTCTCCCTCAGCAAGATAGTTTTATCTCTGCGTAGTGAGGTTACTTTGTTTTGTCCACTTTGCCCACTTCCAAGGAGTGCATTAAGCAGGAGGAGTCACTTCTCTTAGGCAGGAGCAATTTAAACACAATCTTGATGGGAACAAAAGTGAATTCTTTTGATGAATGGAAGAAAATTGACTTGATGCTTCTTCTTTAACAGGATTATGAAAGGACAGAGAGTAACATTCATGGTCCATTTGGTCTCAAACCAAGGTCAGGTAAGCTGCTGTCCTCTAACATGGCATGATGGAACAGATGTTTGTTTCCTGGGCTGGGTAAGGATGGCAGATGCATGAGCTGGAATGAGTATGAAGAGGTGCCACAGTACAGCAATCCTCTCAAGCAGAGTGCTGGGGAAGATGTAGACAGCTGTTTAGGCAAATGAATAATGGGAAGTTCCCCGAGCTGCACAGTGATTTCTTCTTAATGATTTTTTAATTATTGGGTTTTTCCCCCCACTGATTCATTCTGTGCATATTTAGCCAAAGTGCAGGGCAGCAGCCTGCAGTTGTGCTTGAGACCTGATGGCTGAGGCAGGAGGGCCTCAAGAGATGAAGGTTTTTTGGAGGGCTTTGCCAGGAGTTTGGTGGTGGTGTCCTTCGTTGCACCCTTGCCCTGTCAAGGCTCTGCCATGCCCTCATGAGAAAGTTGTTTTGTCTAAAGCAGACCTGCAGTCCCCTGAAGCCTAGGTAGAAACAGTTCAGTTTGTTTTGCAGCTGCAGTGTTCCTTTGTTTGCAAGTGTCCCTGGGAATATTGGGTGCCAACAACTGGAAAAGCCACTGAGTAGTCCTTTGGCTCTGTTTTTAAGGGAACAGTCTGCCTTCAAGTTGACTAAGAAAGAATTATCTCAACTCAGTTCAATTTCAGATGGTGTTTATGGAGGCAAAGCTCAACCTCCTTAACACCAGCCTGTGAGCCCTCAGTAGGTCTGGCTGAGGTCATGCAAATGGCTTCTTCAGGGCCCCTCAGTCATTTAGGATGTGTAAGCAGCTGCATGAAAGGTCTGTGCCAGAGACAGGTTAGCTGAGTGTAGCAGGATGTGCCTGGCTGGGATCATCCAGAGGCTTCCCAGTTCTCAGTGTCCTTGGTTGCAGTAGGGTGCAGAGCTGACAGGAGGAAGGAGGCTTGTTAGGACTTTTCAGCCCATCTTTTCTCAGTGCAATAGCAGGTTTTCTAGGAGCCACTGCCAGTTCACATCAATAAAATAGCAGCAGCCCTCATTTCTGGGAAAGCAAAAGGCTTTTTGTTCCTCCCTTACAAGCCCAAATCTGTGTGATTTGAGATGCTCCACAGACACTCTCAGTAACAAGCAGCTGTGTTGTTCTGGATGCACACTGCCTGTGTAGAACCAGACCAGGGATTTCAAGAGGATCTATCCAATTTCTGCTACTTGTGGTTGTTGGGTCCTTGCTAAAATGCAAACTGTTAGGAACAATGCAAAAAGTCCTGAAGGTGTAAGTGTTGGGTTATTTTTACTCACAAGTATGGGGTAAAATGCTTCAGGATGCAGTGGCATTGCTAGGAAGAGATTTTACTTGCCACTGGTTTATAAAGTAATAGAAGTGCCCTTTGAAGGCTTTCTGACCCTAAAGACAAGTGGAGGGCCTCAGGAGTCTGTTCTGGGTCCAGTGCTGTTTAACATCTTTGTCAGCCACCTGGGCAATGGCATTGAGGCAGCCTCAGCAGGTTTGCTGCTGGCAACAAGCTGTGTGCTGAGCTGCACTCACTGGAGGGCAGGACTGGCATTCAGAAGGATCTTGACAGGCTTCAGAAGTGGCTAGGGCCAGCTGCAGGAGGTTCAACAAGTCACAGGGCAGGGTCCTGAAGGTGGACCAACCCCAGGCACCAATCCAGGCTGGGTGCAGAGTGGGTTGAGAGCAGCCCTGCAGAGAAAGCCTTGGGGGTGTTGGGTGCTGAGCAGCTCCCCAGGAGCCAGCAGTGCCCTCCTGCTGCCCAGCAGGCAGCTGTCTGCTGGGCTGCAGCCAGAGCAGTGTGAGCAGCAGGGCAGCAGAGGGGATTCTGCCCCTTGGCTCTGCTCAGACCTCACCTCCAATCCTGCCTCTAGTTCTGCTGTCCCAAACAGAAGGAGGACACAGAGCTGCTGGAATGAGTCCAGAGGAGGCCACAAAGATGATCCAAGGGCTGGAGCAGCTCTGCCATGGGGGCAGGCTGAGGGAGCTGGGGGGTGTTGAGCCTGGAGAAGACTCCAGGGGGGACCTTAGAGCTGCCTGGCAGGACCTTAAGGGATCCTGCAGGAAGGCTACACAGGGACTTCCCATGAGGGTGTCTGGAGCCAGGCCAAGGAGGAATGGTTTGAAGCTGAGGGAGAGCAGGGTTAGACTGGAGCTGAGGAAGAAGTTCTTCAGTATAAGGGTGGTGAGACTCTGGAATAGGCTGCCCAGAGAGGCTGTTGATGCTCCCTCCCTGGAGATGTTTAAGGCCAGGTTGGATGGGGCCTTGAGTAACCTGGGCTAGTTGAGAGGCATCGCTGCCCATGGCAGGGCGGTTGGAGTAGATGATCTCTAAGGTCTCTCCCGGCCTAGGCCATTCTATGATCAAGACCCTGAAATACTGAGAAGCTCTGCAGCTTTCCCCCCATTTTTCTGTCTGCTGGAAGGCTTTTAGTGGCTGCAAGTTTTGAAATCAGTGAGTTCTCCAAAGTAACATCAGTGCTGTTGAACAGCTTTCAGCCGTGCCTCCCGCCAGGACTACGGAGCAGTGGACCCTGGCTTCACCATGCGGAGGAAGATGGAGCACTTGAGGGAGGAGCGGGAGCAGATAAGGCAGCTGCGCAACGTACGTACCCAAGCTGCCAGCCTGCCTCTGGCACACCCCTCCAACCCCTGCCATCAAGCTCTGCAGACCCTGCAGTTGTAGAGGGGCATCTCTGTAGGGACATCATCCATTCAGCATCTTCATCAGCCTGCATCAGGAGCTGTGTGGCCAGCAGGAGCAGGGAGGTCATTGTGCCCTGTGCTCAGCACTGGTTAGGCCACACCTTGAGTCCTGTGTCCAGTTCTGGGCTCCTCAGTTTAGGAAGGACATTGAGAGACTTGAAGGTGTCCAGAGAAGGGCAATGAGGCTGGGGAGAGGCCTTGAGCACAGCCCTATGAGGAGGGGCTGAGGGAGCTGGGGGTGCTTAGCCTGGAGAAGAGGAGGCTCAGGGGAGACCTCATTGCTCTCTCCAACTCCCTGCAGGGAGGTTGTAGCCAGGTGGGGGTTGGTCTCTTCTCCCAGGCAAGCAGCACCAGAACAAGAGGACACAGTCTCAAGCTGTGCCAGGGGAAGTTTAGACTGGAGGTGAGGAGAAAGTTCTTCACTGAAAGAGATTGGCCTTTGGGATGTGCTGCCCAGGGAGGTGGTGGAGTCCTTGTCCCTGGAGGTGTTTAAGAAAGGATTGGATGTGGCGCTTGAAGCCATGGTTTAGTTAGTCATGAGGTGTTGGGTGATAGGTTGGACTTGATGATCTCAGGTCTTTTCAAATCTTATTGATTCTATGATTCTATAACAGATTGGGTGTAGGGAAGGTGAGGCTGGTGAGACACTGGGACAGGTTGCCCAGGGAGGTGGTGGCAGCCTCCTGCCTGGAGGTGTTTGCAGCCAGGCTGGATGTGGCTGTGAGCAGCCTGCTGCAGTGTGAGGTGTCTCTGCCCATGGCAGGGGAGTTAGGACTGGCTGAGCCTTGAGGTCCCTTCCAACCCTGACAATTCTGTGACTCCATTCCCTTCAGCATTCTCTCCCCTCAACCTGCACGCTTCAAAATCCCCTGGATTTGAAACTGAAGCTGAGTTCCTGTTGAAGCTGACATCCTGTTGGATTTTTCCACAGAATCTTGAGTCGAGGTTGAAGGTGATTCTGCCAGATGACATTGGAGCAGCACTGATGGATGGGGTCGTGCTTTGCCATTTAGCCAACCACATCAGACCGCGCTCCGTTGCCAGCATCCACGTCCCCTCCCCTGCAGTGGTAAGTCCTTGGTGTTGCCTCCCACATGACAAACCCAAGCTCTTCCCAGCTTCCAACCACCATGCAGCAGGTTTGCCACACTCACTGCTTTCATTCCTCCCTCCCTCCCCCTGGGTTTTCCACGCAAAGCACTAAACGCGGCTCAGGAGTCTTCTTGTCAGAGCTGTTTTCGTCCCATTTGGTCTCCACAGGCTTTGTTTGGTGGTTTAGCAGTGGAATGTGCATCAGGAATGCACAGCCCTTCCCCAGTGGGTGATGAAGATCTAACATCCCTGTCTTTACAGCCTAAACTCAGCATGGCCAAGTGCCGAAGGAACGTTGAAAACTTCCTCGATGCTTGTAAAAAATTGGGAGTGCCACAGGTAGGCCAAAGGCTTTCTTGACTTAATGACCATAGCAAATGTCAGCTGAGGCTTGGGGGGGGGTTAATTCAGGGAGCAACAGGCTTATAACACTGACCAGACAGAGCTGAGAGAGTTGGGGCTGTTCAGCCTGGAGAAGAGAAGGCTCCAGGGAGACCTCAGAGCAGCCTTCCAGTACCTGAAGGGCTCCAGGAGAGCTGGGGAGGGATTTTTGAGAAGGGCTGGGACTGCCAGGATGAGGCACAATGGCTTTGAGCTGGGAGAGGGGAGACTGAGACTGGAAATGAGGAAGAAATTCTTTAGAGTGATGGTGGTGAGACACTGGAACAGGTTGCCCAGAGATGCTGTTTGTGCCTCACCCCTAGAGGTGTTGAAGGCCAGGCTGGATGAGGCCTTGAGCAAGCTGGGCTGGTGGGAGGTGTCCCTGCCATGGGGGGGGTTGGAACTGGATGATCTTTAAGGTCCCTTACAACCCAAACCACTCTAGGATTCTGTGGATGAGGACCCAGTTTATCAACACTCCCAAGTTTTCCTAAGGGAAAAATTGATACTAAGCCTGCAAGAGAAGGGAAAGGGCAAGTAGGCCACTGAGCCAGCAGTGCCCAGCAGCCTGGTTTTTCTTGCTTTGATTATGGAAAGAAGTAGTCTTTGGCTTTAGAAATAAGCAATCTTTTGTGTATCTTCTGATACATCTCTTAAGTGCTGCACTAATTAGTTTCTGACCATTCTGTTAGATGAGAGAGCTAAGTATGAAACCTATAACCCCAGGTATTTGCTGTGTAAGCCCTGCAGTGATGGACCTGTGACTTCACAGAGTCATAGATCAGCTACTCCAACCTCCCTGCCATGAGCAGGGACTCCTCTCAACTAGACCTGGTTGCCCAAGGCCTCTTCCAACCTGGCCTTAAACATCTTCAGGGAGGGGACATCCACAACCACTCTGGGCAACCTGATCCAGTGTCTCACCACCCTCATACTGAAAACTTCCTCAGCTCCAGTCTAACCTGCTCTTCCTCAGCTTCAAATCATTCCCCCTTGGCCTGTCTCTAGACACCCTCATGAGAAGTCCCTCTTCAGCCTTCCTGTGGGATCCCTTCAGATCTTGGAAGGCAGCTCTATGGTCCCCCTGGCATCTTCTCTTCTTCAGAGAGAATGTTACCAGCCCTGGGGTGAAGCTTAATGAAGCTTGATACACAAACTGCTTTATTTTGCAGGAGAGACTTTGCTTGCCTCATCACATTCTGGAAGAAAGGGGCCTGGTGAAGGTTGGCCTCACAGTTCAAGCTCTGCTTGAGCTGCCTGCATTGAAAGTATCTCAGCTTTCCTCCATGTGACATGACTTCTTGGAAGCCAGACAGCCTAACCATTCCATGTGTTCAATTGGATTGCTCTGGGGCGGTTCAGCTTCCAACAGGGGAGCATCCAAGCCATCCAAGACCATTGTCTCTGTCCAGATGCTGTTGAGGACCTTCCTTTGGAGCTGCAGGTGAACAGCTTGGAGTCAGCTGCCAGTTACAAGAACATCCTCACTCTTCTCTTCTTCTGTGATGGGATGCACAAGGAGGTTGTGGTAGCATCGAGTTCTCTTTCCACTTCCTTTCAGTTCAGAGCTGGACATCTCCCAGTGTCACAGTGAAATGCTGGATTTCTTTTCCTACATGGCAAAAAGTCTGATTTATCTTAGAAGTACAAAGCACAGCCACCTCCATACCTCCCCCCTCCACACATGAATCCTTCAAGCCAAGCCGGTTGCTTTCAGAGCAAGAGCAGAGCCTGCTGGTGGTGGCGGTGCAGTGGTGCAGCTGGGAGCGCCTGCACGCTTCTCCCAGAGAGAATTGCTGTTTCCTTAAGGGTTGGCTTTCATGTTTTGCACTCCTGATTGTAACTTTCCACACTTCTCTAACATTGCCAGTGTTTAGTCTTGAGTGTCTGGTGACTGCACAGAGCAGTTTGCAATGGGAAAAGGACACGTTTTGGGTTGGGTTGTTTTTTTTTTGAGGAGTTTCTTCTTCTAGGTTGGTGCCAAATATTTTCCTTTCTTTCCTGGTTTGGGTTTTCTTTCAGTGGTCCTGTAGATTGTTTACATGTGAAGTGCCTGTGTAATTGATAACTCTTCCTAGTCTTAAACATTTTGGGGAAATCTCTTGCTTTCCAAATAGATACAAAGGGGAATTTTTAAAGCTTTTAATAGGTTTTTGTTCTCCCTCCCCCCCCCCTCATGTTTTGTAAAGCCAGAACCTGAAGGTTGAAGTCATAACTTCACAGTTTTGGATGTTGGGTTAAGTTTGCACAGTTCACCTTTTTTTTTTTCCCTCTTGGCTTACTGTCTAATAATTAGAAGGTTCCTGTAAATACTTTTTTATTTATGCTATTTAATTTGAGAATTACCTAATCACCTTTTTTTTTTTTTTTTTTTTTTTTTTTTTGGTTTAATGTATTGTTGGACTTTAAAAAATAAGAAAAGAAAGAGGAGAGAAAAAAAAACCAACCCCAGTTGTCTACTTTTCTTTGCTTGGGACAAAGAGGTCTAACAGGGTGAGGAAGGCTTGAGTCAGAGGATCAGTAAGGTTGGAAAAGACCTCAGAGATCATCAAGCCCAACCTGTCACCCAACACCTCCTGACAGCTAAACCATGGCTCCAAGTGCCACATCCAGGCCTTTTTTGAGCACCTCCAGGGACAGGGACTCCACCACCTCCCTGGGCAGCACATCCCAATGGCCAATCTCTCTTGCTGGGAAGAACTTTCTCCTCCCCTCCAGCCCAAACTTCCCCTGGCACAGCTTGAGACTGTGTCCTCTTGTTCTGGTGCTGGGTGCCTGGGAGAAGAGACCAACCCCCACCTGGCTACAACCTCCCTTCAGGGAGTTGGAGAGAGCAAGAAGGTCTCCCCTGAGCCTCCTCTTCTGCAGGCTAAGCAACCCCAGCTCCCTCAGCCTCTCCTCACAGGGCTGTGCTCCAGACCCTTCCCCAGCCTTGGTGCCCATCTCTGGACGCATTCAAGTGTCTCAATGTCCTTCTTAAACTGAGGAGCCCAGAACTGGACACAGGACTCAAGGTGTCTCCTAACCAGTGGAGAGTACAGGGGCACAATGACTTCCCTGCTCCTGCTGGCCACACCCTTCTTGACACAGGCCAGGATGCCCTTGGCCTTCTTGTCCCCTGGGCACACTGCTGGCTCGTGTTTAGGCAGCTGTCCATCAGCACCCCCAGGTTCCTCCCCAGCCTTGTTGCCTCTGGACACCTTCAAGTGTCTCAATATCCTTCTTAAATTGAGGGGCCCAGAACTTGAGGACTAGTGGTGCATGCAGAGTCTTTGAGGACAGGTGGATCTATCTGCCAACATCTCAGGTTTATGCTGTGACTTTCAGGTTTTGGTGTAACACTCCTGGCTTGTTTTTTTCCCCACAGGTCCATCCATAACTTAGCTGGGCAGTTGCAGTGTTTTGTCTTTCCACTGCTGAAGGGAATTGTTGTCACTCACACAAACCAGTTTGTACAGGTGTCACTGTGCTGAGGCTTGAGGTGTGAACAAGGAAGAACCTTTCACAGGTTGCATGGGCTTGGAAGGCACCCTCAAAGGTCATCTTGTCCAACCATCCAGCAGTCAGCAGGGACATCTGGGCAACCTGATCTAGTGTGAGGTGTCCCTGCCCATGGCAGGGGGGTTGGGACTGGATGATCCTTGAGTTCCTTTCCAACCCTGACAATTCTGTGATCTCCAACTAGAGCAGGCTGCCCAGGGCCACACTGAATCTCTTTTGGAATGTCTCCAGGGATGGGGCCTCAACCACATCCCTGGGGAACCTGTTCCAGTATTTCACCACTCATTGTGCACAGCTTCCCTCTGGTATCCCCCTTATTCCTTATTTCCTCTGTGGTGGTTTTTTGCATTTCTTTGCTCCTGCACAAAGTCTCAGGGTGTTGAGAACGTTGTGAAACCATGCACAGGCAAGTTCTGCTCCAGCCAAAATGCAGATGAGTTCCTGATTTTTGTAATAAAGCTGTTTGTATTAATAAACAACAACAACAAACAGAACCAACAGACTGAGGGAGTTGGGGTTGTTCAGTCTGGAGAAGAGAAGGCTCCCAGGAGACCACCTTGTGGCCTTCCAGTATCTGAAGGGGGCTACAGGAAAGCTGGAGAGGGACTTTTGAGGGTGTCAGGGAGTGATAGGAGTGGGGGGAAATGGAGCAAAACTAGAAGTGGGGAGATTGAGATTGGATGTTAGGAAGAAGTTGTTCCCCATGAGGGTGGTGAGAGCCTGGCACAGGTTGCCCAGGGAGGTGGTGGAAGCCTCCTGCCTGGAGGTGTTTGCAGCCAGGCTGGCTGTGGCTGTGAGCAACCTGCTGTAGTGTGAGGTGTCCCTGGGCATGGCAGGGGGGTTGGAACTGGATGAGCCTTGAGGTCCCTTCCAGCCCTGACAGTTCTGTGGTTCTAACAAAACCCCTGAAGTGCTGACTGTCACAGATTGTTTCTTTGATGCTAAGTTAATTTTGATTGAGGGACATGTTTGCCAAGTGCTCAATAAGTTTTGATCTTGTTCTTTGCCAGTTAATCAAGACCCCATGTAATACAACTCTTAAAGGAATGATGGAGGGATATAATTTACTCCTTATTTCCTTTGTTTCAGTCCTTAAACTGAGGTGGTTTGGGTTTTTTTCTGATAAGACTTTTGGTTTTTAAAGGTAATTTACTTTAAATTCCATTGATTCTGGGCTGCATCCAAAGCAGCATTGCCAGCAGATCCAGAGAGGTGATTCTGCCACTTTGCTCTGCTGAGACCTCACCTGGAGTACTGTGTGCAGCTCTGGAGCCCTCAATATATAGGAAGGACATGGACCTGATGGAGAGGGCTCAGAGGAAGGCCACAAAATGATCAGGGGGTTGGAGGAGCTCTGCCATGAGGACAGGCTGAGGGAGCTGGGGGTCTTCAGCCTGGAGAAGGGGAGGCTCTGGGGAGACCTAATAGCAGCCTGCCAGTACCTGGAGGAGGCTCCAAGAAGGATGGAGAGACTGCTTGCAAAGACCTGCAATGATAGGATGAGGCCCAATGGTTTGAAATTAAAGAATAGGTTTAAATTGGATGTTAGGAACAAGTTGTTTAGCATGAGGGTGGTGGAACACTGGAACATGTTGCCCAGGGAGGTGGTTGAGGCTCCATCCCTGGAGGTAACTCACGGTAAGGCTTGACAGGGCTCTGGGCAACCTGATCTAGTTGAGGATGCCCCTGCTGACTGCAGGGAGGGGTTGAACTGGATGACCTGTGGAGGTCCCTTCCAACCTAAACCATTCTGTGATTGAAACAAGCTGATCCATGTCTCAGAGTTAAATTCCATTCTGTTGTTCAGGCAGAGTTTTCTTAAAGCTCTGCTCATGGAGAGGCCAACAGCCAAGTTCATTTGCAGAGTCCTAGATCTAAACCCTGGGTTATGTAAGTAGTTGTTGAATTCTTTGGTTTAAGGCAACTGGATTGCTGTGACCTTTGGAATGCTGTGTTCCCTGTCTCTGTAATGGGTTTGAAAGCATTCATAGGAGACTGTTTGTTTGTTTGTTTGAACAACTTCAATCTCTACTTACCACTGAGAGCAATATCTGCAGAGTCAGACTGAGGTGAAAAAAGTCATGTCAGTCATCCAGCTCAGTGCTTGTTGTCTGCTACAGCTGAAGAACAGAACCACTCAAAAAGAAGCAGCCATTGGCTTAATTCCCTGCCCAGGGTATTGCCAACTGCCACAAAGCTCAGCCTCATGGTTTTAGCCTTAGAATTAATTGCTGACTGTCAGCTGTCATTTCCAGTCATCAGCCTTGAGCTGCCCTGCACTACTCTGTCATTGTCATTTAGATGTTTTATGATCTGAAAGTAACTGGTTTTTTCCCTACTGGAACTAAATTTGTCAGCCTGTATCAGAGTGTAAACATGAGTCATAGAATCAACCAGGCTGGAAAAGACCTCAGAGATCAGCAAGTCCAACCTGTTACCCAACACCTCCTGACAACTAAACCATGGCACCAAGTACCACATCCAATCCCCTCTTGAACACTTCCAGGGATGGGGACTCCACCACCTCCCTGGGCAGCACATTCCAATGGCTAACCTCTCTTACCAGGAAGGATTTCTTCCTAACCTCCAGCCTAAACCTCCCCTGGCACAGCTTGAGACTGTGTCCTCTTCTTCTGGTGCTGCTTGCCTGGGAGAAGAGACCAACCCCCACCTGGCTACAGCCTCCCTTCAGGTAGTTGTAGAGAGCAAGAAGGTCTCCCCTGAGCCTCCTCTTCTCCAGGCTAAGCAACCCCAGCTCCATGAAGAGCTCCTTTGATGGAGCCTGGCAGATGCTTAGCAGGTGGGGGGGGGTGTGTGTTAAGATCAGCTGATTTCTAAATACATTAATTTCATATCCATTTTTCATTTCCAACTCTGCAAAGACTAAAATAACAACTTTTTAATACTCTGGTGTTCTTCCCCACAAACTTGCCAGAAACAGTCTTGCTTTTGCTCTTCATTGGAAATGATTGTGGCTTGCTCCATCCTTAGTGGGGAAGGATAATTATGGCTCTTCCAAGGCTTCATTTTCAGTACTGCAAAGATTCAAGTACCCTTGGAGCAGTGTGAGAAAAGGTCTGCTGTGCCTCATCTTTCTGCAGCTGAAGCCTTGCTAAAAGTGCTCTTCCCCTGCATTTGTTTTAATTATTATTTCATTTTAGGAGCAACTGCAAATTGAAATGCTAAAAAACTCTTTAATCTGAAGTTTTGTATTTAAAGCAGTCTCTGGAAGCTGCTGCTGTTCTCTCGAGGAAATAAATTGCCCACTCTCCCTGGCACTTGGATTCCCAGCATCTCCTTTTCGTTTGTGTACGGATCTTGTGACTCCAGAGAGGCAGAGAAGCACTTGACTAGGAAGGGACCTTAGAGATCATCCAGTTCCAATCTCGCTGCCATGGGCAGGGACATCTTCCACCAGCACAGGTTGTTCAAGGCCTTATCCAGCCTGGCCTTGAACACCTTCAGGGAGGGGGCAGCCACAGCCTCCCTGGGCAACCTGTGCCAGTGTTTCCCCACCCTCACTCTGAAGAATTTCTTCCTCATCTCGAGTCTCAATCTCCCCTCTCCCAGCTCAAAGCCATTGTCCTTTGTCCTTTCACTCCCAGCCCTTGTCAGAAGTCTCTCCCCAGCCCTCCTGGAGCCCCTTCACGTCCTGGAAGGCTGCTCTAAGGTCTCCCTGGAGCCTTCGCTTCTCCAGACTTTAACAGCCCCGACCCTCTCAGCCTGTCCCCATGGGGGAGATTCTCTCTCCAACAGTTCCATGTCTGGGGGCTCCAGAACTGGACACAGTAATCCAGATGTGTTCTACCCAGAGCAGAGAGGAGGGGCAGAATCACTTCTCTCGGCTTCACATGGTTCATTCTTGCATCCCACTTTGCTTTTTCCTCTGCCTTTTGGTGAATTGCTGTGATTCCAGAATCCCTGCTTCCAACATTTAGTATATTTGAGATACTCTTTTCCTGTTTAGTTTTGGATGCAATGTCATTGCTGAACTCTTGGTACAGCTGGTAGGATGGTTAAAAACAAGAGACCTACCCACTTCCTACTGTGGTTGCTCAGTTTTGACTTGGGAGGTGACAGAAAGTCAGCCTTAAAAGCTCTAGGAAACTGGGTTTGGTTTTCCTAACGAATTTCAGAGCTGCTGCTGTTAGTCAGGGGCTATCCAGAGTCACTGCAGTAATGTGGCGTGAACTGGAAATCAGAGTGAGTCAGCAGGCAGAGCTTCTGCCCTTGGGTACTTTGTGTCTCCTTTTGGGTGGCTGGATGCAGTATGTCAAACAGAAATGGTCTTTCATTGTAGCAGTTATGGCCCAGGTGTTGTGAGGTCTTCACAGCAAGTGCTTTCATGCCTCTGCTTGGAGTGTGGTGATTTCCCACACAGTGTCTCACAAACACTTCACAGCACAGCCAGGGTGCTGGCTGGGGCGCTGCTGAGTGGGCACCATCTATCCCCCACATGTCTGGAGGCCTTCCAAAAGGAACCAAGAAGGTTATCATGAAATATGGAGGCATAGAATTGAAACCATAAAGGAGGAGGCCATGATTCACAAGAAATTCACCAACATCTCAACCGCCAGCTCCACTGGAGCTGATCCACGTTTTGCTCTTGGCTTCAGTAAAGGTTTCACCTCTTTGATTTATGGAACACCTGAGCTGGAGACAATGGCAAACATGCAGCAGAGCTTTTGCCTTCTCCTCAGTACTGAGAAGACACATGGGAGCTTTTTGACGAGGGCTTGTACTGACAGGAGGAGACCTTGAGCAGCCTGGGCTGGTGGGAGGTGTCCCTGCCCGTGGCAGGGGGGTTGGAACTGGATGATATTTAAGGTCCCTTCCAACCCAAAGCATCCTGTCAATCCAACCTGGCCTTGAATATCTCCAGGGAGAGGACATCCACAGCCTCCCTGGGCAACCTGTTCCATTGTCTCCCCACTCTCACTAGAAAGAATTTCTTGCTCATCTCCAGTCTCAGTCTTTGCCCTTCCACCTCAAAGCCATTGTTCCTCATCCTTTCACTCCCTGCTCTTGTCCAGAGTCCCTCCCCAGCTCTCCTGGAGCCCCTTCCAGGTCCTGGAAGGCTGCTCAAAGGTCTCCCTGGAGCCCCAACTCTCTCAGCCTGTCCCCAGAGGGGAGGTTCTCCAGCCCTCTGAGCATCCTGGTGGCCGCCTCTGGATCCTCCCCAACAGTTCCATGTCTGTCTTGCGGCCAGCAGCCCTCACTTGCTGCAGTGCTGATGGAGAGTGTCAAAGCCTTTCACTCCAAGCCTTTGTAGAAAGTTTCCCTGTGTCTTCTCAATACTGAAGAGAGGGCAGCAGCTCTGCTGCTCTCTGCAGTGCTGCTAGGAAAGGTGCTGTTGTATCTAATACCAGGGGGGAGAGAAAGCACATTGATAATCCAGCTGGGCTCAACTGAAAGCAGCTCCTGGGACTGCTGAGTGCTTTCTGCAGGGAGAAGATGGCTTTGTGTTAGTAAATCAAATGTCCTTTTCTCCTCCCTAAGGCAGGGTAGTGTTTGTGATTCTTGACCTCTGCTTGGAACACACAAAGCTGGTGACATAGTTCCTGCTTGCAGGGGACTCTTTGCAATTGAAAGAGGCTAAGACCAGGAATGGGAAAGGCAAAGCATAGCTGTCATGGAGGGGGTTCTCCCATTTCACAGTGAATCACCTCAGAATGAGAAGCCCTGAGAGGGAGTAGAGATAAAAGGAAGTGCTTGTGGCTATTCATGTTGAGGGAGGCCAGTTCCCAGGTGCAGAGGTTACAGTGACAAGGAGTTTGGCATCTTTGCTCTCCCAAGGCTGGGTGTGTTGGGGAGTTTTCTCCCACTGCTGGGGGAAGCCCTGCTGGTTTGGCGGAGAACGTGGCACGCTCCAAGCCCTGGCCAGGGTACCTGGCTGCTGCTATTTGAGTACCCTCTGGCTTTGTCACAGCAAGGGACTGACCTGTCTGGTGCCCTTCTGAAGGAAACCCCTCTGTGCATCATGCCTGCTCCTGCAGAGACCCCAGAATGCTTTTAAATGTGTTTGCAAGCTGAATGCAAACACCAGGGACAGCATAGACCTCACTTGATAGAGCAGCAGATGAGCTGATGTTTGCCAGTCTTTAACTTTCACCAGCACGGAAGGATGTAGTGAGGCAGGAGGCTTGCTCCAGGAGCTGCAGAGCCTCACTGGTGGAGAGTTGCACCATGGCTCTGACCAGCTTCGTGTGTCACCTCACACCCCGGTGGCTCAAGCCGGCAGTGCTGCTCCTTGCTTCCTGCGCAGCACACACAGTTTGGGAGCGAAGGGGAAGGGCAGCTGGGGGTTTGAATCAGCAGTGCTGTGGCACAGGGATTTTTGGTACCAGTATGAAAGTAAAGAGAAAATGGCCTCTTCCTCCTGAAGGGCATTTTCATCTTGACTATTTAAATTGAAACCATGAAGTGGTCAGCTGAAGCTGATCCTCAGCTTGCCCCTGCCCAGGGGCACTTCTGGCTCCTGTCTTTCTCACCTAATGGAAAGCTGCTTTGCTTTTCCTTGTCTTTAGTGTTTCACAGAGTAGGATTCTGGCAAGGTGCCGTCATCAAATGGTGGTTCTGTGCATTTGTTCCCTCACTGGGTTGGATCTTTGTTACTTTTCTCCCCCTTTCCAACCAGGGGAGGCAAAAGAAGATGAACTCTCTGATTAAGTTAACTTCTGTGGTAGGAAAATTGAGTTGTTAGAAAAATCATTGAATGGGTTGGGTTGGGTTGGGTTGGAAGGGACCTTGAAGATCATCCAGTTCCAGCCCTCCTTGCCATGAGCAGGGTATCCCTCAGCCCAGGCTGCTCAAGGCCTCACCCAGCCTGGCCCTTGAACACCTTCATGGAGGGAGCATCCACAGCCTCCCTGGGCAGCCTGTGCCAGTGTCTGCCCACCCTCACTCTAAAGAATTTCTTCCTCATCTCCTGTCTCAGACTAAAGACCTCATCAGTCATTTTCACTTCAAATGCTTCAATTGCATTTTCAAAGACGAGTTTTTAACGTGGCTTTTCCTTGCACATCTTGGAATCCTAAAACATGAGAGAGGAAAAAGGTGGTGAGGGGGGATCTTTCCAGGGCTTACTTCAGTGTCTTAGCAAATCTTAAAGGAGGAGACCAGCTCCCACTGACAGGAAATGTGACTGGTTTGGGAACCTTTCCAGGTTGGACTGGGTGATCTTAAAAGGTCTTTAACTACCTAAATGATGCTCTGGTTCTATGACTGCAGTGAGACCAGAGTTTCCCTGGGGTTTGTGACCGAGCTACAACCTGATGTCAGTCATTGCAAATGAATTCTTGGTACAGGGGAGGATTTCCTTCCTCCTTTATTTTTTGCCCCTTTTTTTGCCCCTTTTTGTGGTTTGGTTTCCCGCCTTGGTTTCCCGCCTTGGTTTCCCGCCTTGGTTTCCCGCCTTTATTTTTTGCCTCTTCTTTTGCCTTTACTTTTTCCCTTATGTTTTCCCTTTTTTTTTTTTGGCCTTTTTTGTCTCTTTTTTGCCTTTATCCCTTTTTGTTTTTTTCAATTTTTTGCCTTTCTTTTCCCCCCCTCACTTCCCCCCCCCCCCCTTGTTTTTTGCCTCTTTTTTTGTGAGCAGTCATTTTTCAGAGTGCAGATTGTGAAGCAGAGAATCTTTAGAAAGAATGAGAAGGATGATTTTCTTTTTTGGTTTGTTTGACTCGGAAACCTGAGCAAAGCAGTGAAATGGTCCAGGACTGCTGCGTGGGGTTTGGATTGGGTTGTGCCATTCCTGGCACGGGAACTGCTGCTTGTGAAATAGGGAGTGTCCTCATGGAGCATGTGCAGGGCTGTGCTCTCCACATCAGAGGGACCAGAGGATGTTAAGAGTTGGAAAGAACCTTCAAAGATCATCCAGTCCAACCCCCCTGCCAGAGCAGGACCACAGAAGCCAGCACAGGTCACACAGGAACACATCCAGATGGGGCTGGAAAGCCTCCAGAGGAGGAGACTCCACAACCTCTCTGGGCAGCCTGCTCCAGGCCTCTGGGACCCTCACAGGCAAGAACCTCCTCTGCTGGAGTTTCCGTCCCTTGCCCCTTGGCCTATCCCAGGGCACAACCAAGCAGAGCCTGTTCCTGTCCCTTCCTTCCTGACCCCCAGCCCTCAGCTATTGATAGACATTGATCAGATCCCTCTCAGCCTTCTCCTCTCCAGATTAAACAGCCACAGGGCTCTCAGCCTCTCCTCCCCAGGCAGTGCTGCAGGCCCTTCAGCATCCTTGGAGCCCTCCCTTGGACTCTCTCCAGCAGATCCCTGTCCCTCCTGAACTGGAGAGCCCAGACCTGGATGCAATATTCCAGGTGAGGTCTCAGCAAGGCAGAGGAGAGGAGGAGGAGAACCTCCCTGGCTCTGCTGGACACACACATGCCGATGCAGTGCTGGCTGCATGGAGGTGTTGCACTGGGCCTTGCTGCAGCTGAGGGATTTCCTTGGCTGTTGCACCAGGAGGAGCTGAAGGCTTTGGCTGCTATGATCACAAAGGTCCTCTCCAACCAGAACAACTCCACGGTTGTCCCAGGGGCAGGCACAGGCATTGCAGGAGCCTTGAGCAGGTGGTGCTGGGAGCAATGTGAATGCTTTTCACTGCCCTGTGATGTGCAGAGCCAGGGAACTGGGGTTGCTTCCCAGTTCACTCAGTTACCTGTGGTTGGTAACTCGTGCTTCTAAAGCTCACAGGCAGCAGTGTGACCAAGCAGGAGGCGACAGGAGCGGTGCTGAGGCACAGCTGGAGGGAGCTTTGCACCACAGCTGCTTGCATCTGTGTATATACTTGCCACACCTTTTGGTAGTGCTTTTGGAGTCATTGTTTTGCCTTTCACGTGCTTGTAAAGTGCATCTTCCACCCTCCTGAAGATTGTCCACTTGTACAGTACTGGAGTGAGTGCTTTTGTTTGTTTGTTTCAGGTCTTCCATTGTTGCTGGAGCTTCCAACCTAATGTTGCTTGGGGGGGAAAATGCTCCTGCTGTGGTTTGGGGTTTTTTCTTCTTTCTTTCCTTTATTTTTCTGTAAATAGGTTTTTGGGGTTTCCCCTCCCCCCATTAAATTTGCATGGATAACCCCCACGTCTCCCACCCCCCGTGTACATACTCTGTGTATAAAGTACAGACTGTTTCATAACTTTCATATAGGCAAGATCCTCGAGGTGGTTTCTCTTCAGTTTTTTATATATTTGTAGTAAACACAAGAGTAAAGAACGAGCTTTGGTTGTATGTTCTTTCCACTGCCTCTCTTGCTGTCCCCCTGGCCTGCCTCACCACCTGGCAGCAACCACTAAGGTTGGAAAAGACCTCAGAGATCATCAAGTCCAACCTATCACCCAACACCTCCTGACTAATTAACCACGGCACCAAGTGCCACATCCAACCCCCTCTTGAACGCCTCCAGGGACAGGGGCTCCACCACCTCCCTGGGCAGCACCTTCCAACAGCCAATTACTCTTTCTGGGAAGAACTTTCTCCTCACCTCCAGCCTCAACTTCCCCTGGCACAGCTTGAGACTGTGTCCTCTTGTTCTGGTGCTGGCTGCCTGGCAGAAGAGACCAACCCCCACCTGGCTACACCCTCCCTTCAGAGAGTTGGAGAGAGCAATGAGGTCTCCCCTGAGCCTCCTTTTCTCCAGGCTAAGCAACCCCAGCTCCCTCAGCCTCTCCTCACAGGGCTGTGCTCCAGACCCCTCCCAGCCTCATGGTGAGAGGTCTCACATGTTTGGTATAGTGATCACAACAAATGGTAACTATTTCCAGGGAACTACAGAACACTTTTGCACAGGAAGTGTGTTAGGACTTTAGGTTGGACTGAGAGGGATGAAAGTGTGAGGATGAAGGTGCTGTCACTTGCAGCAGAGCCTTTCCATAGCTCCACCCTTCCCTGAAAACCACCTGGTCTCCAACAGTGTGTTTGGAGCAGCTAATAATCACAGAATGGGTTAGAATGGGAGGGACCTGAAACATCATCCAGCTCCCACCAGCCCAGCTTGCTGTGGGCCTCATCCAGCCTGGCCTTCAACACCTCCAGGGAGGGGGCAGCCACAGCCTCCCTGGGCAACCTGTGCCAGAGTCTCACCACCCTCACAAGAATTTCTTCCTCATCTCCAGTCTCAATCTCCCCTCTCCCAGCTCAAAGCCATTGTTCCTTGTCCTGGCACTAGCAGCCCTTCTCAGAAGTCCCTCCCCAGCTCTCCTGGTGCCCCTTCAGGTCCTGGAAGGCTGCTCTAAGCTCTCCCTGGAGCCTTCTCCAGGCTGAACAGCCTCAGCTCTCAGCCTGTTGGGAGGTTCTCCGGTGCAATGCCTGCCCTTGGCCTGTCGGTGGCGCTGTTGCAGAGGTTTTACAATAAGCAAAGAGGGAATTCTGGCCTCCACAGGAATTCCTTTGGCATTGTTAAGCCACTCTGCCAGGCCAGCAGCTCTCCTCCAGATCCGTGAAGGTCCCTGGAAGCCGTCAGCCTGTCTCTTCAGCCCAGGTGTGCCACAGGTGGGTTTGAGACAGCAGAGCCACGGAGTCCTCCTAGGGAAGCACCTTGCCTTGGGTGGGGAACACTCCATGCTGCACTTGCACTTGGCTTGGACTCAGGAAGAGCTCCAGCACCAACCTTAACTGTGCCCTCAGGAAAGTGCCGCTCTGAGTGCCGTGGTTGCTCTTGTGGAGGCCCTGGCCACCATCTCAGAGCCTTGGGAGGCATCACTTTGCCTTGCACTCAGCTCAGCCTCGGGAAGAGCTCCAGTGCTGACCCCAACTGGGGCCGCTGAGCACCTTCACCCGCTGGGAAGCTGCCATCCCGAATGCTGGGGTCCCTCTTGTGGAGGCCCTGGAGACCACCTCAGTGCCCCAGAAGTTTTTTAGGTACCATCTTACCTTGGGAGGGAAACCCCCAACCTTGTCTTCTGCTCAGCTCAGACTCAGGCAGAGCTCTGGAGTGCATCTCTTTGGATTCCCAGAGGTTTATTTCCCAGCTCAGGGCGGTGAGACACCGGCACAGATTGTCCAGGGAGGTTGTGGATGCTCCCTGGAGGTGTTGAAGGCCAGGCTGGATGAGGACCTGAGCAACATGGTCTAGTGGAAGGTGTCCCTGCCCATGGCAGGGGGGGTTGGATTTTTAAGGTCCCTTCCAGCCCAAGCCCTGCTGTGGTACCTGGCCGCACACAGTGACACCTTGGGACAAAATGGAGTCTGGTCCCAAAGGCCACCCAAGTGTTCATTACTCTTCAGGCAAGTCATTGCTTTCACTGGCCAGCTTGCAGAGCTCTTTCACCACCTTGTAAGCTACCAGATCCCTGGAGGCACACAACTAGATGGTGATGTAAAAAGGTTCTGAAACTGCTTCTGCCATAAATGGCCAAGCCCCAAGCCAGCTACAGAGGGCTCCTCCTGCCCATCCTGCTGCTCTGCCACTCCCTTGCTATCGCCATCTCCATCCTGATGAGATGAAGCCCATCCCAGGTCAAAGGCCTGCTTTAATCTCTGCTGCCACTTTCTCCCTGGCTCCTGCTCAGGATAAGGGTGCAGGGCTCAGCCCTCAGTGCCTCCCCAGGAGAGTTTGCCCTCTCCCAGCAAAACAAACCTCCTAACCCAGCATCTGGGCAGGGTTTCACTGCTGCCAGAGCAGCTCTGTGCTCTGGGTGGGCTCAGCTGCTCTGTGCCGTGCCTGCAGCCAGCAACAATAGAGCAGCCTTTTATTAAATGAACCTGGGAAGGCACAGGTCCTGCAGGGACGCTCGGGGAGCAGGCAGATGGCACAAGCAAGTGCCAGAACAATTGCAATCCCCACCTCAGCCATGGCAGAGACGGGTCCTGCCCAGTGCTGTGTCCCACAGAGAGGCAGGAGGGAGGGCAGGCACTGCCCTGCCCTGCCCTGCAGAGCCAGCCCCAAGAGGTTGCGCAGGAGCAGCCCCAAGCTCTGGGGGGAGTCTGGAGCATCTCCTACGGAAACCACCGTGGGACTGCACCACCTTCCATACCAAGCTAAAGCCTCCTCCCCCCAGCCATGGCCTGGAGGCTGCCCAGCTGCTACCACTGCCTCTTGCAGGCTGCTGCCGCTGTCATTATCGACCAGCTTGCTGCTGTGACTCACTGTCTGCCCCAGCTATGAACCGGGCTCTTGTGTGCCAGGAAGCCTGCAGCAGGCTAAAGGAAGGCAGCAGTGCTGGAAGATTGACTGAGAGATGCTTCACAAGATAAAGCCTGGAGGGGGAATAATGGCACATTAAGCTTAAAAGGAGGCAGAGCCTCCTGCAAGGAAGAGATAAGACACTGATTGCTAAATTGGTCACTTTTCCTTTGCTAATTGCCACGTGGATCCCCCCACCCCTGGGACAGACCCAGGTCACTGTCAAAAGGAAAAGGGTTAACAAAGGTTCCAGATTTCACAGGCAGGGGTGGTGAGTGGGAGGCAGAGCTCACCTGGGTAAGCAGCAGGTGCTCCCAAAGGATAGCAGGAGCATCAAGATAAGGGACTGGGAAATCTCTGCCTTCCTGCGTAGGAGTGATGAAGTGACTTCGTTGCTATTTTGTATGCCCCAGCTGAGGTCTCAGAAGGGCTGTCAGCTTCTTGACATCAGCCTGCTAGCACCCATCCTGCACAGGATCCTCACAGCTTGGTGTCTGGTCTCTGTGTGGCCTGGCCTTCGTACACTGGGAGGAGAATCCATTGTTGAGCCTACAGCAGGGATAGCCTGGATTTCACCCCAGCTACAGATCTGCCTGGGCACATCAGTGCTGTACATACAGAGTCACAGACTCACAGAAACATTCAGGTTAGAAAAGACCCTCAGGAACACCAAGTCCAACCCAGAGCCCTCCTGCAAAAGGCTCACCCCTAAACCACAGCCCCAAGCACCACATCCTTGAAACACAGCCAGGCCTGGGGACTCCACCACCTCCCTGGGCAGCACATTCCAACCCCTGACCACTCTGGATGGGAAAAATGTTTCCTACTGTCCAGCCTAACCCTGCCCAGTCACAGCTTGAGGCTGTTCCTCTTGGTCTGTCACTAATGACCTGGGAGAAGAGACCAGCAGCAGCCTCTCCACAACCTCCTTTCAGGCAGCTGTAGAGAGCCAGGAGGTCTGCCCTCAGCCTCCTCTGTTTCACACTAACCCTCCCCAGCTCCTTCAGGCTCTCTCCATCAGATTTCTTCTCCAGGCCCTTCCCAGCTTCCTTGCCCTGCTCTGCCCTGGCTCCAGCACCTCCACATCTCTCTTGGATGGAGCTGCCCCAAACTGGCCCCAGCACTGGAGGGGTGGCCTGCCCAGAGCTGAGTGCCAGGGGCCAGTCCCCTCCCTGCTGCTGCTGGACACAGCATTGCTGATCCCAGCCAGGAGGCCTTTGGCTTTCTTGGCCCATGGGTTGGTGAGCCAGAGTGTGTTAATCAGCCCCTCTGAGGGGCACAGATAGGAGCAGGGACCTCCCTGCCTGCTGGTGCAGAGTGGCATCGCCAGGACTGCTCACCCTGCAACCCCTACAGCCAGCAAAGAACAGATTCTCCTGAGTCCTCTCTTTGTTGTTACAAACACATTCATTGGTAGAAGGATTTCCTCTTTAACAGCTGAAGCCAAATTAATTCCCAGCTGGGCTTTGGCCCTTCTGGTTTTCTCCCTGCATAACTTCATGACAACTTTCCACCAGGATGCTGAAGGGACTGCAGCACTGCCTGGGGCGGAGAGGCTGAGAGCCCTGGGACTGTGTGGTCTGGAGAGGAGAAAACTGAGAGGAGATCTGATCAATGTCTATCAATAGCTGAGGGCTGGGGGTCAGGAAGGAAGAGACAGGGGCCAGGCTCTGCTCAGTTGCATCCTGGGATAGGACAAGGGGCAATGGATAGAAACTGCAGCAGAGGAGGTTCCACCTCAGCATGAGGAGGAACTTCTTCCCTGTGAGGGTCCCAGAGCCCTGGAGCAGGCTGCCCAGAGAGGTTGTGGAGTCTCCTTCTCTGGAGCCTTCCCAGCCCCATCTGGATGTGTTGCTGTGTGACCTGTGCTGGATTCTCTGCTCCTGCTCTGGCAGGGGGCTTGGCCCTGATGATCTTTGAAGGTCCCTTCCAACCCCTAACATCCTCAAGCTCTGCCATGGGGGAGAAGAGCAATAACAATTAATGACAGCTTGCCTTCCTCCGGTGCCCTTCAGAGTACCTTAGGTGCTGCAGCTGCCTGGCTGTGCTGTGCCAGTGGCATGCCCAGGGCTGGCTCTGCAGGGACACCACAGTACAGCTTCCCCTCACTGCCAGGTCACACTGCTCCAATGATTTCTTGTGGTTGGTTTGGGGTTTGTTTTTCTTTTCCCACCCTTTTTATGGCCTTGCTGAAAAAAAAACCCAACCAAACCAAACACAAAGCTGCCCTGGCATCACCATGTGCCAAGTGCTGCCTGCCTGTGGGATGTTCCCTCCCTCCCAAGGGTGTTTGGGATGGCTGCTGGCTCTTTGTCAAGCATCACATCCACTTGGAAATTGCTTTGATGGCTGCTCAAGGCAGGGCACTTTTTGTGGCCCTCTTCATTGATCAAAGCTGAGCTCTCTCCTGAGGGTGCAGGGCAGAGGGCTGCCACCGTCTGGTTTGGCCACACTGATTTCCTGTGAGCAGCAGGGCAGGCTTTGGATGGGGAGAGAGGGATCCCCATGCAATACTTGGGGCAGAGTGGCTGGAAAATGCCCAGCTGAGAGAGACCTGGGGGTGCAGGTTGACAGCTGCTGAACATGAGCCAGGGGGTGCCCAGGTGGGCAAGAAGGCCACCAGCAGCCTGCCCTGGATCAGCAATGGTGTGGCCAGCAGGAGCAGGGCAGGGATTGTGCCCCTGGACTCAGCGCTGGTGAGGCTGCACCTCAAATACTGGGTTCACTTTTGAAGCCCTCACTCCAAGAAGGACATTGAGGAGCTGGAGCAGGTCCAGAGAAGGGCAACAAACTGGGGAAGGGTCTGGAGAACAGGGCTGGGGAGGAGCAGCTGAGCAACCAAGCTGGGGAAGGGTCTGGAGAACAGGGCTGGGGAGGAGCAGCTGAGGGAGCTGGGGGTGTTTAGTGTGGAGAAGAGAAGGCTGAGGGGAGACCTCATTGCTCTCTACAGCTCCCTGAGAGGAGGTTGCAGTGAGGTGGGGGTTGGGCTCTGCTCCCTAGATAGACCAAGAAGAAATGTCCTGAAGCTGCACCAGGGCAGGGTTAGGTTGGAGATGAGGAAAAATGTCTTTGCTGTAAGAGTGGTCAGGGATTGGCACAGGCTGCCCAGGGTGGTGGTGGAGTCCCCATCTCTGGAGGGGTTCAAGGAACCTGTGGCCATGGCACCTGGGGACAGGGTTTAGTGGTGGTGTTGGGCTGCTGGTTGGACTGGGTGATCTTAGAGGGCTTTTCCAACCTTAATGATTCTATGGTTCAGGGGGCATAGTGGTGTTGGGTTGAAGGTTGGCCTCAATGATCTTAGAGGGCTTTGCCAACCCAAGCAGTTCAATGCTTCTGTGATCAGAACTGAAGCTTCTGACTCTCAGTTTTCCCCCAGTGGTGCTCAGCTCTTAAGCAGGATGGGGCTCACTGGACACACTCCGAGGGCAGAGTTTTCCCTCCCAGGCCACCAGGGCAGCAGCTGAGACATCACTGCCTGTGATGGAAGATCTCTAAGGTGCAGAGCAGGAGCTGTGATCAAGAGGGACTGGGGTCTGCAGCGCTGCGCTGAAGCTGGCAACCCAAGCCCTAAACCCCAACCCCTGAGCAGCCCATCTCAGCCAGCTGCTCTTCTGTCATTCCTGTGCCAAACCAGAACACAAACCAAAGCCTGCAGAGGCAAGGCTGGGAATGAAGATGTAAAGGTGACTCATTTTGTCACCTTCTGCAGGCTGCAGAGCAGCCCTTCCTGGAGGATAAATGCCAGCTCTGGATCTGTACACCCAGCTGCTAATACTGTAAACGAACTCCAGCGTGGCTCAGATGATTGAATCTCTGCTGTCAGGAGAACAAGCAGCTCGAGCAGACTGCCAGGGCAGCAGATGAAAGGAATCATTAATTTTGTGAGTGGTTCAGGCACAGATTCTGGAGCAGGGGTGATTAACTGCTGCAACAAGCCACTGAGGGGAGCAAGGGACTCTCCAGCTCCTGCTGTCTCCAGATGAGGGCTGCCTGCTGCTCTGCACGAGATGCTTTTGCCAGACAAAGTTGTTGGACCCAGTGCAAGAGCAACTGGCTGAACGGTGGTGGGAGCCCACCACATGCAGGCAGCCACTGGGGACAACCAAGTCATCTGATTGCCTCTGGCTGCCCAGAGAGGTTGTGGAGTCTCCTTCTCTAGAGACTTTCAAGACCCATCTGGATGTGTTCCTGAGGGACCTGCCCTAGGTGACCCTGCTCTGGCTGGGGAGTTGGACTTAATGACCTTCCAGGGTCCTTTCCAACCCCCACCACACTGTGCTTCTATGATCTGAGCCACCCCTAGAAAGATTTGACATGCTCTTCAAACGTTGCCCTGGGGCTGTTTGGTCTGGAGAGGAGAAGGCTGAGAGGAGATCTGATCAATGTCTATCAATAGCTGAGGGCTGGGGGTCAGGAAGGAAGGGACAGGGCCAGGCTCTGCTCAGTTGCACCCTGGGATAGGCCAAGGGACAAGGGATGGAAACTCCAGCACAGGAGGTTCCACCTCAACATGAGGAGGAACTTCTTCCCTGTGAGGGTCCCAGAGCCCTGGAGCAGGCTGCCCAGAGAGGTTGTGGAGTCTCCTTCTCTGGAGCCTTCCCAGCCCCATCTGGATGTGTTGCTGTGTGCCCTGTGCTGGATTCTCTGCTCCTGCTCTGGCAGGGGGGTTGGACTCAACGATCTCCAGAGGTCCCTTCCAACCCCTAACATCCTCTGCCCCTGTGACATGAGCCAGCAATGTGCACTTGCAGCCCAGAAGGCCAATGGCAGCCTGAGCTGCATGCAAAGAAGTGTGGCCAGCAGGTGAGGCAATGCTGCCCCTCTGCCTGGTTCCTCACTGCTTACATCCATAGTCATTGGGCTTTAATTTGGCTGCTGAAATGCAGGCTCCCTTTCTCTGGATTTTAGCAGCTTTTCTGTTCTTGTGCCCCATGGATCCTTAGCAATGTGATCTCCTCCTGAGGGTGGGGAGACACTGGCACAGGTTGCCCAGGGAGGTTGTGGATGCTCCCTCCCTGGGGGTGTTCAAGGCCAGGCTGGATGAGGCCTTGAGCAACCAGGGCTGGTGGGAGGTGTTCCTGGCCATGGCTGGGGGGGTTGGAACTGGATGAGCTTCAAGGTCCCTTCCAACCCAAACCATTCTATGGATCTGACTACTTACATGAGCTTGCAGGCAGCCTGATGAGGAGAGGCTGAGGGAGCTGGGGTTGCTTAGCCTGGAGAAGAGGAGGCTCAGGGGAGACCTTCTTGCTCTCTACAACTACCTGAAGGGAGGTTGTAGCCAGGTGGGGGTTGGTCTCTTCTGCCAGGCAAGCAGCACCAGAACAAGAGGACACAGTCTCAAGCTGTGCCAGAGGAGGTTTAGGCTGGATGTTAGGAAGAAGTTCTTCACAGAAAGAGAGATTTGCCATTGGGATGTGCTGCCCAGGGAGGTGGTGGAGTCCCCATCCCTGGAGGTGTTTAGGAAGAGACTGGATGGGGTGCTTGGTGCCATGGGTTAGTTGATCAGATGGTGTTGGGTGATAGGTTGGACTTGATGATCTCAAAGGTCTTTTCCAACCTGGCTGATTCCTATTCTATTCTATTCTATTCTATTCTATTCTATTCTATTCTATTCTATTCCATTCCATTCCATTCCATTCCATTCCATTCTATTCTACTCTATTCTATTCCATTCCATTCCATTCCATTCCATTCCATTCCATTCCATTCCATTCCATTCCATTCCATTCTACTCTATTCTATTCCATTCCATTCCATTCCATTTTTCTATTCCATTCCATTCCATTCCAGGAGTCTGCTGGTGGAGGCTGCCCATGGCTGTGCCTCAGAACATGCATCAATAATGGATGTGCTTTGCTGGCCACCTCCTCTGGAGCCTCTGAGCTCTCCTTGACCGAGAAAGCCTGTCTCTCTCCTGTCTAATGAAAGAGGGTGGGGTTTTTTTTTGTAGGTTTTCTTGGTGTTTTTAATTTATTTTCTTAGATTAGACACAGAACAAAGGAAAAAAATAACCTTTTTATTCTAATAGGTAGAATAATCCCCCAGGAAGCTGAAGGAAGCAATGAAAAAGGAGAGGTGAAAACTAGGCCAGAGCTGCTGCTGCTGCAGGAGAAGCTTCCTGACCTTTTGATTTGTTTGTTTGTGTGGTTCTAAAGCAGGAGAAATCAGCACACAGAATGCAGCCAGCCCACGGTGCAGTCCCCAGGCAGATGGAGTGGGTTGGTTTGGGGTGGTTTCATTTCTCTTTCTTTCTCTGCAAAGCGCTAGAATTGCTGCTAGAGCAAACATTTTCCTCTGGAAACACATTTGAAGCGCCTGCGGTGCTGAAGCTCTGGGAGTGCATAAAACTCAGCGCCGGCGTGCAGCGGCTTTCTGGGTTGCGTGCACTAGAGGGAGCTGAGCAAAAACCAATCCCCAGCATGCTGCCAGCCTCCTGCTCTCTGATCTGCACCAGGGCAGGGAGGCTCTGCAGAGGGACTTGGGTAGGTTGGATCCATGGCCAACCTTACCAGGAGGAGCTTCAACCAGGCCCAGTGCCAGGTCCTGCACTTGGGGCACAACAACCCCAAGCAGCACTGCAGGCCTGGGGCAGTGTGGCTGGAAAGCTGCTGGCACAAAGGGACCTGGGGGTGCTGATGGACAAGCAGCTGAACAGGAGCCAGCAGTGTGCCCAGGGGGCCAAGAAAGCCAAAGGCCTCCTGGCTGGGAGCAGCAATGCTGTGTCCAGCAGCAGCAGGGCGGGGACTGGCCCCTGGCACTCAGCTCTGGGCAGGCCACCCCTCCAGTGCTGGGGCCAGTCTGGGGCAGCTCCATCCAAGAGAGATGTGGAGGTGCTGAGCCAGGGCAGAGCAGGGCAAGGAAGCTGGGAAGGGCCTGGAGAAGAAATCTGATGGAGAGAGCCTGAAGGAGCTGGGGATGGTTAGTGTGAAACAGAGGAGGCTGAGGGCAGACCTCCTGGCTCTCTACAGCTGCCTGAAAGGAGGTTGTGGAGAGGCTGCTGCTGGTCTCTTCTCCCAGGTCATTAGTGACAGACCAAGAGGAACAGCCTCAAGCTGTGACTGGGCAGGTTCAGACTGGACATTAGGAAACAATTTTCCCATCCAGAGTGGTCAGGGGTTGGAATGTGCTGCCCAGGGAGGTGGTGGAGTCCCCAGGCCTGGCTGTGTTTCAAGGTGGTTTGGCTGTGGTGCTTGGGGCTATGGTTTAGGGGTGAGCCTTGCAGAGCAGGGTCCTGGGTTGGACTTGGTGATCCTGAGGGCCTGTTCCAACCTGAACACTTCTGTGATTCTGATTATTCTCCAAGCCCTGGCTCCTGCCCTCTCCTCTGGGCAAATGAGGAGAAAATCCTGCAAACAGCTGTCTGGGGGAGTGCTGGAGGAGCAGTTCTGTTGTTAGTAAAGTGTTCAGTCCCCCACAACATCCTTCTCTCTAAACTGGAGAGATGTGGCTTTGTTGGGTGGACTGGTCAGGAGATAAGGAACTGGTTGAATGATTGCATCCAAAGGGTAGTGGTCAACAGCTTGGTGTCCAGATGGAGACAGGTGATATCCCCCAGGGGTCCAAAATGGGACCAGTGCTATCCAGTATCTTCATCAATGCTATAGACAGTGAGATTGAGGCACCCTCAGAAAGTTTGCTGATGGTGCCTCAAGCTGAGTGGTGTGGTTGATGTGACTGAGGGATGGGTGTCACTCAGAGGGATCTAGACAGGGTGAAGAAGTGGGCTCAGGTGACCCTCATCAGGTTCAATAAGACAAAGTGCAAGGTCCTGCACCTGGGTTGGGGCAATCCTCCCTATCAGTCAAGCTGGGAGATGATGAGATTGAGAGCAGCCCTGCAGAAGGGGACTTGCAGGTACTGGTGCATGAGAAGCTGGACATGAGCCTGCAATGGGCACTTGCAGCCCAGAAGGCCAAGGGCATCACAAGAAGAATGGCCAGCACGTGGAGAGAGAGGATTCTGCCCCTCTGCTCTGCGCTGGTGAGAGCCTACCTGGAGTACTGAGTCCCCTTCTGGAGGCCAGCACAAGAAGGACCTGGACCTGCAGGAGAGGGTCCAGAGGAGGCCATGAAGATGACCAGAGGGCTGGAGAGCCTCCCCTAAGAGGACAAGTTGGGGCTGTACAGCCTGGAGAATAGAAGGCTCTGGGGAGACCTCAGAGCAGCCTTACAGGCCCTGAAGGGGCTCCAGGAGAGCTGGGGAGGGACTTGTGACAAGGGCTGGGAGTGACAGGATGAGGAACAATGGCTTTGAGCTGGGAGAGGGGAGACTGAGACTGGAGATGAGGAAGAAACTCTTGAGAGTGAGGGTGGGGAGACTCTGGCACAGGTGCTAAGGGGGGTCATGGATGTCCTCTCCCTGGAGGTGTTGAAGGCCAGGCTGGATGAGGCCTTGAGCAGCCTGTGCTGGTGGGAGGTGTCCCTGCCCATGGCAGTGGTTTGGAACTGGATGATCTTCAAGGCCCCTTCCAACCCAAACAATTTGATGACTGTGTGCTGGAGGAGCAGCTGTATCCAGTGTCCCTGCTTGAACACGCTGCTGCTTGTCAGTGTTTTAGATGGGTGAACAGTCTTGCATTTTGAGGTTGTCCCTGGTTGGTCCCTTTGGATGGTCACACTGTGTCCCTCCTGCTCCACACCAAGACACTGCCTACAGCTGGAAGCACCTTTACACAGTGCACTGCTCTCAGCAGGCCCAGCTGCCCCTGGTGAAGGTGTCCAGGACCCAATTAAAATGTTTCATGGCACTGGTTATTCTTTTTGCAGCCTGCTTTCATCTGCAGTTCCAGCTCTTTCTCCTGCTTCCAGTGTCTTTGCTTTCCAGCACAGGGGCAGGAGGGGACCCCCACATCCCCCCTCCCCGAGCCCAGCACCCACAAATTTGCCTAATATCTTCTTCAAATCCCTTCACACTCCCAATACCTGCAGCTTCCCATGGAAGGGGGAGCTCAGGGCTGGGAGAGAGGAAGCTCATTTGATTTTCTTCTGCCTGCTGATCCCTTTTTGTGTTGGGAAAGAGGGAATGGGATTTTACAGCTCCTCAGCAAATCCCAGCTTCCAACCACCTCCTGAGCCCCTGCTTCCCTCAGCTTGTGTAGAAAGGCTGACTTATGGTGACAGTATTCTCTTCCTCCTCTAGGAGCTAATATAAGAAACCAGTGATGGAAAAGCCTTCTGAGGTCATCAGGTCCATCAGCCCAACACCACCATGGCCACTAAACCAGGGCCAAATGTTCCAAGTCCACACATCTTCTGAACACCTCCAGGGATGGGGACTCCACAACCTCCCTGGGCAGCCTGTGCCAATCCCTGACCACTCCTGCTCCAAAGACATTACTTTCTAACACCCAACCCAAACCTCCCCTGGTGCAACTTGAGGCCATTTCCTCTCATGCTGTCACTCGTTAGAAGGGAGCAGAGCCCAGCCCCCACCTCACTGCAACCTTCTTTTAAGGAGCTGCAGAGAGCAATGAGGTCTCCCTCAGCCTCCTCTTCTCCACACTCAGCACCCCCAGCTCCCTCAGCTGCTCCTCCCCAGCCCTGTTCTCCAGACCCTTCCCCAGTTTGTTGCCCATCTCTGGAACTGCTTGAGTTGGCAAAGCCCTCTAAGATCATTGAGGCCAACCCTCAACCCAACACCACTATGCCCCCTGAACCATAGAATCATTAAGGTTGGAAAAGCCCTCTAAGATCACCCAGTCCAACCAGCAGCCCAACACCACCACTAAACCCTGTCCCCAAGTGCCATGGCCACAGGTTCCTTGAACCCCTCCAGAGATGGGGACTCCACCACCTCCCTGGGCAGCCTCTGCCAACCCCTGACCACTCTTGCACCAAAGACATTTTTCCTCATCTCCAACCTAACCCTGCCCTGGTGCAGCTTCAGGACATTTCTTCTTGGTCTATCTAGGGAGCAGAGCCCAACCCCCACCTCACTGCAACCTCCTCTCAGGGAGCTGTAGAGAGCAATGAGGTCTCCCCTCAGCCTTCTCTTCTCCACACTCACCACCCCCAGCTCCCTCAGCTGCTCCTCCCCAGCCCTGTTCTCCAGACCCTTCCCCAGTTTGTTGCCCATCTCTGGACCTGCTCCAGCTCCTCAATGTCCTTCTTGGAGTGAGGGCTTCAAAAGTGAACCCAGTATTTGAGGTGCAGCCTCACCAGCGCTGAGTCCAGGGGCACAATCCCTGCCCTGCTCCTGCTGGCCACACCATTGCTGATCCAGGCCAGGCCGCTGGTGGCCTTCTTGGCCACCTGAGCAGCCCCTGGCTCATGTTCAGCAGCTGTCAACCTGCACCCCCAGGTCTCTCTCAGCTGGGCATTTTCCAGCCACTCTGCCCCAAGCCTG
The DNA here is from genome assembly GCA_015227895.2 of Colaptes auratus. Lineage (NCBI taxonomy): Eukaryota > Metazoa > Chordata > Aves > Piciformes > Picidae > Colaptes > Colaptes auratus. The sequence goes on from CM037644.1 coordinate 2,424,631, forward strand.
GAGCATTCCCGGGGTTGCAATCCCCACGCAAGGGAAGAGCCTTGGGGAGGTCAGGGCACTGTGAGGCCAGGATGTGTCCTGCAGCTGCTCCAGGGGCTGCATTCTCGCTCTGACAACCTGCACCAGCAGCTTCCTGGCCTGAAGAGCGAGGCCGTTCCTGGGACACGGCTGCAGTGGGTGTGGGGGCAGGGGAGCTCAGCCCATGCTGTGGCTGCTAGAGGGCTGCACATGTGAGGTCTGGAGGCTAACAGGCAGAGGCTGTTTCCTGCACAAGAGCAGCTTTGTTGCAGCTTTGATGAGCTGTCTGTGCTGCAGCTCTGGCGAGGGCTGCTCTGCTGTCTGGGAGGAAGCATCAGCTCCCTTACAGCAGAGATGTTTCCCTCTGAAGGAGGAGAGAAGAGAAGCCCAGCAGTGGTCTTGTCAAGTGCTGTTCTGCTGATAAAACAGAAAGCAGGACAAGAGCTCTCTCCCATCAAAGGTGGTTATTCTCAGCTGAGAGCAGAGAGCTCCTGATTGTTTATTTATTTACCTTTGCTCCCCTGTTTGTTTGGGGTGGTTTTTTTTTGCTTTGGTTTGATTTGTGGGTTTTTGTTGCTGTTCCCTCAGCTGTGTAAAGTTTCAAAGGGCCTCTGGATCTGACAATACAATTCCCCACAGGATCTGGGCTCCCCAGTTTAGAAGAGACAGGGAGCTACTGGAGAGGGTCCAACAGAGGCCATGAAGATGCTGAGGGGACTGAAGCATCTCCCCTGTGAGGAGAGGCTGAGAGCCCTGGGGCTGTTGAGCCTGAAGAAGAGCAGCCTGAGAGGGGATTTGATCAATGCTGATCAATAGCTAAAGGATGGGGGTCAAGAGGATGGGGCTGGGCTCTTTTCAGTGGTGCCCAGTGACAGGACAAGGGGCAACGAATGCAACCTGGAACCCAGGAGGTTTCACTTGAACTTAAGGAAAAAGTCCTTTGCTGTGAGGGTGCTGGAGGCCTGGAGCAGGCTGCCCAGGGAGGTTGTGGAGTCTTCTTTCAAAACCCACCTGTACATTGTGATCCTGTGCAGCCTGCTGTGGGTGACCCTGCTGTAGCAGGGTGATTGGACTGAGTGATCTCCAGAGGTCCCTTCCAACCTCCACCTTTCTGTTGTTCTGTGTCAAAGATCTGTCACAGGGCATAAGGAACTCCAGCACCAGGCTGGGGGAGAGGAGCAGGCACCAGCTACCCCCTTGGGGAGGCTTTGCAGGATTTCAGCACGGCAGCAGATGCTCAGCCTGGCAGGTGGGATACACCCCCCTCTCATTTTGAGGACCACAGGTTTGAGCCATGGTGGTACATGGAGTGGCAAACCCTGCTGGCCTCTCCCACAGAGACTAGTGTGGGGGGGGGGGGGAATATGAGCTGAGTAATGCTTAAATAAAGCATCTGCCTTGTACAGTGGGGAGGGTGCAGGCTGGGCTGTTTCTGACCCAGCTGCACCCAGACCTTTGGCACACTCCTTAGATTTCTCACAGATCATCTTGTATCTCTCTTGGATCATCTCTCTTGAGTCATCTTGGATCTTTCTTGAATCATCTCTCTTGAATCATCTTGGAACTCTCTTGGATCATCTCTCTTGAGTCATCTTTCTTGAATCATCTCTTTTGGATCATCTCTCTTGAATCATCTTGGATCTCTCTTGAATCATCTTGGAACTCTCTTGGATCATCTCTCTTGAGACATCTCTCTTGGATCATCTCTCTTGAATCATCTTGGATCTCTCTTGAATCATCTTGGAACTCTCTTGGATCATCTCTCTTGAGTCATCTCTCTTGGATCATCTCTCTTGGATCATCTCTCTTGAATCATCTTGGATCTCTCTTGAATCATCTTGGAACTCTCTTGGATCATCTCTCTTGAGTCATCTCTCTTGGATCATCTCTCTTGGATCATCTCTCTTGAATCATCTTGGATCTCTCTTGAATCATCTTGGAACTCTCTTGGATCATCTCTCTTGGATCATCTCCCTTGAATCATCTTGGATCTTTCTTGAATCATCTCTCTTGAATCATCTTGGAACTCTCTTGGATCATCTCTCTGGAGTCATCTCTCTTGGATCATCTCTTTTGGATCATCTCCCTTGAATCATCTTGGATCTCTCTTGAATCATCTTGGAACTCTCTTGGATCATCTCTCTTGGATCATCTCCCTTGAATCATCTTGGATCTTTCTTGAATCATCTCTCTTGAATCATCTTGGAACTCTCTTGGATCATCTCTCTGGAGTCATCTCTCTTGGATCATCTCTCTTGGATCATCTCCCTTGAATCATCTTGGATCTTTCTTGAATCATCTCTCTTGAATCATCTTGGAACTCTCTTGGATCATCTCTCTTGAGTCATCTTGGATCTCTCTTGGATCAGCTCTCTACAGCACCCTGAAAGGAGCTGGATCCAGGTGGGTGTCAGGTCTCTTCTCCCTGGTGACAAGTGAGAGGAAATGGCCTCAAGTTGCACCAGGGGAGGTTTAGGTTGGACATTAGGAGAGAGAAACCTCTTCCCTGAAAGGCTTCTCAAAGCCTGGCACAGGCTGCATGGGGAGGTGGTGGCATCCCCATCCCTGGAGGTGTTTCAAAGAAGCAGAGCTGTGGTGCTGAGGGCCATGGTTTAGTCCCAGCCTTGGTAGAGTTAGAGAATGGTTGAACTCAATGATCTTAGAGGTCTTTTCCAACCAAATGGATTCTGTGATCCTGGGATCAATTTTAGAGCAGCTTTAGGCTTCTATTGAAGCCTGGTGTGTGCTTCTGCTGGGAGCAGTGACACTGGAGGCAGAAATGGCACCCATCAGGGAAAGGCTGATACCTGCTTAGCAGCAGTCCCACCCTGAAGCCATCGATGACCCAGGGAGGATTATTGAAGTTGGAGGTGGAGACATTGCTACAGCAGAGACTGAGACACACACCAGACACAGTGTCTGTTGCTGGTGTGGTCTGTGGGGGTTGGAACTGGTTGTGTTCAGGGGTGATGCCACAACTTGGAGGAGCACAGCAGCAATATTGTATGTTCCATGCTGAGCAACGATGGGAAACAGTTTTTCTCCTTCCAGGATGGCACAAGTGAGCACTGAGGGACAGAGCTGTGTTCTCTGTGTTGTTCCACACTACTGTACCCAGTTGAGTTAGGGGAAAAAAAAGGCAGCAAGGCTGGCATGAGGCCACCCTTTGCAATATGATGCAGCAACTGAAAGTAGAAACTGCTTTTTATGGCTCTCATAGCAAGGCTTCCTGTTTAGCCCAGGAGCAGCAGCTGCTCTCCCAGTTTACAGCACACAGACAGACCACATTGTTTCCTAATTTGCCTTTTTTATTACAGCAGATATTGGATGGGCAGCTAGAGAAAGGAAAAAGGGGGGGAAAGAAGTGGTGAAAGAGCAGCCCAGCTGGTTCACTTTCCAGCATTCTGTCTGGACATGTCCCTGTGTGGCCTGCCCTAGGTGACCCTGCTCTAGCAGAGGGGTTGGACTTGATGATACCCAGAGGTGCCTTCCAACTCCTACCATTGTGTGAGTCTGTGGTTTCAGTCAGGCACTGGAATCCTCTCCCAGGGCAAGCAGTGGAGTCCCCTCCACAGGGCAGTTGGAAGGCTCAGCTTGCCAGGGTGCTGAGCCAGCTCCTTTCAGCTCCACTGTTACCTTAGAAAGGTTGAGCCAGATGATCCTTGGGGTCCCTTCCAACCTGGCAGTCTGTGATTCTGTGCTTCTATGACCAAGCCCTTCCTGGCAAACACCACCCAGGTGCCCCTGCAGCCAGTGCTGCTATTTCTGTGAGCATGAGAAAGGGATCTGCTTTAGGGCAGAGCACGAAGGCAGGTGGGTGGGCGAGCTGCTGCTCCCAGGGAAGCCTTATGGCTATGGGATGTGTGTGAGTGCTGGGAGCCAGCTAAGAACCAGCCTGCCAGGCTGGCTCTGCAGAGAACCTCTGTGAGGTTGACCTAGGCTGGAGAAACGAGCTCAGGTGAGCCTCAAGAGGTTCAATAAGGTGAAGTGCAAGGTCCTGCACCTGGGTCTGGGCATTCCTTGTTATCGGTCCAGGCTGGGGGGTGATGAGATTGAGAGCAGCCCTGCAGAAAAGGGCTTGGAAGTGCCACTGGACAGGAGCCAGCAGTGGGCACTGGCAGCACAGGAAGCCAGTGGTAGCCTGGGCTGCATCCAAAGCAGTGTGGCCAGAGCTGGAGAGAGGGGATCCTGCTTTGCTGAGACCTCACCTGGAGTACTGTGTCCAGCTCCGGAGCCCCCAACACAGGAATGACAATGACCTGCAGCAGAGGAGGACCACAGAGATGGTGGGCTGGAGCACCTCTCCTGTAAGGCTAGTCTGAGAGAGCTGGGGCTATTCAGCCTGGAGAAGGCTCCAGGGAGACCCTAGAGCAGCATTTCAATATCCAAAGGGGCTCTACAGAGAAGCTAGGGAGGGACTGTTTGGAAGGGCCTGGAGTGACAGGATGGAGGGGCATTGGCTGAGACTGGAGCAGGGGAGATATGGGTTGGACATTAGGAGGGAGTTCTGCACATCAAGGGTGGTGAAATACAGGAGCAGGTTGCCCAGAGATGTGGCTGAGGCCTCAACCCTGGCAATATTAAAGGTGATTTGATGTGTCCCTGGACAGCCCGACCTAGTTGGTGTCGCTGCTGGCTGCAGGGGGGTTAGACAAGTTGACCTTCAAGGGTCCCTTCCAACCTGATGCCTTCTGTGAGTCTATGATTCATTCCATGGTTCCATGTGTTGTTGGCAGGAGTGATGCAATCCACCAGGACGTTTTCCCTCATGTTGTTCAGTGCACTGGCAGCGTGGTGAGGGAGCAGGCAGCTGAGCAGGCAGGGGCTGTTTCAACCATCTGGGAACACCTTTTTATTCCCCCCCCCCAAAGATCACACCTGCAAATGGTGAACAGATTCATGTAACTCAGGCTCCTCTGCCTCAGGTGTTGATTGCTTCCATGACTGAGTCTTCTGCAGAAAGCACTGAGGTTTGGAAGAGCTTCCTCAAGCCCATCTCCCCTCCTGGATGCTCTCATGCTGTAGCACAGCAAAGGGGCTTCTGCCAGGGCTTGCCAGGCAGGCTGCTCTGCAGGGCTCTCCTCTGTCTTCCAGTGAGTTGAACACCGCTGAACTGGAGGCAGGCTATCAGCCCTTGCTGGAGGCAGAGCCTGTGCCCACACGCTGGCTCCCTCAGCCCATGGCTCCAGCAATCACAGTTTGACTCAGCCTCACAGTGCTGCTGCTTTTCCATCCTGACCTCTCCTAGGAGCAGCGGTTTGGGCAGCCCCTTCCCTGGTGTAAGGTAAGGTCACTGGGGGACTCGGTGGGGTCCCTTTATTGTGTCTGTCTCACATGTGCCCAAGCTGGGAGCAGGCTGTGGCCGTCGAGGGAGAGGAGGGAGCGCCAGCAGGCAGTGAGTCAGCAGGCAAGGCTTTGGGTGGGGTTCCTCAGAAATGCCACTTCACTTCCAGAGAAGCATAAATCACTGGGTTCCTGCAAGCTTCAGCTCTGCAGCTCCCTGTCCAGCAGGGCTTTACAGTTAATTAAAAGAGAACCACCACCGAAAGAAGAGAAGAATTCCAACTGGAAGAGGGCATGTGAAAGCAAACCCTGAATGCCTGTAATAACTACCCCAGCAGCAAAAGCTTTCACTCTTCCTGTGCACGATGACAAACGCTGGGGAGCAGTGGCCCCCGGAAACGCGAGCCCCCCTCCCGCTGCCCTGCCTTTGAAGCCTGGTTTCCTTCCCCCCGGCAGTGCCTGGGGACAGTGTGTTCCTCCCGTGCTGCCACTCCGGCTCCCTGCAGGGCCCTGCCGGGCTGCTTCTACAGCCACTCCTGTCCCCCCTGCGCAGCAGCTCCTCCGGGGCTGCCCAGGAGAGGGGGCAAGGGGGTGGCCATGGATGATTGCAGGCTCCAGAGAAGGAGCCCTCCTCCCCCCCACCCCGAGAACCAGGAAAGACCTCTAAGGTCATTGAGTCCAACTGTCGACCATGGCATCAAACCACTTTCCCAAGTGCCTTGCCTGGCCCTGAACATCTCTGCATGGTTGATGTCCATGGGGTGTCGAGGGAGGTGATTCTGCCCCTCTGCTCTGCTGAGACCACAGCTGGAGCATTGTGTCCAGTTCTAGAGCCCCTGGTACAGGAAAGATCTGGAGGTGCTGGAAGGTGTCCAGAGAAGGGCCACCAGGATGAGCAGAGGGCTGGAGCTGCTCTGCTGTGAGGACAGACTGAGGGAGTTGGGGTTGTGCAGTCTGGAGAAGAGGAGGTGCTGAGGAGACCTAATTGTGGCCTTCCAGGATCTGAAGTGGGCTCCAAGAAAGCTGGGGAGGGACTTTTGAGGGTGTCAGGGAGTGATAGGACTGGGGGGAATGGAGCACAACTAAAAGTGGGTAGATTCAGCTTGAATGGTAGCAAGAAGTTGTTCCCCATGAGGGTGGTGAGAGCCTGGCACAGGCTGCCCAGGGAGGTGGTGGAAGCCTCATCCCTGGAGGTGTTTGCAGCCAGGCTGGCTGTGGCTGTGAGCAACCTGCTGTGGTGTGAGGTGTCCCTGCCCATGGCAGGGGGGTTAGAAGTGGATGATCCTTGAGGTCCCTTCCAGCCCTGACAATTCTATGATTCTATATTTGCAGGGCAGGGGAACAGGAACACTCTCACTGGAGGAAGGGAGTAAGCATTGTCCTTTGGGTATCCCAGTGCAAAGAAAAAGCTCCAAAAGCCTTTAGTTTAACACCTCAGGGTCTCCCTTATCTGCTCTCACAAATAACTGAGAGCACCCTTTCCTTCCTTTTCTTTGCTGGCCTGAGTCACCTTAGTTCCCAGCCAGTGTCTGAGGCCTTCTTTCCTACACGGCCCTGACAATGCTCACAGCCACCCACTCCCATGGAATGGAATGGAATTAACCAGGTTGGAAAAGACCTCAGAGATCATCAAGTCCAACCTATCACCCAGCACCATCTGATCAACTAAACCATGGCACCAAGTGCGTCATCCAGGCTCTTCCTAAACACCTCCAGGGATGGTGACTCCACCACCTCCCTGGGCAGCAAATCCCAATGGGCAATCTCTCTTGCTGGGAAGAAATTTCTCCTCATCACCAGCCTAAACCTCCCCTGGCACAGCTTGAGACTGTGTCCTCTTGTTCTGGTGCTGGCTGCCTGGGAGAAGAGACCAACCCCCACCTGGCTACAACCTCCCTTCAGGGAGTTGCAGAGAGCAAGAAGGTCTCCCCTGAGCCTCCTCTTCTCCAGGCTAAGCAACCCCAGCTCCCTCAGCCTCTCCTCACAGGGCTGTGCTCCAGACCCCTCCCCAGCTTTGTTGCTTTTCTCTGGACACATTCAAGTGTCTCAATGTCCTTCTTAAACTGAGGGGCCCAGAACTAGACAGTACTCAAGGTGTGGCCTCAGCAGTGCTGAGCACAGGGCACAATGACTTCCCTGCTCCTGCTGGCCACACTGTTCCTGATCCAAGCCAGGATTCCATTGGCCTTCTTGGCCCCCTGGGCACACTGCTGGCTTCCTAACATCCAGCCTGAACCTCCCCTGGCTCAGCTTGAGACTGTGTCCTCTTGTTCTGGTGCTGGGTGCCTGGGAGAAGAGACCAACCCCCACCTGGCTACAACCTCCCTTCAGGGAGTTGCAGAGAGCAAGAAGGTCTCCCCTGAGCCTCCTCTTCTGCAGGCTAAGCAGCCCCAGCTCCCTCAGCCTCTCCTTATAGGACTCTGCAAGTTCTTGTTCCCCTTTGGTGTTTCTACCTAGGGGTGTTATGTTCCTTCTCTTGCAAGTCCAGAGAGCAGAGCTGTCCTCCCCAGGCAGGCAGGCAGGCTCTCACTCCTCCTTTGCCTAACTCAGCTCTGCAGTGCAGTTATTAATAAAAAGTCACCACGTCATCTGCAGCCTGCACTGTCACATCTGTCAATGTCACCACCACCCAAGGCTCACTGCTTTTCCCCCCCACCAGCTTCAAGTCTCTCTTTGCTGCAGCAGTTGTTCAAAAAAACCCAAAGAGCAGGGAAGCTGTGAGAAATCCCTCCCCAGCTGCCCGGAGGGGTGAGTGATGGTTTCACGCCGGGGTGTGGCAGCTGGAGGGCGTGGCTTGTGGCTGCTAAAATCTGATAGTGGCTGAATTGCTGCTGCTGACAGTGAAAGCTCTCTGCAGGACTGCAGGCTGGGGGCAGAGTGGCTGGAGAGCAGCCAGGCAGAGAGGGACCTGGGGGTGCTGATTGACAGCAGCCTGAACATGAGCCAGCAGTGTGCCCAGGGGGCCAAGAGGGCCAATGGCATCCTGGCCTGCATCAGGAAGAGTGTGGCCAGCAGGAGCAGGGAGGTCATTGTGCTCTGTGATCAGCACTGCTGAGGCCACACCTTGAGTCCCGTGTCCAGTTCTGGGCCCCTCAGTTCAGGAAAGATGTTGAGCTGCTGGAAGGTGTCCAGAGAAGGGCAACAAAGCTGGGGAAGGGTCTGGAGCACAGCCCTGAGAGGAGAGGCTGAGGGAGCTGGGGTTGCTTAGCCTGGAGAAGAGGAGGCTCAGGGGAGACCTTCTTGCTCTCTCCAACTCCCTGAAGGGAGGTTGTAGCCAGGTGGGGGTTGGTCTCTTCTCCCAGGCAGCCAGCACCAGAACAAGAGGACACAGTCTCAAGCTGCACCAGGGGAGGTTTAGACTGGATGTTAGGAAGAAGTTCTTCATAGACAGAGTGATTGGCCATTGGGATGTGCTGCCCAGGGAGGTGGTGGAGTCACCTTCACCGGAGGTGTTCAGGAGGAGACTTAATGGGGTGCTTGGTGCCATGGTTTAGTTGATTAGGTGGTGTTGGGTGATAGGTTGGACTTGATGATCTCAAAGGTCACTTCCAACCTGGCCTATTCTATTCTATTCTATTCTATTCTATTCTATTCTATTCTATTCTATTCTATTCTATTCTATTCTCTCTAATGCTCTGCCAGGGTTGGTCTTATTGGAGGTGTTTGACTGATCATTTTAGACTGGAGGTTAGGAGGAAGCTCTTTACTGTGAGGGCGGTGGATCACTGGAACAGGTCGCCCAGGCAGGTGGGTGAAGCCCCTTCCCTGGAGGTATTCAAGGTGAGGCTGGACAGGGCCCTGGGCAACCTGATCTACTTGGGGATGTCCCTGCTGACTGCAGGGGGGTTGGACTGGATGAGCTTTGAAGCTCCCTTCTGGCCCCAGACCATTCTGTGATTCTGTGGCCCGTCATGGAACCCCAGACTGCCAGCCTGGAAGGGACCCCAAGGATCCTCTGCTCCAACCTCTCTGGGTGACAGTGCAGTTGCCATGAGCTGGCTCAGCACCCTGGCAAGCTGAGCCTCAAACTACCCAGTGCAGGGCACTCCACTGCTGCCCTTGGGAGATGATTCCAGTCTCTGACTGTGCTCATGGCAAACCTTTTCTCCTGGAGTGCAATGGGAATGTCCCCAGCAGCAACTTGTCCCCATCCCCCCTTGGCTGTTCCATGGCTCTCCTTGTACAAAGGGAGTCTCCATCCTCCTGGCAGCCACCCTGGTCCATGGTTATGAGGTCTCCCCTGAGCCTTCTCTTCTCCAGACTGAACACATCCAGTGAATCTCAGCCTTTCCTCTTTCCTTGTCTCTTCTGTACCATACTGCTTCTCTAAGCCATGCTCATGGCCTGCATCTCTGCTCACCCCTTGGTAACGCATTGTGTGAGGTTCTAGATTCACAGAACCACTAAGGCAGAAAAAGACCTCTAAGATCAGCCCAACACCACCACAGCCATTAAACCATGTCCCTGAGTGCCATGTCCACACATTTCTTGAACACCTCCAGGGATGGTGAGTCCACCACCTTCCTGGGCAGCCTATTCCAGTCCCTGACCGCTCTTGCACCTAAGATGTTCTTCCCAATAGCCAACCTAAACCTCCCCTGGTGCAAGGTGAGTCCATTTCCTCTCATCCTGTTGTGAACCTTAGAAGTCTTTTGCCTCCAGGGTTTGGTGCTGCAGACCTATTTCCAGCACCTCCCACAGCTAGCACAGTCAGCAGGAGCACGCAGGAGTGCAGGGCGGGACCTGCCCACAGCAAGCTCTGGATTTCACTGCCATCAGGGTGAGCAATGTGTGGAGTGACAGCAGCCCCACAGCCCCTCTGCCCCAGCACATTGAGGGATTCAGGACAATACCTCCTGGAGAAAACTTTGCAGCAAGAAGACACAATGCAACAGCAAGTTAGAGACCAGGAGCAGAGCTTTGTGGTGGGGCTGAGGTTGGATCTTCTCCACACACTTGGTTTCCCTGTTTTCCTTGGGGCTTGTTGCAGCAGGGATGGGAACTCTGATGAGTTAACCTCGCTGGTGCTCCCCATACCAATGTTTGCCTTGATGGGTTTAATGGCAAGGAAATGAATTAGTTTGTAGCTTTCTTAGTGCCTCAGAGGATCCACAGCATGTGGGACAGGGGAGGGAGGTCACAGCTTCATTCTGAAGCACCAGGTCCCTCCATCATAGGGTGCAGAAGAGCACTGGGTCTCACAACACTGCAAGGGGGCTGCAAGTGGGTGTGAAGGTGACACTGGCCCAGAAAACAGCTGCAGCCTTCATTAGCCCTCATGGCCCAAATGATGCTGAAATACAGTCTCTGTGTATGTGGTGGACTTGGCAGTGCCAGGTTAATGGTAGGATGTGATGATGCTAAGGGTCTTTTCCAACTCTGATGATTCAGTCTGGAGAAAAGGAGGCTGAGGGGAGACATTCTCCCTCTCTACAACTCCATGAAAGGAGGTTGGACCCAGGTGGGTGTTGACCTCTTTTCCCTAGTAATAAGTCATAGGACATGAGGCAATGGCCTCAAGTTGCACCAGGGGAGGTTTAGGTTGGACATTAGAAGAAAATTCTTCCCTGAAAGGGTTCTGAAAGCCTGGCACAGGCTGCCCAGGGAGGTGGTTGAATCCCCACCCCTGGAGGTGTTTGAAAGGGGCAGAGATGTGGTGCTGAGGGCCATGGTTCAGCCCCCAGCCTTGGTAGAGTTAGAGAATGGTTGGACAGGATGACCTTAAAGGTCTTTCCCAACCAAAACATTTCTATGTTTCTATGATTCTCCCTCTACATTGCCACCAGGGCACAGCTTTGCAGCCTTGTTTCTGCTCCAGATATGGATCTGTGCCCACTTTGCATCCACAGGCAGCCCCTGCACACATCAGCAGGGCTTTGCAGAGGGCAAGCAGGCCCATTGCCATGGCTGGCCCCCCAAGGAGACAGCAGACACAGCCAAGAGTCGGTGGCAGCCTGTGTTTTGGGGAGCACCAGAGCCCAGCTGTGGGTCTGGGTGATGCAGTGGATGTCCTTCTGTGCTGCAGCCACCACACATGAAAATGGGACCCAAATGGGTTTGTTGGGAACCAGCCAAACCTGGAATTAGAGTGTGACTGCTGTGTCCATGAGCACTATAGTGGCAGCCCCAGACTAGCTCACTGTGTAGGCAGACAGCTGCCATGAGGCTTTGGTGAAGCCAGGGTGGTGGAGAAAAGGTTGTGAAGACACTGGAGGCTTGCTTCAGTCCTCCTTGTTCTCTAATTCCTGAGGCTACCTGGGAATCTCATTGCTAGAAGGGCTTTAGAATCTTGTGGCCCTTGGGTGAGAAGGTACAAACTTGTGTGGTCTAGGCAGGAGGGGGGAGGGCATCTCTTCCAACTGCAGAAATCTGTGACTGCCTTGTGCTGCTTTCTGTGAGCAGTCGTTTCCTTCCCAGCTGGAGAGCTGCATGGAGGGCAGTAAAAGAATCACAGAATTGTCAGGGCTGGAAGGGACCTCAAGGATCAGGCAGTTCCAACCCCCCTGCCATGCCCAGGGACACCTCACACCACAGCAGGTTGCTCACAGCCACAGCCAGCCTGGCTGCAAACACCTCCAGCCAGGAGGCTTCCACCACCTCCCTGGGCAACCTGTGCCAGGCTCTCACCACCCTCCTGGGGAACAACTTCTTCCTAACATCCAATCTCAATCTCCCCATTTCTAGTTTTGCTCCATCCCCCCCAGTCCTATCACTCCCTGGCACCCTCAAAAGTCCCTCCCCAGCTTTCTTGGAGCCCCCTGCAGATCCTGGAAGGCCACAATTAGGTCTCCTCAGCACCTCCTCTTCTCCAGACTGAGCAGCCATTGCTCTGGGTCTCAGTGTTTACAGATTCTCCTTTCTCCAGGGCCCAGGCAGCCATGCCCAGCCCCTGCTGCCAGCCCTGCCCTCCCACACGTGTGTGCCTGGCAGCCCTGTGCAGTGCAGAGCAGCGCAGCAGGGATGTTGCTTCCTCCCTCGCTACAGCTCCGTTACACCATGTGCTGCTCTTTGCTGGCTTATTTGGCAATAAAGCACAAAAGGTCACTTGCTCACTGCAGCTTGATGAGGTGAGTGTGCCGTGGTGCATAATGCAGGAGGGATATCAAGTCTGCCCACTCCTTCTCCTGGCTGTGGGCAGCTCACAGCAGCACAGTTAAATCACAGAAACACAGAGTGCATCGGGTTGGAAGACACCCTTGAAGGTCATCTTGTCTAATCCCCCTGCAGTCAGCAGGGACACCTCCATCTAAATCAGGTTGCTCAGAGCCACAGCAAGTTTAACACTGAATATCTGCAGGGATGGGGCCTTCACCATCTCCCTGGGCAGGCTGTTCCTGTGTCTCACCACCTTCACTGTGCAGAACTTCCTCCTGATGTCCAACCCAAGTCTCCCCTGTTCCAGTTTCAAACCATTGCTCCTTGTCCTGTCCCCAGAGGCCCTTCTAAACAGTCCCTCCCCAGTCTTCCTCTAGGTCCCCTGTAGATACAGAAATGCAGCTCTAAGCTCTCCCTGGAGCCTTCTCTTGGCTGAACAGCCCCAACTCTCTCAGCCTGCCCCCACTGCAGACATTCTCTAGCCCTCTGATCATCTTTGTGGCCTCCTCTGGACCAGCTTCAGCAGCTCCAGGTCCTTCCTGTGTTGGGGGCCCCAGAGCTGGACACAGTACTCCAGGTGAGGTGTCACCAGAGCAGGTTAGGGGTGCAGAGGGCAAAGGGGCAAATGCCTTCCCTCCAGGTGCCTGACAACGACAGGACCCTCTTCTGCTTTGTAATTCCTGCCCAAAAGATTTTGGAACAGAGATGAGAAGCTGGAGACTGAGGGGTCCCAATCTGGACCCCTCTGCCCTTCCTTGGGGCAGCCCTGAGTGCAGAGGTCCAACCTATTCCAGTTTCTCCTCTCTGTGGCAAGATTTAAAGTTCACCCAGCTGCTCCTCTGCCTGTTCACAGCGTTGCATGCACAACCCTGCTGACCATCCAGCCTCGAAGCACCAGCTAAGCAACTTGCCGAGGTGCTGCAGTTGTGTGCTAATCCCAGCCCAAGTTACCCAAGCACGGGCACGGCCAGGCTGCCTCCAAAGGATGCTGTGAGCAGCTCGCATGTGGCTGGAGACGTAAAGCACCCCGAGAGAAGAGCCTGCTTCTTAACCTGCTCTCTGCCAGATCCGGGAGGTGGTGTGAGTCAAACCGAGGGACAGCAGAAAATAATAGACTCCAGCTGAAGGAGGGCAGTAATTTGCAGCAGTAAATCAGCTTTCATCTGTAGATCACAGAGGCGTCTCAAGCCCTCATTAAGGCAGCCTTGCAGCATCCCTGCCCCACAGGTCGCGCAGGGCAATGGTGATTCCATCTGCTGGCACTTGGCCATGTGTCCTTGCAGGCAGCTGCAGGAGAGAGCTGGCTTGCAAGGTTGGTCCTGTTCCACTTCTAGTGGCCGTGCTGGAGGTGCTCAGGCACCTGTGCCAAGGTGCCAGGGTGTGTTTGTCCTCAATGTGTGCAGGTTTGATGTCTCCTTCCACAGTAGGAAGGTCGAAGATGGGACAGGGATTTGTACCAGTGAAGGGACAGCAGGAGCAGAATCAACTCTGGAATTAATCCACTAAGGTCTTGGTCCTTATTTGTAGTTTCTACAGGGAAATGGTTTGTCACAGATTCATAGAATGGTTTGGGTTGGAAGGGACCTTAAAGATCACCCAGTTCCAACCTCTCTGCCATGGGCAGGGACACCTCCTACCAGCCCAGGTTGCTCAAGGCCTCATCCAAACCCACCCTTGAACACTTCCAGGGAGAGGGCATTCACAACTTCCCTGGGCAACCTGTGCCAGTGGCTCACCTCCCTCACTGGAAAGAATTTCTTCATCTCCAGTCTCAATGTCCCCTCTTCCAGCTCAAAGCCATTGTTCCTCATCCTGTAACTCCCAGCCCTTGTCAAAAGTCCCTCCCCAGCTCTCCCAGAGCCCCTTCAGGTACTGGAAGGCTGCACTAAGGTCTTCCTGGACCCTTCTCCACGCAGAACAGCCCCAGCTCTCTCAGCCTGTCCCCATAGGGGAGGTCTACAGCCCTCTAATCATCTTTGTGGCCTCCTCTGGATCCACTCCAACAGGTCCATTTCCTTCTTGTGCTGGGGATACTAGCCCTGGCTGCAGTATCTAGGTGAAGCAGAGAATCATCTCACCTCGTTTAGCTCAAAGAAAACTTGAGTGAGAAAGGCAAGCCCCTGCAGCAGCAAGGAGCCACAGCAGGGCTGTAAATAAAGTAGAACCATAGAATCATGGAATTCTTTGGGTTGGAAAAGGCCTCTAAGCTCCTCAAGTCCTACCATCAACTTAAGACCACCGTGGGCCATTAAATCCTGTCCTGAAGTGCCATGTCCATGTCTTTTTTGGACACCAAGTAGGGCAGGAAAGTTGAAGGTGTCACTAGTTGCTGTGTGTCTGCATGTGTGTATGCATGTTAAAATGTTCACAAAGTCTTTTCAAAAATGATGAAGTTCTTTAACTTTAGTGGATCTTAGGAGAAAGTTCTTTACACTGAGGGTGGTTGAGCACTGGAACAGGTGGCCCGGAGAGGTAGTTGAGGCCCCATCACTGAACATACTCAAGGTGAGGCTTGATGGAGCTCTGGGCAACTTGAGCTAGTTGAAGATGTCTCTGCCCACTGCAGGGAGGGGTTGGAATGGATGACCTTTAGAGGTCCCTTCCAACCCAGGTGACTCTATGATCTGTATCAAAGTGGAGACACCCCCAAGCACTTGTTAGCTTGGGCATGGAGCACAGAAGACAACTTCTCAAGGATCTGTCTGTGGGGTGGTTCATTCTCCTTGGGCAGCACATTGAAGCCTGACCAGCCTCAGTATCATAGTATCAGTCAGGGTTGGAAGGGACCACAAGGATCATCTAGTTCCAACCCCCCTGCCATGGGCAGGGACACCCTGCACTAGATCAGGCTGGCCACAGCCTCATCCAGCCTGGGCTTAAACACCTCCAGGGATGGGGCCTCAACCACCTCCCTGCACAACCCATTCCAGGGCTTCACCACTCTCATGGTGAAGAACTTCCTCCTCACCTCCAGCCTCAATCTCCCCACCTCCAGCTTCATTCCATTCCCCCTAGTCCTATCACTACCTGATAGCCTGACAGCCTGTCAGTCTCAGTCTCCTGCTTCCATAAGCTGAGGCATCTTTCCTAGGGAAAATTGAATGTGCTCTCCTGGGAGGAATTGAAGTATGTGAGAGAGAGGAGAAATGGCACAATCAGGAAAGTTCCCATTTAGCTGTAGGTGTATGAGGGTCTCCTTCCCTCCCCCTGGGCTGAGCATCTACAGCACACACCCAGAAGCAGAGCAGTGCCCTGAAGGGTATGACAGGAGACTCTGGGCTACAAAACTTGTCCATTTTGAGTTTTCAGTGAGCAAAAGGAAGCAGAAGTTACTGGGCATGTGGGAATCCCAGCCTGTGGGAACCAAAATGTAAGACTGTGAAATATGGGCAAAGGGAATCAGACTGGGTAGTCTCTCTCTGCATGCAGAACGTCTATGAAGATCGTTGAAATGCTGTGTGTGAGCATTTTGCATGGCTGAAAATAGCTCTGCAAGGTGCTGGGCGACAGCAAAAGCCAGCCCCTGGCACTGCGCAGCTGCCAGCACTGCTTCACTGCCACACCAGGAGCCTGGCTGTGCAGAGAAGGCAGGACTGGAGGCTGCTGCTGTGTCCATGTTACAAGCAGGTAAATGAAAGGTTATAGAGGTGGTGATTTGCTTCAGGACATGGAGAGCATCAGGGCAGTAGTGAACCCTGTGAGCCCTTGCTGGCAGTCCCTTGCTCTGACTTCTGCATGATGTGGGATTCGCTTCCTTTGTTAAAAATAACCTTGTTTATAACCTCTGTTTCATGATTCAGCTTTTCTGCAGTCAACATCTGATCTCCACCAAGGCAGGGGAGGGTCAGATTTCAGGAGGAAGATGCAGCAGGCTGTTGCAGCACAGGGCTGCTCCTTGCACAAGGCAGCTGATGGAGGAGAGGAGGGATGCCTTGTCAAAGGGCTGCTCTTTTTGGAGAGGACTTTCTCTCTGAGCTTGCTGCGCCAACTCCCAAACTGCCTGGAGCTCCTCTTGTGCAAATTCCCACCCCTGGCTGCTGCCCTGCCAGAAACACTGGTGCCTCCTCACCATGAATGTGGCCCCGTGCAGGCCCAAAGGTGCAGGCAAATGTGGTTTTCCTGGTTCATCTCCTTCTTCTTGCCTGTAGGTCAGAGCATCAGACATGCATTGCTCTGCATACAGCAACCCAAAGCCCTACCAGTGGCACAGCTACTGGGTTTACGTCCTGGGCAAGACTCATTGCTAAGAAGAGTCTCCTAGAAGGTCCCCACATGCCCCCTTTCCTACCCTGTGGTGTGATGTGAGTGTCTTGAGGGCAGCACAGCTCTCCTTGCTTTCAAGGGCCACGCTGTCAGGGTTTGCTCACTGCTGTGCATTCTCTCCTGCAAAAAGCAGGCTGTGCAGCTGCAGCCCTCATCCTGTTTGCTAGATGGGGAAAGGAAGGCACAAAGTGGCCAGGACCAGCATTTGCCAAACATTTCTGATGATTCCTCTCTAGAATGACAGAAAATGGCCTTAAGTTGCACCAGGGGAAGGTTTTTGGTTGGAGAGTAGGAAAATGTCTTTGCTTCAGGAGTGGTCAGGGATTGGCACAGGCTGCCCAGGGAGGTGGTGGAGTCACCATCCCTGCTGGAGGTGCTCAAAAACCATGTGGCCATGGCACTTGGGGACATGGTTTAATGGCTGTGATGGTGTTGGCTTGGTGGTTGGACTTGATGATCTTAGAGGTCATCTCCAACTGAAACAGTTCTGCGATTCTACTTTATTTACAACGCTGCTATGGCTTTGCTGCTGCGGGGGCTTCCCTTTCTCAATCAAGTCTTCTTTGAGCTAAATAGTGATCTCCATGTAGAAAAAACCAAATAGGGACCAAGGCATCAGTGTTAAAAACTGTGTAAACATGGCACTTTGGGACGTGGCTTAGTGGACGCAGCGGTGTTGAGTTGATGGTTGGTCTTGATGAGGTCTTAGAGATCTTTTCCGGCCTTAACGATTCCGTGATTTTTGGCCAGCCCTGAAGTGATTTGGCCCTTTCCAGTGGGTCAGCCCACAGGCCACTTCAGCAGCTGCTGGCCTGGGTGATGTGCCCATGGCCCCACAGATCATGAGTAGCAAAGACCTAAACAGAAGGCAGACTCCTGAGACACAGTCCTGTCATGTAGGCTTGAGCTCATCCTCCCTTTCATTGTTTTTTAAGGAGCTAATCCTTCGTCCTGGCAGCAGGAGGAATTTTCCGTGCACGTCCCTGTGTGTTTAATGTTTAACAGTGGGATCATTATGGTTTTATTAGCAGTGTGTAATGCTTTTTCATCTTCAACTGACTTTGCAAACATTAACTAATTGATCTCAACCATGAATCAGTGGTGGTAACTAGGAAAGAGAGGCGAAGTGATCTGCTGCTGGTAGCTGGGGAAGCAGTTGTCAACCAGGGAGCAGAAAGCCGGGCTCCTGCTTTGCTGCTCAGCCCGGGAGCACAGCAGCTTTATTGCCATCATTTCCACCAGCGCTGCTCGCGGGGAGGGCCACTTTGTGTTCAATAAGCAACCCCGGCTGCTTCTCTCTGCTTCTGTTTGAGCTCACGCTGTGCAAAATGTAGCAAACTCCCTCAAAAAGCTGATGTGATCGACTTTGTTTTCCTCGGTGATCCAGCAGGTGCTGGCTGTTTCCAGCTCCCCCCCCCCCGCCCAACAAGCGTGCGCTTAAAGTGTCTCTCTGTTTGCGGGAACTGGATGCTAAAGCCAGAAACGAGTGGTGTTGCTGGTGAGGTTTCTAAGGGCCACGCTGGAGGAGACTGACTCGGAGCACCCTGGAAGACGGCCGCCAGGAAATTAGCTCCTCATTTGCAGCATGCAGAACATGTACGACGGCTTCATGATTTACTCTGTCATCTGCTGCGCGTTGCGCCTCTTTTCCCCCGCTGCGACTGTCCTGGCGGAGGCGATTTTCTGTGCCAAACGGGAGTGAAAATGAGCACTGCATCCAGGTTAGGGTGGCCAAGCCCGGTAGGGACACGGCCCCTCGGCGGGGTGGGGGTGAGTGACAGTAGCTTTGGGAAAGAAGGGAAGGGACACAGTGAGGGGGATGCGGTGGTGGCTCTGAGGACAGATGCGATGCAGCTGGGGGGATGTGCTGGTTGCCTGGGGGACAAAGAGGATACAACTCCTGGATGAGGGGATGAATTTGGAAAGAAGGGTGGGAACAATCAGGAGATGTGATGGTGGCATCCGAGACAGTGGGGACACAGTGGGGAAGAGTGGTGGTGGCTTTGTGGAGAGGGTGGGAAAATGCAATGGTGGCTTTGGGAGAAGCAGGGACAGAGTGGGGAGGTGTGACAGTGACACTGGGGCCAGAGTGGGCACAGCAGGAAGGTGTGATGGTGACACTGGGGCCAGGGTGGACACAGCGGGAAGGTGTGATGGTGACACTGGGGCCAGGGTGGACACAGCGGGAAGGTGTGATGGTGACACTGGGGCCAGGGTGGACACAGCGGGAAGGTGTGATGGTGACACTGGGGCCAGGGTGGACACAGCGGGAAGGTGTGATGGTGACACTGGGGCCAGGGTGGACACAGCGGGAAGGTGTGATGGTGACGCTGGGCCAGGGTGGACACAGCGGGAAGGTGTGATGGTGACGCTGGGGCCAGGGTGGACACAGCGGGAAGGTGTGATGGTGACGCTGGGGCCAGGGTGGACACAGCGGGAAGGTGTGATGGTGACGCTGGGGCCAGGGTGGACACAGCGGGAAGGTGTGATGGTGATGCTGGGGCCAGGGTGGACACAGCGGGAAGGTGTGATGGTGATGCTGGGGCCAGGGTGGACACAGCGGGAAGGTGTGATGGTGACGCTGGGGCCAGGGTGGACACAGCGGGAAGGTGTGATGGTGACGCTGGGGCCAGGGTGGACACAGCGGGAAGGTGTGATGGTGACGCTGGGGCCAGGGTGGACACAGCGGGAAGGTGTGATGGTGACACTGGGGCCACAGTGGGCACAGCGGGAAGGTGTGATGGTGACGCTGGGGCCAGGGTGGACACAGCGGGAAGGTGTGATGGTGACGCTGGGCCAGGGTGGACACAGCGGGAAGGTGTGATGGTGACGCTGGGGCCAGGGTGGACACAGCGGGAAGGTGTGATGGTGACACTGGGGCCAGGGTGGACACAGCGGGAAGGTGTGATGGTGACGCTGGGGCCAGGGTGGACACAGCGGAAGGTGTGATGGTGACTTTGGGGGGCAGTGATGATCGAGCCCCTCAGCAGGTGGATGTGAGGGTGGTATTAGGGACAGCAGGGACAGAGCAGTAAGGTGTGACGGTGACTTTGGGGACAAAGGGGACACCACGGGGAGGTGTGATGGTGATTTTGGGGACAGAGGGGACACGAAAGGGAGACATGACAGTGGCTTTGGGGACACTGGGGCTGCAGCCCCTCAGCAGGTGGCTGTGGTGGTGACTTTGGCAATAGGGTGGACTCGTTGGGGGGATGCGGCGGTGGCTTTGGGTCAGGCGGCCGGGGCGCGGTGCGGTGCGGGTGACGGTGCCGGGCTGCCTCCCAGACGCACCGGCCGGTCGCCGTGTCAGGGCAGCAGCCGCGGGAGCAGCCGTACCGGGCACCCGGAGGAGCAACACCCTCCCGCTGGGCCCGGGAGCAGCGCCGCCGACACGGCAGCGGCGGGGTGGGCGGGAAGGGGGGGACCCGGCGGGTCGAACGGGGTCCGGGTCGGGTCGGGTCGGGCCAGGCCTGCGCGGCGCGGCCGGTCGGTTGCCATGGCAGCAGCCAGGCGGCGCGGTGGCGCGCACGGCCGGCGGGGCGCGGCGCGGCGCGGCCCCGGAGCGTACCATGTGCGCCCGGCGGCGGGAGGCGGCGGAGGGGCCACGACGACGACGGTAGTTGGTGCCCTGTTAGCTCCGCCACGGCGGGCCCGGCGACCAGGAGCCGCGGTGTTAATGTAACGACAACGACGACGGCGGCGGGGCGGGAGTGGGGGGGTGCGCCGTTGGGTAGCATTTCCACGCCGCGCCTGGCCGCCCGCCGCGGGGGGGAGGCGGAGGGCGGGCGGGAGGTGTTAAAATGGCGGCGCGCAGCCGGCCCCCGCGCTAAACCGGCCCCCGTGGCTCGCCCCGTGCGGCACGGTGCGGCCGCCCGCTGCCTGCTAGCGCCGCCGCCGCTGCTGAGGTAAGGCCGGGCTCGGCCGAGGGGGTCCGGCTGCCCCACGCCGACAAGCGGGGAGCCCGGGGACGGATCCGGGCCACTGCGGGGAGGCGGGAGAGAGGCATGACGGTGGTAGCGGTAGGGGTTCGTTCCGCAGCCGCGGCTCGGTGCCTGCGGGCGGGCGGTCGGTTGTCCCGGGAGCGGCAGCGGAGGGCCGGCTCGGGGGTCCCGGCGCAATCGCTTCTTTGTGTGGAGGCGGCGGGCTGGCCGGGCGGGCGGCTGCGGGAGCGGGGCTGGCGCGGCGCGGTGCCGTGCCCGGGTGGCGTCTTAAAAAAAGGAAAAAAAAAAAAAGGCAAGCTGCAAAGGCCGCATCAGAAGTCCATTTATCAGCCCAAAGTGTGGCAGGCGCTGCCTCAGCCATGGCCGCCCGCCGCGCAGCGAGATGCCGGCTCGGGGCAGGGGGGGAGCGGACTCGGACTCCGGGAAAAGCAGCGCAAACTATCCGGAGTATCCCCTCCCCCGCCACGGCTGCAGCCGGGAGAGAAGGGCCTGAGGGAAGGGGGGGTGTATGTGTGAGGGAGGTTTTTTTCCATTCCCCCCCCCCCTTTTTTTTTTTTGGCCTGTTAGGAAGACATGCGCATTTGTTCATTCTTGCCACCGCACTGGAGTCTGCCTAGAAACAAAGAACACAGCCTGGCGAAGTTGATGCTTGCTCCCAAAGTGTCTGCCTTCTTTTCCTCCTCCTCTCTCTCCCCCCCATTTACTTGTACCGTAGTTAAAAACCTTGAGATGTTTCCGTGTGCCTGCTGGTGGTGATCATTCACCCCCTGAACCACCTCTGCTACCCCCCTAAGCCCCTAACTCCCCCCTATCCTCTCCACCCCCGACCCTACCAGCCCAGGTCTACGCATTTTGGAAAGTGCAGCCATGATAGCGAGAGCAACTTCTCCCCTGTGCAGCCAGCCCCGTGCTATGACAGCTCGCAGGAGGTGTGCCTTCCGACGGGGAGCCACCCCCTTGCTGAATCATCGTGCAGCGATGGCCGGACGGCTCGGCTGCTCGGGGAGCACGACATTCCCCTGCCGAGCATGAGGCGGTGGCGAGGCGAGACGCAAAGTAAGAGACCTGTTAGCATTCGGCTCAGGCGCGGGCGAGCGGCGGCGGGGAGCAAACCTTTGCCTTTCGCGGCAGCGGGAGCTGCCGATGCGGTTTTGAGCGGGGCTGCTGTAAAGAACGCGTCCCCTGTCTTTGAGGGAGTGAAACTCTGAGGGCCTGATCCTGCAGCTTTTGCTTCTCTGGAAACTCCTTTCTAGCCCGGATGGGCGCTGTGCGGGATCGGCGCCTGGCTCAGGGAGCGGCGAGCGAACGCGTGGTGCTGTGCAGTGGTGGTTGGTAGCAGTAATCGTAGAGTCATAGAATGCTTTGGCTTGGAAGGGATTTGAAAGATCATCTAGTTCCAACACCCCTGCCACGGTCAGGGGCACCTTGTACTAGATCAGGTTGCTCAAGAGACCACTCAGCCTGGCCTTGAATGCCTCCAGGAAGGGGGTAGGGATCATAGAATCATAGACCACAGAATCATAGAATTGTTTCTGTTGGAAAAGACCTTTAAGATCATTGAGTCCAACCAGTATCTAACTGCCGAGCAGCATGTTGTTGATGGCCAGGCAGCTGCTCAGTTCTAGCCTCCAGCCTTGGAGGGCCTGCACATTAATCTTAGAAATTCCTCCTGGCTAAAACTTGACTTGAACACTTCCAGGGATGGAGTATCCACAGCCCTGTCACACGTTTGAGCAGCAGTGTCACGTCCCTGCTGGTTCCTAAAACTAGTTTGTTCTCTGCTGGTGAAAGCCACTGCCTTCCTTGCCACAAGAAAAAAATGACTTTACCTTTTTGGGGGCTTGGAGTGTGTGTGTGCGTGAGATGTTGAAGTGTTGCTAGGTATGCCTGCCAAAAAGTATGGGAGTGAGAGGTGGGATGAGCAATTTTGAGCTGAGGTGTATCAGGCAAGGCTAAATTGCAGTGGTTGTTGGACATGTAATGTGATCCTGTAATTAGAGCGAGGTAATAGTCTGTACCATGTTGAAACTATCAAGTGTCTGAGTTGGAGCAGCCTGAATTAAGCTAGTTCTTCTGGGATTATGCAGGAGTACTGCAGTTAAAGTTTCCATCCAGCAGCTTCCATGGGGTTGCAGAGATGTTTTCCCCCGTGAGTCCTCTTGCGGGTATTCTGCTTTTAAGGTCGTACACGGAGGCTGCAAAGGTGCTGCTCTCCAGGCTGGAGAAACACCTCCCGTGGCACAGTCCTGCTCCTTGGAGCTTTGTTTGCTAATGAAGGTCCAAGTCACACTTTGCACCCCTGGGGTGGGGGAAGAACACCCGAAGGTAGGACTTAAGTGTTCAGGTTTGTGAAGAATTGAAGGATTTAAAAGACTCTCTAATTCCCTATAAACAACAGAAAAAAAGAGTCATAGAGTGATTTAGGTTGGAAGGGACCTTAAAGATCATCTAATGGCAGGGGCATCTCCCTCTGGCCCAGGTTGCTGAAGGCCTCATACACCCTGGCCTTGAACACCTCTATGGAGGAGGCATCCACAACCTCTGTGGGCAACCTGTGCCAGTGTCTCACCACCCTCACTCTAGAGAATTTCTTCCTCATCTCCTGTCTCAGTCTCCCCTCTTCCAGCTCAAAGCCATTGCCCCTCATCCTGTTACTACAAGCCCTTCTAAAAAGTCCCTTCTTTGCTTTTTTATTAGCAAGCAGCCTGGTGGAACGCCCCCACATGCTGTGGTCTTCTCCTGCCAGTGGGGCAGGATCCTCGTGGGGATCTCGAGTGGCTCTGGTTTGCTGTGGGATTGTAGCGATGTGGGGGTCCAGCGCTGCAGACCTGGGAGGCTGTGCAGAGCGAGGATGTGTGGGCACCAGAGCTCCTCACTGATGCTAATTTCCCTCGGTGTGTGCCTGTGTGTATATATAGACATGGTACATACTGAAATGAAGTCATTTTCAAGTAGTGATGGCCCAGAAAAGTTTTGAGAGCTATTTTGGTGTTTGAGTCGTTTTCTTTTTTTGAAAGACAATGGGCTGTGCAGAAGCTTCTAGGTATTATGGGATGTGCTTACAGCAGGAGAAGGCGCAGTCTGCTCTTGGGTGCAGTCAGCTTGCCCAGGACTGGCTGAGTTTTATGTGTGCGCCTGGTTCAGCCTGTATGCAGCTGTATGTTCGCAGTGGCTCTGGTGCTACCTTCCAGGTCGTTTGGGATGTGTTGGTGGGGGCCCAAACCAGACCTGGTGTTTGGCAAGGAAATTAGCCCCTCGATGCTCTAAGCATCTGTGTTGCTCAGCCTGCTGCAGCATCTGGCCAGGTCAGGAGAATTCAGGGTGCTGCATCTTTCCCACCGCTGTGGGGGGAAGTGAGGGATCCCCATGGAGAAGGAGGGGGTGGATTTGGGGCTGCCATTTCTCCTTCCAGTGCTGGCTCACATGCCATGGGAAGCTTACCAGCGAATAGGAGTGCTGGGCAGTTGTCTCTCTGAGGTGCTGTGATGTTGCATCTACATAGAGGATTTTCTAGTGATTTTTGTGCCCAGTTCCACTTTGTGAGCAGTGGAGGCCTGGTCTGCCTTCTCATTCTGTTATGGAATGGCTGCCATGAAACTTGTAGAGTTAGAGATGGTTGGAATTGATGGTCTTGGATGTTAGGAAGAAGTTTTTCCCCATGAGGGTGGTGAGAGACTGGCACAGGGTGCCTGGGGAGGTGGTGGAATCCTCCTGCCTGGAGGTGTTTGCAGCCAGGCTGGCTGCGGCCGTGAGCAACCTGCTGTAGTGTGAGGTGTCCCTGCCCGTGGCAGGGGGGGTGGAACTGGCTGATCCTTGAGGTCCCTTCCAACCCTGACAACTCTATGAATCTATGATCTTAAAGGTGTTTTCCAACTAAAATGATTCTCTGATTCTAGAGGTTATTCTTAGATTTGTACAACTGTAGAAGTCTTCTCTCGGGCTTACCCTGTCCTAGCAGGATGGACAGTTGGACCTTAGAGTTTTGCACTTGTGCTGCCACCAGAAATGAGGTTTTGAGAGGCTGTTCCACGTGTTTAAAGGAATCTCAAAGTGGGACTTGTTGGCTGCAAAGGTGGTGGTGGGGTTTGTTTTCCTACCTTTTGCAGTATAGCATGCAAATGGTTTTTGAAGCTGGTGCTGCCACAGAGAAAGTGGTCCTGCATCCAGCCCTCTCCTCCAATCTCTTCACCATCCTTGTGGATTGAGAGCGACAGGAAAGCGATGCCATTTTGGCTGTGGCTGCTTGTTTGGCTCAATTCCCCACGTGGCCACATGTGTTGGTGCAGAGGCAGGGCAGGATGAGGCCGGACTACTGCTTTTATCAGCAGCGCTGCCTTCCGCCGAGTTAAACGAATGGCAAAGCCTCATTGCTCGTGACTGGCAGATGGGTCTTTCTTCCCCATGCAGAAGACAACCCATGGCTTTCCTAGTCACCAGTGCCTGCAGCTTAGTCAGGAGCTTGAAAGCAAGTGAAGATTTTCTTTGTGGCTAATGCAGGTGATGATGATGAATCTGCAGTGCGTGATGCCTGCAGCAGGACAGCCCTGCTGTGCTGGTGGTGAGAACTTGGCTTTGTCAGTGGAGCAAAGCATGGTGTGACTCAGAGGTGTTGGGAAAGAGTAGGCGGCCTTCATAGGAGCGGGCTTTTCTGACCATGAGCATACTAGAAGTCACATGTGGGAACTGAAAATGAGCGCTGGCAGCGTGAGGCTGCCCATTGAGAGGGAAGCTATGCGTTGAAAAGCAGAGTTTGCTTAGATCTTGATTTCCAAAGGTCCTCGTAGGAGCTGTGGCCCTCTTGCTGTGCTCTGAGAACAGGGTGTAAATGTCCAAACAAAGAAGAAACTCCAGTGCAGACAGACGTGGGCACCACACGTTTGGGTTACCCAGGTACAGCCTTCCAGCACCCAGCTGGAAGTTTGTCCAGTTCTGGGCCCCTCAGTTTAGGAAGGAGGTTGACTTGCTGGAAGGTGTCCAGAGAAGGGCAAGAAAGCTGGGGAGGGGTTTGGAACACAAGCCCTGTGAGGAGAGGCTGAGGGAGCTGGGGTTGCTTAGCCTGGAGAAGAGGAGACTGAGGGGTGACCTTCTTGCTCTCTACAACTCCCTGAAGGGAGGTTGTAGCCAGGCAGAGGTTGGACTCTTCTCCCAGTCAGCCAGCACCAGAACAAGAGGACACAGTCTCAGGCTGCGCCAGGGGAGGTTTAGGCTGGATGTTAGGAAGAAGTTCTACACAGAGAGAGTGATTGCCCATTGGAATGGGCTGCCCGGGGAGGTGGTGGAGTCACCATCACTGGAGGTGTTCAGGAGGAGACTTGGGGTGCTTGGTGCCATGGTTTAGTTAGTTAGGTGGTGTTGGATTGGATGATAGGTTGGACTCGATGATCTTGAAGGTCTCTTCCAACCTGGTCTATTCTATTCTATTCTATTCTATTCTATTCTATTCTATTCTATTCTATTCTTTTCTATTCAGCAGGAAGAATGTGAAAAAGCTGCTTGCAGTGGGATCAGATCACTTAGCCAGGGAGTGATGGCAGCCTGGAAGTGGAGGGGGAGAGGATGTCTTTATTTAACAGTGTGTGTTTGCTCTTAAAATCCCTTCAAAACTCTGAAGCTCAAGCTTGCTTGGTTTGCTGTGTGTGCTATTTCAGTGAGAAGTTTCAATTCAGCGTGGATGAGTTGACGCAGGAGTTGTTGTTCCCTTCTAGGGGGCAGGGAAGCAGTGTAATGCACTGGTTTGTTTGTCAGACTGTTTTGTGAGTTTGTTTTTAATCAGTTTATTCAGACCTCCGGCGGTGTGTGCAGCCTTTTCTGGGGCAAATTTAGGTCCTCATTCACCATATGGTTTGAAGCATGGACTTGTTTCTCTTGCTGAAGTTCAGTCCTTAAGCTGGAGCATTTATAACAAAGCTTTTTGGTTCTTTAATTCTCTGCTCACCTTTAAAGCAGCATTGCAGATAGCCCACACTTCGTACAGAACTGGCAGGGTTGGAAGGGAACCTCAAGGATCATCCAGTTCCAACCCCCCTGCTGTGGGCGAGGACACTTCCCACTAGATGGGGTTGCTTGGAGCCACATCTAGCCTGGCTTCCACCACCTCCCTGGGCAACCTGTGCCAGTGTCTCACCACCCTCATGGTGAAGAGCTTCTTCCTAATGTCTAATCTAAATCTCCCCTCCTCTAGCTGGGATACATTCCCCCTAGTCTTATCACTACCCAATACCCAACACCCTCAAAAGTCCCTCCCCAGCTTTCCTGTAGCCCCCTTCAGATACTGGAAGGCCACAAGAAAGTCTCCTTGGAGCCTTCTCTTCTCCAGACTGAACAGCCCCAACTGTCTCAGCCTGTCTTTGTAGCATCATAGAATCAATAAAGTTGGAAAAGACCTCAGAGATCATGAGGTCCCACCTATTACTAACACCACATGACAAACTAAACCACGGCTTCAAGAGCCACATCCAGTCCTTGTTTGAACACCATAGGAGAGGAGCTCCAGCCCTCTGTTCATCCATGTGGCCCTTCTCTGGACATGTTCCATATGTCTGCTCCTGGAAAGGAGTTCCTCCTTGTGCTCTCTAAATAGAGGAATGGTATAAATGGATCCTTTGAGCTTGTTCTCTCGCAGTTGCTGTGCATGTGTGAGCTGCTGCTCCTGCCTGGATGTTTTGCTTGGATGTGTTCTTGCAGCGCTTCTGCGCTGGGCCACCTCTAGTGCCCGCGAGGCCGCGGTGGTGCGTGCGTTCTTCTCGGAGCTCTCTGTCCTCCCCTTCCACGCTGTTTCCAGGAAGGATTGATGTTATCTTCCCCCATTTTGAACAGCATCAGCAGATAGTAATTTTTTTTCCTCCCTTCTCCCATCCCAAGGCTAAATACCCACGGCGGGAATGAGTCGTCTTGGATTACTCACATGGAGCAGCAAATCTGTGGCTTGGCTTCCAAATTACATGGCCCTGCTCAGCAAGGGTGAGGCTCTCTTGGAGCTCAAGTAAAGGTGCCAGGATCACTGTGCCTGCATTTTAGTTGTTTGTTTTGTTGGGTTTGTGTGTGGGCTTTATTTTATTATACTTTTTTTTTTGGTAAAAGCATGTAGGGCCACTAGGGAGCTGGAGGAAAAAAACACCTAACCCCCTCCCCCCCCCCCCCAACGCCAAACCGGTGGCCTTCAGAGCTGGGTGTTTCATGTCTGAGGGCTTCTGAATGCATAAAATCAGAGAGAATGCGTCTGTGTAATCCGATCTGCTCTTGAAAGCCTTGCGGAGGGCTGCATGCTGCAGACATAAGCTGTGTCAATAAGAACTCTATTCACCCTCGCAGCACAGCCTCGTGATCGGCTTTGACTGGCAGCCTGCCTCGGGGAGGGCTGCTTGGGGAGAAAGCTCCCAGGTTTTGGCGGCACTTCTGACTGCCTGGCTGTTGTGTGTTTTTTTTTTTATTGGACTCCCACTTACTCTTCTTTCCTGGGAGTGACAAACTTGGGGGTTTTCAGTATTTTTTTTAGTGTTGTTTTTTTTTTTTTTTTTTTTCCCCTGGGGCAGAGGGAAGATTTGATGCAGCACCACACTGGGTTGAAGAATTAGTTTGCTGTGAGGGTGACAGAATAGAATAGAATGGAATTAACCAGGTTGGAAAAGACCTCAGAGATCCTCAGTCCAGCCTATCACCCAACACCATCTGATCAACTAAACCATGGCACCAAGTGCCTCATCCAGGCTCTTCCTAAACACCTCCAGGGATGGTGACTCCACCTCCCTGGGCAGCACATTCCAATGGCCAATCTCTCTTTCTGGGAAGAACTTCTTCCTAACTTCCAGCCCAAACCTCCCCTGGTGCAGCCTGAGACTGTGTCCTCTTGTGCTGGTTGCCTGGGAGAAGAGTCCAACCCCCACCTGGCTACAACTTCCCTTAGGTAGGTAGAGAGCAATAAGGTCACCCCTGAGTCTCCTCCAGGCTAAGCAAGCCCACCTCCCTCAGCCTCTCCTCACAGGGCTGTCTTCCAAACCCCTCCCCAGCTTTGTTGCCCTTCTCTGGACACCTTCCAGCAAGACAACCTCCTTCCTAAACTGAGGAGCCCAGAACTGGACACAGGACTCAAGGTGTGGCCTAACCAGTGCAGTGTACAGGGGCAGAATGACCTCCCTGCTCCTGCTGGCCACACTCTTCCTGATGCAGGCCAGGATGCCATTGGCCTTCTTGGCTGCCTGGGCACACTCCAGGCTCATGTTCAGCCTACCATCAACCAGCACCCCCAGGTCCCTCTCTGCCTGGCTGCTCTCAGCCACTCTGTCCCCAGCCTGTAGCACTGCCTGGGGTTGCTGTGGCCAATGTGCAGCCCTGGCACTTGGATGTGTTCAATCTCCTGCCCTTGGCCTCTGCCCATCTGTCCAGCCTGTCGAGGTCCCTCTGTGTTGTGGGGCTTTTCCCACCCTACTCAGCTGTGTGTCTGTGTTAGCCACAAGCGTTGGTTGAAATTCTGCTCTGGCTGACGCTAGTGTGACTCCTGCCAAGGCAGAGGTGCACTAATGGCTGTAACTTGCTGGTTGCTATGATTTTGTAATAAATAAATAAATAAACCAGTAAAACCTTAAAAAAAAAAACAAAAAAAATCCCCTAGACAGTCACAAGTTAAAAATCTGTCTCTGCTTTATAAAGTGTTCTACACCTGCCATGTAATCTTCTGAATTCTCAGAGTAAAACATGATGCTTCTGAGGCTTTTTTTTTTTTGTTATCATTTTTTTTTTCTCATAAGGTTTTTCTGAATGCAGAAATTTTTGGAAAAAATCAAAATGCCAGGTTCTGAGCTGCTGTTTCACAGGCTCACAGGATGCTAGGGGTTGGAAGGGACCTCCAGAGATCATTGAGTCCAATCCCCCTGCCAGAGCAGGACCAGAGAAACCAGCACAGGTCACATACAGGAACACATCCAGATGGGGCTGGAAAGGCTCCAGAGAGGGAGACTCCACAACCTCTCTGGGCAGCCTGCTCCAGGGCTCTGGGACCCTCACAGGGAAGAAGTTCCTCCTCATGGTAAGGTGGAACCTCCTGTGCTGGAGTTTCTATCCATTGCCCCTTGTCCTATCCCAGGGTGCAAGTGAGCAGAGCCTGTCCCCTCCCTCCTGACCCCCAGCTCCCAGGTATTTATAAACATTTACTCTATCCCCTCTCAGCCTTCTCCTTTCCAGACTAAACAGCCCCAAGGCTCTCAGTCTCTCCTCCCCAGGCAGTGCTGCAGTCCCTTCAGCATCCTTGGAGCCCTCCCTTGGACTCTCTCCA
Source organism: Colaptes auratus (assembly GCA_015227895.2). Classification (NCBI taxonomy): domain Eukaryota; kingdom Metazoa; phylum Chordata; class Aves; order Piciformes; family Picidae; genus Colaptes; species Colaptes auratus. The sequence goes on from CM037644.1 coordinate 2,454,499, forward strand.
ATAGATCCCTGTCCCTTTTGACCTGGAGAGCCCAGACCTGGATGCAATATTCCAGGTGAGGTCTCAGCAGAGCAGAGTAGAGGGGGAGGAGAACCTCCCTGGCTCTGCTGGCCACACTCCTCTGAATGCCCCCCAGGACCCCATTGGCCTTCTTGGCCCCCAGGGCCCATTGCTGTCCCATGCAGAACTTGCTGTCCACCAGCACTCCCAGGTCCTTCTCCTTGGGCTGCTCTCCAGCAGATCATCTCCCAACCTGTGCTGCTGCAGTTTACTCTTCAGGTGCAGGACTCTGCTCTCATCCTTGTTGAACCTCATCAGGTTCCTCTCTGCCCAGCTCTCAGCCTGTCCAAGTCCAAGGCTGTTTATTGTCTAACATTTATGCAAATGGCATTTTTACAGGTAGGATAGTCAGAGTTTGCTCTACTTGGGTCTTAAGCTGTTCTCTTGGGCATTGAGTTGCCAATTTTAACAAGAGAGAGAGATGCTGGACTGTGAAATTTGTGTGTTTCTCCCCCTCCTTGGTCTATCTGTTACCTTTTTGTTTTTAAAGCTCCTCCCTCAAGTGATGACTTTGAAAATTAGCTCATCTCTCTGTCTTTCTGGGTTATTCCTGGAGGTTTTAAGGCCAGCCTGGATGTGGCTCTGAGCAGCCTGATGTAGTGTGAGCCCATGGCAGGGGGCTTGGAACTGGCTGATCCTTGGAAATCCCTTCCAACCCTGACAATTCTGTGATTCTATGATTCTGTAATATAATTAGGATGTAATATGCACAAGCTCAAAAAACAACTCCCCCCCAATACCCCCAACCAACTAACTAAAACCCCACATAAACCAAACAACAAGCCCCTGGCTAAAGGGGGAAAAAGCCCCCCAAGAACAAACCCACAAAGTAATAGAAAGCTGTTATTTAAAATAAATGCAGTTATGTTCTGAGCCAATTGAGGCTTGACTTTAATTTCTCAGGCTTTGCTGGTGATGGTGCAGTAAACCCCAGAATTACCTCGTGAAACTTGCCTGTCCTGAGTCAGGAGTCCTGCTGGTGAAAACCAAGAGGGACCCAAAAGAAGGGGGAATGCCCTGGGAGAGGGAGCCTGGTGCTTTGCAAATGGGTGCAGTGTTGAGGGCGATTCCTGCGGGCTCCCTTTCCCTGCCTCTTCCTTGGGTGATTCCCGTTGGATAGCAGCTCTATCCTGCCTGCCTGAGCTTTATAACAGCTCGCTCCTGCCTGCCTGAGCTTTGATAACCAACTCTGACCGGTTTAAGGGGGGACTGGCCCCCTGGGGCAAGCTGCGTGCAGCCCCGGGCAGGGCGAGCGTGGGCAGGAAGCGCTGCAGCGGCTGAGGTGGGGAGGCTGCAGCTGGGTGGTTTGTTTGTGCTTCCTGTTCCCAGTCTGTTTGGGTCAGAAGTGGCTGTGTTTTTCCATATTAAGATATTTGGCTTCCTTCTGCCAGGCAGCAGTAAATTTCACACTGTGCACAGCGTATTTCTTGTGTTTCAGAGGCTCTCTTGCTGCCTTTGGCTTTTAATTCGGGTGGTGGAACCCTTCACTGGTGCCCCTGGGTGTTTTTTTTTTGGTTGTTGCATAGATCTGGGGTTTTTCTGTTGGTTGGTTGGTTGTTTTCGAGGACAACAGAAAGATTTTGACTTCTGCTTGTCCTTTTTTATGGTTCATATTATTTTGGAAAGCTCCTTTCAAAGAGCTGGCAGTTCTGGCTGTCATGGCTGGCTCCTCAGCAGGCTCAGGAGGAGATGGGTGGATATCATCCCCAAGGGCACGAGGGGATAACCTTGCTGAGTTAGTTGGGATGCTGGGACTTCATTCATTAATGGTTGTGAAGCATTTGGTGGGGAGGTGGATGTGCCCCTGTACTTGGCACTGGTGAGCACACACCTTGAGTACTGGTCCCGGTTTTGGGTTCCTCACTCCAAGAAGGACATTGAGGGGCTGGAGGGTGTCCAGAGAAGTCAGCAAAGGTGAGGAAGGGTCTGGAGAACAGAGCTGGTGAGGAGCAGCTGAAGGAGCTGGGGGTGTTTAGTGTGGAGAAGAGGAGGCTGGGGGGAGACCTCATTGCTCTCTACAGCTCCCTGAGAGGAGGTTGCAGTGAGGTGGGGGTTGGGCTCTTCTCCCTAGTCTCAGGGGATAGAAGGAGAGGAAATGGCCGAAGTTGTGCCAGAAGAAGGTTTAAGTTGGAGATTAGGAGAAATGTCATTGCTGCAAAAGTGATCAGGGATTGGAACAGGCTGCCCAGGGGGTCCCCATCCCTGGAGGTGTTCAAGAAGAACATGGACATGGCTCTTGGGGACATGGTTTGGTGGCCCTGGGGGCGTTAGGCTGACAGTGGGAAGCCTTTTCCAAGCAAAACAGTTCTCTGACTCTATGGTCTTAAGGTGAACATTTCTGGGACTGTGAGATGGGGCTGGCTGTGCTGTGAAGAGTTTCCATGCTGAGAGGGATGCCTGTGAGCTGAGGGACCAGGCCTTAAAGCAGTCCTAAAGGCTGGAATGGTGCTACCAAAGATCCCTGGCTCACTGGCCCTTAAAGGGAAGCCAGATCCTGCAGCAGAGCTTTGCCTGCTCTGAGCCATGGAGGTGTCCTCCAGGGTGCTGGGTTAGTGCTGAGCATGCAGAGTTACCACAGGCCTCGAGGTACAGAGCGGATGGAGAAGAGGGCTTTGGGCTCTGCCTTGGGTGGGCTGGGCAGCACAAATGCGTTGGGTGTCTCTTCCCTGGACCCCATCATAACTCTTCATCACTGTTACTCTGTTCTTCCTACTCAAGTTGCCCAGGTGTAGGATCTCCTACCCTGCCTACAGCCAGCAGATCCGGAGGGGGAGGTCTCTGTGTAGCCCTTGCAGGTGTCAGTGGGATGCTTTGGGGCAGTCTGGGTGGTTTGAGATGACCTGCAATGAGCCCTGCTGGCCCCGGGGCTTGTGTGGCATCTTCAGATACATTTCAGGAAAGTTATTTTTGAGGCACAAAAAGAAACAGTAGCCTGAGGCCATCAGTAGGGTTACAGGTGGTCTCTCCTTCTTTCTCTGAAGCCTCCGGATGCTGACATTGTATCTGACCAAGGGAGCCTGAGTGCCACAGTCTCTTGTGGAGTGCCTCCATGGCCTTGAACAGACCGCCCAGGTCTTGGCACTGGCAGTCACCTTCCCTCTTGGATCCACAACCAAGCACCACTATCCTAGGGCCTTGGCTTGTTCCCACACCCAGTCCAACACCTGTGACTGTGACTTGACTCAGTGAAGGTGCTCAGTGTGGTACCCCTGGTGCTCTTCCTGGGACGTAGCCTTGGCCGTGAGCTCATGTTGACTGTGCCCTGAGTGCCCATGCGTGGTCTGAAGCACCTTCCACGTGGTGCTGGAGCAAGCTGTGCTGCAGGTCACGTAAGGGAGGCTGGCCAGAGTGACCTCTCCTGCAGGAGGAAAGGCAAACACCTTCCCTTCTGCATATTTGCAGTGAGGTGGCACCTTCCTGGTATAGGTGACCCTGCTCTGGCAAGGGGGTTGGGCTGGATGATCTTTTGAGGTCCCTTCCAGCCCCTAACAGTCTGTGACTCTGTGATTCCTTGCTGCTTCTGGATGCATCCAACCTCCTCCACCTTGCTCAGAAGTACAGGAGGGTTGTCCCACCTCCTGGCCTGCCCACTCTTTATGCCTCCTTGGACCAGTCTGCTCAGGGCACTGAGACTCTTGTGGCTCTCAGCTGGCACTGACCTCCTTCACTGTGGTTTTCAGGGTCTCCAGAGCAGTTGGTTGGATAGCTTGTGATGACATTTCTGCTGAGACTGAGGAGATGAGCAGGTATGCCAGGTGGATTATGCATGAGGTTATGTCAGCCTTGCTGCAGGGAGAGACCTGCTGGGTTGGGGACTTTCCAGCTCTGGTGACTCTGTTGCAATATGACACATTCAAGTAGCTGATCTCAGATACCAAGGTTGGAATGAGGGTGCTGCTGCTGCGAGGCAGATGAGTTCCGTGTCCTGTGGTAGGTGAAAGGTCACCCTGTGAACAAGACCCTGAGATCCATTCCTAAGGTCCAGGGAAGTTTCTGGTGTGTCTGACAACAGCTTGATTTAGTTCCTGTGCAGTGCCACCATCTTGTTGCTCTAGGGGCACCAGGATTTGTACACTCAGCGCAGCTGCAGTGTGTCCTGGATGGCCTCAGTGGAGCCATTCTGCCATTGCATGTGCCAGCTTACATGAGCAACAGTTTCTCCCCCAGGTCTTGAAGCATCTCCACCTGCTCAGCCAGCCTGGGGGGAGCAGTACCTGGTGGCTTCTGGAGGGGGAGAGTGTTTGGTTGCACAGTGCTATGACAGGGATGAGTGCCACAGGACTGGAGCGTCACAGAATGGACCTCTGGAGATCATCCAGTCCAGCGTCCCAGCTAAAGCAGGGTCACCCAAGGCAGGTCACACAGGAATGCATCCAGATGGGGCTTGAAAGGCTCCAGAGAAGGAGACTCCACAACCTCTCTGGGCAGCCTGCTCCAGGGCTCCAGCACCCTCACAGGAAGGAATTTCTTCTCGTGTTGAGGTGGAGCCTCCTGTGCCTGCAGCCAGGTGTGTGCTGCTAGAGGATGTGACTGTCAGCACACACAGGGAGAGAAGCACCCTGTGGGGAATGGGTAGCTGGGGTAACTGTGGAACCCTTTTGGGAGCGGGGCATTGCTGAGGCAGAGCCTTTGGCTGCTTAAGCTCCCAGGCTTTGCTGAATGCCCTTGGCCCCTGTGGGTGCCATGAGGAGCCAAGCTTGCCATTTCATGCCCTTCAGATGGATCTTGGCACCGAAAGGTGCACACTCCTTCCTCCCTGCTGCTGCCCTTATTCCTCTGCCTTGTGCTGGGGTCTCATGAATGCTTCTCCTGGGTGAGGGAGAGGGCAGGAACAAGGCCTGGGCCCCATGGGAGGGCAGAGCTGCCCTGCACCATGCAACCTGTGCTTGGGTGAGCTGGAAACGGTGGTGAAATTGGAGCTGGAGGATGCCCAGGGCCAGAGGAGAGCATCTGCTTGCTGCTGGCTGTTTGCAAGGCACTGAGGGGTTTGATTAATCAAACACTAACTGTTGTAGATAGGTGCTGATTGAGAAGAGGACTGCTTAACCCAGCCATGGCAGAAAGCTGTGGGTTAAGGCAGGTGCCTGTCACCAGCAGTCACTCCCTTTTTGGAACACAAGGGGACTGGACAGCTGAGGTGGACTGATCCCATCCTGTGGTAATTCACTGCAAACACATTTCAGGCAACTGCCCACCAAGTCCTGCTCAGTAGCTTGGGGATGTGTTGACTTGCCTGGCCAATGTGGGCACCAGGGGAGCAGGCAGGGCAAGCTGGAGCTTGGGGCTGCAGCCACAGCCCAGCCAAGCACTCCAGATTGGGGGCTGCCAGGCAGGAACTGACAGATTGTTTGCTGTGGAGTTGCTTTTGTTTGGGTGCAGCGCAGATGCCAACGTGTGAGAAGCTTTGGTGGGAAGATTGGTGATGTTCAGCAGCAGGCAGCTGACTGGTGGCTTGCTGGACTGATGGCTTTCTTCTGAGCATCTGTAGGTACTTGTTTGTCAGTAGGGTGTCTGGTGAGGGGGATCCTACAGCTGAACTGCAGCTTTTAAGTTTCTAAGGGAGTTTTTCCTCTTTGCTCCTGTTCTGCATCTCCAGTTTGCTGATGCTGGCTTTAAAAGCATTGAATTCCTAGAGGGGTAGCAGAGAGCACTGTCTTCAGTTTGAGTCTGAAAGTTTGCCAGGAGCAACCTGAACTTAAAAATCCCATTTTAGACACCACTGAGTGACTGACAATTTTTCCTGGTCTCCTCTGCCTGCCACATTGTTGGCTTTCTCCCCAGCAGAGGCCTGGGCTGAGCAGCACTGGCTCCTTCTGCAGTAATGCTGCTGCTGGGCTGGGGAGATTTTCCCCTTGCCTGTTGAAAGGCAAAAATGTCAATGACTTCCATGTGGCCTCATGACAAAAAGGACATTGAGGGGCTGGAGCAGGTCCAGTGAAGGGCAGCAAGGCTGGTGAAGGGTCTGGAGAACAGGGCTGGTAAGGAGCAGCTGAGGGACCTCAGGGTGTTTAATCTGAAGAAGAGGAGGCTGAGGGGAGACCTCATTGCTCTCTGCAGCTCCCTGAGAGGAAGTTGGAGTGAGATGGGGGTTGGTCTCTTCTTCCAAGGAACAAGTGATAGGTCAAGAGGAAACAGCCTCAAGGTGCACAGGGGAGATTTAAGTTGACATTAGAAGAAACTTCTTCACTGAAAGGGTTCTCAAAGCCTGGCACAGGCTGCCCAGGGAGATAGTTGAATCCCTACCCCTGGAGATGTTTGAAAGAGGCAGAGCTGTGGTGCTGAGGGCCATGGTTCAGCCCCAGCCTTGGCAGAGTCGGGGAGTGGTTGGTCTGGATGAGCTTAAAGGGCTTTTCTAACCAAACCAATTCTCTGATGAAGAAAAGATCTGCAGAAGGTGTTTGTCAGAGTTATGCTGCAATTGCCTAAAAATAAAAGACATGAACAAAATAAAGTCACAGCAGGGCAGCCAGGATGCTTGATGAATTAACACTGCAAATGCTTTTGGTTTTGTGTCTCTGTGTGTGTGTGTGTTAAAGACTCCTAGTAAAGCAAAACTGCTGAGGGGGAGAAGCCCATTATGGTGAATGTAGTCCAAATATAACATCTTTGTGATAGGCTTGAAGTGAAACTGGCAACAAATGGCAGTGATGCTGGGAGGAAGGTAAAAATATTCTGAATGGGAGAAGAATGAATTGAGATTCATTCAGTGTCAGTAATCTTCATGTTATTAGCCATAATCTGCTTCTGAGAAGCACAGAGGCTTGGCTTTTTTTCTGCACACCCCCCCCCATCTCTCTGTTAGTAAGAGCAGAGTGTTTCTCCTGACCCCTGCCTTTAGACTCAGCTCCCTAGAGCATCAGTTTTCCTCCTCTAATTTTGGGCAGCATCTGCAGGTATCGAAAGCTGCCACCAAGCAATCGCAGTGCTGGGAGTGTCTTACTGCAGTCCCACATCACTTAGCAAGGGTCTACTCCAGACTACTGATTACAGGGAGGGGTGGAACTAGGTCTGCAGTCTTGTGCCAGGTGTGTGGGTGGTTCTAGGATGGTTTTAAACCTGTGCTTTCCCAGAGTGGTTCTCAGGAGGGGGGGTCTTGAGAGGGATAGCTGCGAGCTGGGAGAGAGAGAGGGGGTGCAGGCTGCTGTGTTTTTGGGTTGTAGGCTTTTCTGGGGGCTGCAGTGGAGGTCAGATACAAATGCAACAGTACTAATGTACTTGATGCAGTATTGAGGGCTGGGTTGTGGTGAGAGAGAGGTGAGACTGGCTTTGGGGCTGGTGTTTCGAGCCTCTGATGCTCCTGCGCCGCGGCACGGCGGCAGCATCCGACACCTTCAGGGGAGAGGTTATCACGACTGGCTGCATGCATCTCCCTGCTCTGAGCAACAGAGCTGGAGCATGAAGGTTAGCTCAGGTTTCTGCAAGGATGTGATGTTGCTCATTCTGGACAGTCAGGCAACTGAAACGAGAGAGAGAGAGAATTAAAGCATGAGATTTGCTTGCTCATGACCTGAATCCACTAATCACAGCCTCGTGTAAGTGAAGGTCTTAGCCTGGGTTGACTAGAGGGCATCTCCACGCAAGAGAATCAGTAGGGGAGTGGAACATCTCCCTGATGAGGAGAGGCTGAGAGAGCTGGGCCTCTTTAGCTTGGGGAAGAGGAGACTGAGGAGTGACTTTGTTCATGTTTATGAAGATGTGCAGGGCAGTGTTGGGAGGAGGGAGCTAGGCTCTGCTCTGTCCGGTGATGGGACAAGGGGCAGTGGGTGCAAGGTGGAGCAGAGGAGGTGCCATGGGAGCAGGAGGGAAAACTTTTTCACTGAGGGTGCTGGAGCCCTGGAGCAGGCTGCCCAGAGAGGTTGTGGAGGTTCTCTGGAGCCTTTCAAAACCCTTCTGGATGTGTTCCTGTGTGACCTGTCCTAGGTGACCTTGCTGTGACAAGAGGGTTGGACTCAATGATCTCTCCAAGGTCCCTTCCAACCCTTAACATTCTGATTCCCCTGCAGTAGGCACATAGTAGGCACCTTGGTGAAGAGAGATGTGTGCTACCTGGGCTCCCCATCCCCAGGGTACCTCTCTTGGGTGCCAGAAGCACATCCTGGTGAGTGTCTACCTTTTGGAACTGGACCTTCGTTGGAGGTTGTATATAATTTAAGCTTTGTGCTGCTACTCTCTGTCCTTTACTCTGAGCAGGAACACTGGAGAGTTCATGCAACAGGATGGCCATTTTCACAGGGCCTGTAGTTTGCTTTTGACCAATGGGGGCTTTTCATAGTGTGCTCCACAATGCCAGGACAGTGGTAGTCCAATGCTTGCAGTTTCATGTTTGGTTGCAAGGCTGCAGCTGTTTGTCTTCGTTTAAGTAGGTAGCTAAACTGAATGAGAACTCAGTATGAGCTGCCTGTGTGCACTTGCAGCCCAGAAAGCCAACTGTATCCTGGGCTGCAGCAAGAGAAGTGTGGCCAGCAGGGCCAGGGAGCTGATTCTCCCTCTATGCTCTGCTCTGGTGAGACCACACCTGGAGCACTGTGTCCAGCTTTGGAGCCTCTGTTACAGGACAGATCCTGGTGCTGGAAGGTGTCCAGAGAAGGATCATGAGGATGAGCAGAGGGCTGGAACTGCTCTGCTATGGAGACAGACTGAGAGAGTTGGGGCTGTTCATTCTGGAGAAGAGAAGGCTCTGAGGAGACCTCCTTGTGGCCTTCTAAATCTGAAGGGGGCTCCAAGAAAGCTGGGGAGGGACTTTTGAGGGTGTCAGGGAGGGATAGGACTGGGGGGAATGGAGCAAAACCAGAAGTGGGTGGACTGAGATTGGATGTTAGGAAGAAGTTGTTGCCCTGTGAGGGTGGTGAGAGCCTGGCACAGGCTGCCCAGGGAGGTGGTGGCAGCCTCCTACCTGGAGGTGTGGCTGTGGCTGTGAGCAACCTGCTGTAGTGTGAGGTGTCCCTGGCCATGGCAGGGGGGTTGGGACTGGCTGATCCTTGAGGTCCCTTCCAACCCTGGCAATTCTGTAGAGGAGGGGGTGGGAGGGGAAAGACTGAAAAAACCCCAAGAAAAAGAAATTGATTCTGTTGTGGGTGGTTTCAGGAAACAAAACATAGCAGAGAAAACCCAACCAAAAGACAAAAGCAATCAACCAACCCCACAACCTGTGCAAAAAATTGTCAGCACAGTTTTGCCATGGAGGTGAAGGGAAGAGCATTTTTATGGGTGGAAAGATCCATAGTTTGTTTGTTTATTAGCTGAGAGGCAGAGATGTTTTCAGCTGTGGGGTGGAGGGAGGAAAAAAGAAAAGGAAGAAGAAAGGGAAGGGAGGAAGGAGTCTGATGCTCCTTGCCTTTTATACAGAGGAGCTTCGTTGTTCTTTTGATGCAGTCTGTAAATTCAGGTTAGTCACTGTAAAACTGTATAAATAATGGCTCTGAACTGCACTGCCTGCCTGCCTCTCAGAGCAGGTAGAAAGGGAGACAAAAATGTTTGCATCAAAGGACTTGAAAAGCACCTTTGGCTCCAGTCTGTGGCAGTGTAAACTGAGGGAGCATCTCTGATTTTTCTCTTACCTGTTGTCTTGTTTAGGATCTCTTTTCCTCTCTCTCTCCCCTCCTCCTCCTGCAGTGATGTGTTAGGGTGTGTCTGTGTGCAGGATTTCTTGCACTACAGGTTCAAGGAGTGTTTGGGAGCTCAGAGAGTTTGATCCAGAGGCCTCTGCTAGCTGTGGTGGGGGTTTTTCTTTTTACAGCTTCTGTGAACCAGGAGGGTAGTGGTTCAGCATCATGGCAGGTAACAGAAAACTGGGGGGTTGAACACCCTCCACAAACACCTAAAAGAAAACACTGTGCAAATGTCTCTGAGAGCCAAGAAACACCTGTGTTGGTGCCTGAAGGCTGGAACCACAGCCAAATCTCAGGATGGTAGGGGTTGGAAGGGACCTCTGGAGATCGAGTCCAACCCCCTTGCCAGAGCAGGACCAGAGAATCCAGCACAGGTCACAGAGCAACACATCCAGATGGGGCTGGAAAGGCTCCAGAGAAGGAGACTCCACAACCTCTCTGGGCAGCCTGCTCCAGGGCTCTGGGACCCTCACAGGGAAGAAGTTCCTCCTCATGTTGAGGAGCAGAGCCTGTCCCCTCCCTCTTGACACCCAGCAAATGTCTTCTTGGAATAGGCTGACAAGAGATCAGTTGCTAATACCTCATTCCCAGGTTGATATTTTCACTGCTGCTATTGATATGTGACTGGGGTCACAGCAAGGTGGAGTGAGCCAGCCAGGTTCTGCTCAGTCTTGATACTCTCTTTACAGGATGTGTTTGGGCAAGACAGGACAAACTGTTGTCCATGCATCTCCAGCCTGTGAGTCCTGTGTTTGGCCACCTGGGGTGGGGACTGTAAGGGACATGCCAAGTGTGACATAGTAGAAGAGCCATAAGGCAGCTTTTTGATCACACCACTGGGGTCTGCCTGGTTAAGATACTGTTGGAGGGTGACATGGCAGCTGGTTGAAGTTCTTGCTCTTCCATTAGTGTCCTGTATTGATGTTTCATGTTCCTCCTGAAGGATGAAAAAGTGCTGAAGGCTGGGTTGGATGGGGCTTTGAGCAACCCCATATAGTGGGAGGTGTCCCTGCCTGTGGCAGAGGGGTTGGAACTGGCTGGTTTTTAAGGTCCCTTCCAGCTCAGACTGTTCTGTTGTAGCCTTTAGGTGAAGCTGGGTATATCAGGTGTGGCTGTGGCTTTGATGGCTGCATCTGGGAAAACTAAGGGACTGTGGGCTGAAGGTTCTTGTCCTGTTGGTTGAGCTTTTGAGTAGGGGTTTGCCTTGCAGAGCATGAAATGAGTTTTGCTTTTGGGCTCTTGAAGGTGTGTGTTTTTGTGAGGAGCATGCAGTTCTGGGGGAGCCTTCCTCCATAATCATTGGTGGTGTTCCCCCATAATCATTACTGTTTGTGCAGTGTGATCAGAAGAGTCTCCTGGCTCTGCAGGCTGAGGGAAGCCTGGGCAAAGACAAGGCCACATTGGAGTCCCTGTGTGTTCGGTGTGCCCTTAAGGTAAGGGATTAAGCTTGCAGAAGAGGAACGAGGTCAGGTCTAGACCAAGAAGTAGACTCTGGAATCTGGCCAAGAGAGTAAGCAAGGTTTTTCCTGTAACAGCATCCTAGATGTGGCAGTTGTGTTGACTTAGCTGAAATGAGGCTGACATCTGTAGGTCAGGCCTGATTAAGAGGGAAGGAGGGTGGAGAGCAGCTCTGTGGAGTAAAGAGGATTTAAAGGCAGCAGCGGGGGGAGATGCCTGGCCCTTACTTGCAGAATTTGGGTTGGCCTTGGGAATCTCACCTTGCCTGGGAGCAGGGCATCAGCCCCCAGAGCTCTGTGGCTGCTGCTCCCTTCTTCCCCACCTCATGGACAGCTTCTGGCTGAGCCCTGGCTTTTTGGGTAGAAGTCTGACTTAAGCTTTCCTGTTCTGTTGTTCAAAGGAAGCTTTCCACACCAGCCTTTAGTGTGCTGTAAAGCCCTCCCATGACGACAAGACCCTCCCCTGGCTTTGTTGTGTTGCACGGTTAAGTGTCTGCCTCTTGCTTGGTGTGGAGGAGAGAGCACATCTTGCTTGGTGTGCTGCTGAGTGTTATGTGCTGGGGGCTGCTTCAGCAAACCTTCCTGCCCTCCTTTTGACCTCTGTTGCATCTTCCTGCCCACCTTCAGCTGTGCTGGCAGCTGAGGATGCTGGAGACTCTCTTTTTGCTGAGAAGGAAGGAAAGAGGAGAGTGATGACACCTTAGAAGCACTGACCCCTTTGCTTTAATAGAGCAGCAGATGGTGTCCAGAACTGTGGCTCATGATCACTGGCTGCTGTGTCACTTCCACGCTGAGCATGTAGGCTGTGTGTACTCAGAAGTGCTTTGCCACTGAGGGACTCTACTGCTGGGATGATGACCTTAAGCACAGAGGGGTGATGTGATGCTGCTAACAGTAGCAAGGAGGAGCATGCTGCTGTCAGAGCCAGGGATGCAACTTACCTGTGCTTCTTCACTCCAAGGAGACCTAATTGTGGCCTTCCAGTATCTGAAGGGAGCTACAAGAAAGCTGGGGAGGGACTTCTGAGGGTGTCAGGGAGGGATAGGACTGGGGGGATGGAGCAAAACTAGAAGTGGGGAGATTGGGATTGGGTGTTAGGAAGAAGTTGTTCCCCAGGAGGGTGGTGAGAGACTTGCAGAGGTTGCCCAGGGAGGTGGTGGCAGCCTCCTGCCTGGAGGTTTTGAAGGCCAGGCTGGCTGTGGCTGTGAGCAGCCTGCTGCAGTGTGAGGTGTCCCTGGCCATGGCAGGGGGGCTGGAACTGGCTGATCCTTGAGGTCCATTCCAATCCTGACAGTTCTGTGATTCTTGCTTGGGGAACTTCAGGGATGGGGTTACTGTTCTGAATTCTCCATGACGGTTCCTTTCAGTGGAAGAATGGCTGATCTGATCAGATGTTGTCCTGGTGGGCAACAAGTTCTGCATGGGACAGCAATGGGCCCTGGGGGCCAAGAAGGCCAATGGGGTCCTGGGGGACATTCAGAGGAGTGTGTCCAGCAGAGCCAGGGAGGTTCTCCTCCCCCTCTGCTCTGCCCTGCTGAGACCTCACCTGGAATATTGCATCCAGGTCTGGGCTCTCCAGGTCAAGAGGGACAGGGATCTATTGGAGAGAGTCCAAGGGAGGCTCCAAGGATGCTGAAGGGACTGCAGCACTGCCTGGTGAGGAGAGGCTGAGATCCCTGGGGTTGTTTAGTCTGGAGAGGAGAAGGCTGAGAAGGGGATCTGATAAGTGTGTGTGTGTATATATATATATATAAATATCTGAGGGCTGGGGGTCAGGAAGGAAGGGACAGGGACAGGCTCTGCTCAGTTGCACCTTGTGACAGGACAAGGGGCTATGGATGGAAACTCCAGCACAGGAGGTTCCACCTCAACATGAGGAGGAACTTCTTCACTGTGAGGGTCCCAGAGCCTTGGGGCAGGCTGCCCAGAGAGGAAGTTGTGGAGTCTCCTTCTCTGGAGTCTTTCCAGCCCCATCTGGATGTGTTCCTGTGTGCCCTGTGCTGGGTTCTCTGCTCCTGCTCTGGCAGGGGGTTGGACTCGATGATCTCCTGAGGTCCCTTCCAACCCCTAGCATCCTGTGAGCCTGTGAAAACTTCTGTGGTGAAAATCTGAAAGGGAAAGGGTGCTTGCCTGCTCTCTGAAGCTGCACTTTTGGTTTCTAAATGCAACACTTGCTTAGCAGGTTAAAAATAGAGGAGTGCTCTCTTCCCTGCCTGCTCTGCTGGGTGGCCTTCAGCTGCGAGGCAGTGGGGAAGTGATCTTCAGCTCTTTTGTACCACGGCATGCTCTGCTGGTTTTCCAGTAAAGCAGCTGGTGTTACACTGGGGCTGCACTTTGGCCCTCTAAATTGGAGGGATGTCTGAATATGTCTGAAAAATTAACTGTAGATCCTGCCAGGCATGGCTCTTCTGCCTGTGGGACCTGCAAGCTGGGCAGCACTGCATCCTGAAGCCCACACCCGTGTTGCTCACACTCAGGTGCTGGGTCCAGCTCAGCAGCACTGGTAGCTGTGCTGACTGCTCACATCAATCCCTTAATAACTTCAGTACTCAGGGAAATCACAGCAGAAGCACTGCTGCCCTTGTGCAGAGTTCAGGGCCTCTCTATTAGGAGACTGGCAATTATTTGATGATTATGTAGAAAATAAATTATCTTGGCCTCATTGTAGTCCCTAAATTCATTTTCAGCTGTGACAAGAGCCAGGATTTAAGCCTGGGGTCCCCCCAAAGTAAGATGCAGTTAATTAGCCCCACTCCATCACATAGCTGCTGTGGGTTAACAAAAGCTGTGCCTTCAGCCAGGCAGTTGCTGCTCACAAGAGATGCTAACCTTTTGAGCTGTGTGTATGCTGGAGTGTGCCTGCTCACAGCCTGCACTCCTCCTTTGCATCCCTTTTCAGCACTGCTTCTTAACCCTTCTGCACAGCCCCATTGTAATGCTGCCTGCCTCCAGTTGAGAGGCTTCTGGCACCAGTGTGTGTTTTTTAGCTGAATGATGGTTTGTGTTATGGCTGTGGGGTCCTACCAAGGTCAAAGCCTGCTGCAGAGTAAAGGGTGAGAGGGTTTCTATCCTGAGGAGCTTGTAGGCCTCAGGGCAGATATTCAGGTTGATCACAGAATGTTAGGGGTTGGAAGGGACCTCCAGAGATCATTTAGTCCAGCCCCTGCTGCCAGAGCAGGGTCACTAAGGGCAGGTCACACAGGAACACATCCAAGAGGAGCTTGAAAGTCTCCAGAGAAGGAGACTCCACAACCTCTCTGGGCAGCCTGCTCCAGGCCTCCAGCACCCTCACACCAAAGAAGTTTCTCCTCATGTTAGGGGTGGAACTTTGTGTTCTAGTTTGTGTCCATTGCCTCTTGTCCTATCACAGGACACCACTGAAAAGAGCCTGGAACCTTCTTCTTGACCCCCACCCCTCAGACATTGATAGACATCGATCAGATCCCTCTCAGCCTTCTCTTCTCCAAGCTAAGCAGCCCCAGGGCTCTCAGCCTTTCCTCATCAGGCAGATGTTGCAGTCCCTTCATCACCCTCATAGCCTCCCTTGGACACTCTCTAGTCTATCCCTGGCCCTCTTGAACTGGGGAGCACGATATGACATCACCAATGATGTGACGTTAGTGTTATTAACTGTAACTGAGGAATGAAGAGGGACAGCGTGAGATGACTAAAATGGCTTGAGTTTGGGGCTGGCAGGAGGATGTCTGAGCCCTCATCTGGTCCCACCAGCCCTTGCTGGCTGGGAGCTTGTTTACATCAGATCCTGACAAGCAAGAGCACAGCACCAAGTGCTGCTGTGGTGGGTCAGGTGTGGTGAGGTGGAGCTTGAATTAGAACAGCCAGGAAGAACTGCTGTCAGTGAGGGACTCTGCTGCACTGCTCCTGGCAGATCAGGGGAGGTGTTGGGCATTTTTTTTTGCTTGTCTTGTCTCCACTGGTTTGTGTTTTGAGGCTGGGGCAAGGCAGCTACAAGAATCCTGAGCAGGGCAGGCTGTTGTGAAGCTTTCCTACCTGGCCACTGACTTCAGATAGGTCACTTAAGTCTGTTCTTTCGCTTGGGTTGAAGCTTCTTGGCATCGGAGTGCTTTGCAGTCTCATGATGCTGTGCAGTTTCACAGTTTCTGGTGCAAATATCTGGCTGTGACCGTTCCCCCTGCGGTGTCACAGGGTTTAGCCAAGCGGGGAGAGGGCTGATCTTCAGACTAGCTACAACCATTGGCTGTAGCCTGCAGGAATGTGTCTGCAGTTTGCAAAGCACAGGGCCTTATTTTTCAGACTCTTGTCATCTGTTTAGATGCAGGCAGCTCAGTGCTTGGCTGCTTCCTGGAATCTCTCCTCGCTGGCATTGTAATCCAGAGCTCGCGTGTGCAGGCTGAATGCAAGCCCTGCACAAAACATCATCTGTATGGAGATACCAGAGTGTGAACAGTGATGGCTGTGTGAGTGGATAGCAGGTCAGGACCCCCAGAAAATGGAAGCATATTGATGCTGTTAGCCAAAGCTGTGGAGCATGTTCTGCCTGAAAATTGTGATTCAATGCTGTCCTCGGTGCCTGTTGAATTAAACATACGGTGTGCGAGGCAGTTTGCTGGGGCTCTGACTGTTGTGGAGAGCTGGATGTTGCAGAGTCATTATCAACAAGGCTGAGAAGGTAGCACGACCCTGCTGAACAGACAAGCAAGGTGCAGAGGCACTGGCAGCAGGGAAATCTAAGCCAAGAGGAGGCACGGAGGAAAAAATACGTACAGGGTAAAACTTGCGCAGCCAGCCCTTATGCAGCAGATGAAGCAAGGTCTGGCTGACCTTGGCAGCTGTACAGGGCAGCCTTTGCATAAGAATGACTCGTGCTTAATATGCTGGAGAAATTATTCAGGGACAAATATTGCTGTTTTCTGCAGCGCTGGGGACCTTATCTTCTGCCATCTCCAGCCGCGACACAGCAAGGCAAATGCGTTGCAGACAAGGTTAAGAGGAGCGCCTGACCTTCCTCAGGGACTTTCACTTCTGCTTGCCATGGCCACAGAGAAGGAGAGGAAATCTGGGACTGTCCTCCTGCTGCAGCTGGACCCTCCCAGTGCCTTATAGCAGCCACCTTTGAGAGCTCACAGTGGCTGGATATAAACCCTGGAGCAGGCTGCCCAGGGGGGTTGTGGAGTCTCCCTCTCTGGAGGTATTCAAACCCCACCTGGATGTGTTCCTGTGTGATCTGCTCTAGGTGACCCTGCTCTGGCAGGGGGGTTGGACTGGATGAGCTTTTGAGGTCCCTTCCAACCCCCTACCATCATTCTGTGATTCTGGAAAGGCAGTGTGATGAGTGTCTTCCTTAGCTGGTCTGTGCAGTTTGCGTCTCCTACTAGGAAACCTGCTAGGCTCAGGGGTCAGGGAAGTGCCTTACTCTCTGTGTTGTGCTGCAGCGAGGCAAGCACAGGTTGGTTGAATGCTGGGGGATACTGAGGTGGTAAAGCTTGGCTTCCCCTGATAGCCCTGTCAGCATTTCCTGTGCCCCAGAGCTTGCGTGCAGCTCTTGGACAGGCCAAGCCCAGCTCTCCCACTGCTCGGAGTGGGCAGGAGTTAGGATGGAGCCTACAGATGGAGGCTCCCTGCAGCAGAGCCCAGCTCCCCTCCAGCCGAGCTGGAGGTGGGACAGATGGATGGCGAGCTGGCTGGAGTCTCTGCTCCCCACGTCCTGGGGCCAGGCCAGTCCCTGTTCCACCACTGAGGCCAGCTCTGCACCTGTGCATCCCTGCTGGTGGTGTTGCTGTTTCTCCTGGGTTTGCCTTTCCTTCTCCCACTGGAGAAATCGGCCCCTAAACTGTCTTCGGGAGCAAAGCTGTCTTGAGAGTTTTGGCAGAGGAGGGTCTCTGAGGTCTCTCTGTTGTGAGAGAGAGCCACAGACACGGTGTTTGTTGATATTGATCACGGGAGATGTAATTAATGTGGGCAGAAAATGGTAAAACTTAAATTTAAATGAGAGCTCTAAAAAGCAGTCGATAGATCAATTGGGAGGCTGGGATGAAAGGCTCAGACTTTCAAACAATAATCAGATTTCTGATAAAATCTCCACTGTGTGTAATTAAAGGGGTTGAAATATTAAATTGGGTGTTAAAGGAGTGATACTAGATGATGTTGAAGAAAGATCCAGACAAAAAGAGCTCTCCTGTCTGCAGGCAGAGCACCTAACAGGGCAGGAATGGTCTGGAGCTTGGGGGGTGCACTGAGCTAGTGACTGAAACCACAAAAAGAGGAGAATGATGGGAAAGCTGGGGAAGAAAATCCACACTGCAGTGCTGAACATCTGCCTGGATGGAGGCAAGACCTTTTGGACCTTGCAGCCCAGAAAGCCAAGCATATCCTGGGCTGCAGCAAGAGAAGTGTGGCCAGAATGTTGAGGGAGGTGATTCTCCCCCTCTATGCTCTACTCTGGTGAGACCACACCTGGAGCACTGTGTCCAGCTTCAGAGCCTCTGTTACAGGACAGATCCTGGTGCTGGAAGATGTTCAGAGAAGGGCCATGAGGATGAGCAGGGGGCTGGAGCTGCTCTGCTATGGAGACAGACTGAGAGAGTTGGGGCTGTTCAGTCTGGAGAAGAGAAGGCTCCAAAGAGACCAAGTTGTGGCCTTCCAGTATCTGAAGGGGGCTCCAAGAAAGCTGGGGAGGGACTTTTGAGGGTGTCAGGGAGTGATAGGAGTGGGGGGAATGGAGCAAAACTAGAAATGGGTAGATTGAGATTGGATGTTAGGAAGAAGTTGTTGCCCATGAGGGTGGTGAGAGCCTGGCACAGGCTGCCCAGGGAGGTGTTGGAAGCCTCCTGCCTGGAGGTGTTTGCAGCCAGGCTGGCTGTGGCTGTGAGCAACCTGCTGTAGTGTGAGGTGCCCATGGCAAGGGGTTGGAACTGGATGATCTTTGAGGCCCCTTCCACCCTGACAATTCTGTGACCTGGTAGCTCTCTTTATTGTAACCTTGGACCCTCCATGTGCACAGACACCAGGAGGTCCTTTTCCTGCAAGTCAGCCTTCCAGAGGAGTGAGGAGAACGTGTTAGAACTGACCCCAGCAGCAACTGCTGCCATACAGAAGACTTCACAAGAGTTAAAATGCTAATTACCAACTGCCACC
This sequence comes from Colaptes auratus, assembly GCA_015227895.2. Classification (NCBI taxonomy): domain Eukaryota; kingdom Metazoa; phylum Chordata; class Aves; order Piciformes; family Picidae; genus Colaptes; species Colaptes auratus. Next base: position 2,472,740 of record CM037644.1, read on the forward strand.
GTGGTGCTGTGACATCCCAGTTAGTCAGTAAGAGCAAAAGCATGCAACTGATGTTGTGTTAAGAGGCAGAGCAGCAGCTAAGAAAAGTTAGGCTCAGTACTACTGCCAGTGGGATTTATGGCTGCTCCTAGGGCATGTGGCATTTCCAGGGCATTACTTTGAAGTTTCTGTTTTCCCCTTGCCCTATAATCCATTAAAAAATCAGCAGAAAAGGCACTGGAGTAGCAGCAAATCCTTGGTTGAACTGGCCTGGGAGCAACGATACCAAAACAAGTTCCGCTTTGGGGGCCGCCTCAGGCTCTGCTCTGCCAGTCAGCTTAATTTTGTGATGCTGTGCAGGAGGCCCTGGGAAGCATCCATCCCCCAAATATGCTGCTTTGCCCACATCCCTAAGGGGGTGACTCAGAGTATGGGACAGGGAGGGTATTTACTGCGGGCACTGCACCTGTCAAGGTAACATTACCATGGGATGGAGGGTAAAATCCACTGCTCTGCTAGATTAGAGGAATAAAGTGGCTCATTAGCTCTGGGCACTTACTTGCTAGCCTTGTCCTGTACCTGTGATGTGATTATCTGAGAAGATGTAGCTGTGAGGCTCTCCAGAGCCTTGGGAAGAGGCATGTTTTGAGTGTATGTTCTCATTTTGTTTTATAATCCTGGTGGCAGCCTCCTCTGGGTAGTTCCTGAGGTTGAAAAGCTGATTAGGTTAATGGATTGAAATGTTACCCCACCCAGTTGGTCATCAGTGCCTCGCAAATGCCTTGTGATCATGATCATTACTGCTTAATTGCAAGCCCATGGGTTGAGCCAGGCTGGAGCTTCCCTTGCTCCTTGCAGAGCGTGAGGGTGAGGAGTGGGCAGGAAGGTGTCCACAGAGGAGCTCTCTCTCTCTCTCTTCAAAGCTTTTATTTCAAGGTCTCTGAAATTTCCACTGTGGTGTAGCAGGGCACAGGTAATCTGATCTTTGGAGAAGTGCTTTTGTGCTGTAGCCTTCAGAAGAGCTTCTTCCTTGCTAAAGCCTGAATGTGGGTTAGTTAAATTGTGTCCCTTTTATATTCAAGGTCACTCTTCAGTTGTTTTTTTAATTGCAAGCTCTTCCCCCAAGGCTGGGGCTGGAAATGAGGTGAGCTGGAAGTGGTGGCATTTCATCCCTCGATTACTCTGTGTCACCCTGACCCTCTCCTTTATCTAAGAGGAAAATAAGCTTTGTAAACTCCTGTCCATAGAGTCTGACTTCATGGCTGATAAAGAGGGGGTGTCTCTGGGAAGGCTGGTGCTCAGCCTGCAGAGGGCAGGCAGGGAGATAAGGCTGTGATTGTGGCCGAGGACTCCAAAAGGCGTTGGTGGAGCTGTGGGGGTCCTTGCCAAAAGGTGTTGTTGTAAGCACAAGTGCTGAGGAAGCTGGGTAAGTACTGAGCAAGGAGTTGCTTGGGGAATAGTGAGCAGGCAAACCACTGCAGGCTGAGGAGACCATCAGAGTTAGAAGGCTGGAGAGCGTTGTGGGGGGAGGTTGTGCATGTCTGCTTTGCTGTTACTCTTGGCCATCTGTGGCTGCTGCTGGCTCCTCGGCTCCACCTGGGTCATTCCTCCCCTCTGCTGCTGCTCCTTGGAGGGCTTGCCCTCGCTGCCTGCACCTGCCCGTGCATGGGAGCAGGGAAACGACTCACCAAACACCCCTCTGACACATCCCTTTGGAGGATTTGCATGCTGGAGGGCAAGTCCAGCCTCCCATGGCTAAGGGGTTGGTCTCTTCTGCCAGGCAACCAGCACCAGAACAAGAGGACACAGTCTCAAGCTGTGCAGGGGGAAATTTAGGCTTGATCTTAGAAAGAAGTTCTTCCCAGGAAGAGAGATTGACCTTTGGAATGTGCTGCCCAGGCAGGGGGTGGGCCCTGGAGGTGTTTAAGAAAAGCCTGGATGAGGCACATAGTGCCATGGTCTGGTTGGTTAGTTAGGGTTGGTTAGGGTTGGGTGATGGGTTGGACTTGGTGATCTTGGAGGTCTCTTCCAACCTGGTTGATTCTGTGACTTTTCTGCAGGGGGTTGGAACTAGATGGTCCTTGAGGTCCTTCCAACCCTAAGAATTTTATGGTTTTATGATTTTCTTGCCCTCTGTGAACCATTCCTGTGATTCTCTTTCCAGTCTGCTATGTTGTTTCCACCTGCACCTTGAGCACAAAGAGGAGAGCTGCAGCTCTGGGCAGCACGGGAGGTGTGAAAGAGTGCTTTACACCTGATCCTGCACACTTTACTCCTACTTAGCCTGCTCGTACTCCTTCCCTAGTGTTAAGGAGCAGAGCAGAGATGCTAGTCTCTTAGTCTTCTTGGGTGCCTCGATGCTCCCTAAACTACACCTCCACCAGATACTCCCCTGGGTTGACTCTGTTCTTGCAGATTTTAAGGGGAAGCTTCTTGCAGCCTCGTTCCTAGTGGGCAGAGTTGGCTGCTTCCCTGCTCGAGCTGTGGTGATCCTGGCAGAGTAGTGTGTGCACAGTGCCTGTGTCAAGTCCCAGCCCTGCTTTTCCTGACCTGAATGCTTGGAACAGCTTGTGCCCTGCTGCCTGTTAACCCTTACAAAGACATGTCCTCTTGTCTTCCTTTGTTCTGGCTTGGCAGCGCTCAGCAGGGTCAGCTCCGTGCTTTGGCTTTGGAGGCAGAGGATCATAGAGTCATAGAATGTTTTGGGTTGGAAGGGACCTTTAAAGGTCATCTAGTCCAACCCCCAACCCAGAGCCTGTGAGGCAGTTAATTGCTGAGTTATGATGGCTCTGCCCAGCTGAAGATCTGCTCCTCTGAGCTATTTAAGCCTCTGTTTCTTGTATCTCGGTGCCAATCAGATTAGCTGGTGCCAGGAAACAGACCACGGCCTGCTTGCTCTTGAATGCAGCCTTTTTCCTCCTTACCTGTTTATCCCAGTCAAGCCACTTCCTGCTCTGCCTTCAGTTCTTTCATTTAGCTTTGTTCCTTTTTATTTTCACAGCCTTCTCTGGCCTGTCTTTTCTCTCCCAGAGACTCTTGCTGGGTTTTGACATTCAGCCTTAACAGCAGAGTCCATCCCCTGCCCTGTCCTGCTGCTGCCTGCTCCCTTTGCAGCAACGTGAGCACCCCGCACTGCTGCAACAGGCTCTTCTTGCTCTTGATGCCCTCCATGAGGCTTACCCTGTTTTAACTTGGATTCATGGTATCACAGTACATTAGATGTTGGAAGGGACCTCCAGAGATTGTTGGGTCCAACCCCCCTGCCAAAGCAGCATCACTCAGGGTAGTCTGCATCCAGGTGGGTTTTGAAAGTCTCCAGAGAAGGAGACTCCACAACCTTTCTGGGCAGCCTGCTCCAGGGCTCCAGCACCTCATGTTTCTCCTCATGTTGAGGTAAAATCTTCTGTGTTCCAGCTTGAACCTGATGTTTCTTGTCTTATTCCTGTGCACCACCAAAAAGAGCTTGGCCCCCTCCACTTGACGCCCAGCCCTCAGATATTGGTAGACATTGATCAGATCCCCTCTCAGTCTTCTCTGCTCTAGACTAAAGAGCCCCAGAGCTCTCAGTCTCTCTTCACAGGGGAGATGCTCAAGTCCCCAAACCATCCTCATGGCTCTCCCTTGGACTCTCTCCAGCAGGTCTCTGTCCCTCTTGAGCTGGGGGGCCCAGACCTGGACACAGTATTGCAGGTGTGGTCTCAGCAGGGCAGAGCAGAGGGGAAGAAGAACCTTCCTAGACCTGCTGGCCACAATTTTATTGATGCACCCCACTATTCTCTTCAGAGTGCAGAAGCAGAGAGAGTTCACAGCAGAGCTGCTGAAGACACTCTTCTTCCCAGGAGAGAAAAGGGAACAGATTGAGGAGGGGAGCGTGGCTAAGATCTGCCCAGCTGCGATTGGTCTCCGGGGCTGCTGCTGCCCCAGTTGCCCATGCACCCCACGGTGCTGCTCTGCTCTTCTCCCAGCTGAACCCTTCCACTCTCTTGTTGCTGGTTTCAGTAAGGGGTTTGTTGTTGCAAAGAAAACCAACCCCAAAGCTCAGAACTCCCTCAAGCTCACAGGAGCAGGCATTCCAGCCTGGCCATGAGTGCCAGAACAGGCCCATCCTCTGCCTCGTGCACGGCCCCACCTTTATCCTTATTCTAAAAATAAAGTGCAAGGACATTCCTTCCTACTTACTCTGTTCTATTATTCTGACCTCATTAGACTTCCCCAGTAGAAAATTTCATTGAACTGCTCTATTAGTGGTGAAAACAAACAAGCCCATTGGACTTCCTCTGGAAAAACTGCATCTCTAGCAGAGGGAATTGCAGGCAGCCAAATTTCCACTGCCGGGTTTGTGCTGCATGCATCTGCTCCCTCCTGCATTTAGTAAACAAAGTTGTCTTCACACTTACAAGAATTTAAACCAATTTATCCATTATATCTGAACCAGTTTCCCTCCCCAGTTTGAAATAAGTTCACAGGATGTCAGGGGTTGGAAGGGACATCTGGAGGTCTTCCAGTCCAACCCCCTACCAGAGCAGGAGCAGAGAATCCAGCACAGGTCACACAGGAATACATCCAGACGGGGCTGCAAAGGCTCCAGGGAAGGAGACTCCACAACCTCTCTGGGCAGCCTGCTCCAAGGCTCTGGGACCCTCACAGGGAAGAAGTTCCTCCTCATGTTGAGGTGGAACCTCCTGTGCTGGAGTTTCCATCCATAGCCCCTTGTCCTATCACAAGGTGCAACTGAACAGAAGCTGTCTCTGTCACTTCCTTCTTGAACCCCAGCCCTCAGATATTGATAGACATCGATCAGATCCCCTCTCAGTCTTCTCTTCTCCAGACTAACCACCTGCAGGGCTCTCAGCTTCTCCTCATCAGGCAGTGTTCCAATCCCTTCAGCATCCTTGGAGCCCTCCCTTGGACTCTCTCCAGCAGATCCCCGTCCCTCTTGACCTGGAGAGCCCAGACCTGGATGTAATATTCCAGGTGAGGTCTCAGCAGGGCAGAGCAGAGTGGGAGGAGAACCTCCCTGGCTCTGCTGGCCACACTCCTCTGAACGCCCCCCAGGACCCCATTGGCCTTCTTGGCCACAATGGCACATTGCCTTCTGTAGTGCTATAAGGAGCAAAGTTCTGTTAGCTGGGCTTCCAAGAATAGCTGTTTATTTTTCCAGACCCCCAGAGCTAAATATATGTTGAGGCTTCTGTATGTGTGTGTGTGTGCAGGAATGAGAGGCAGGTGATGGATTGCAAAGCCAGATCATAAATTGAGTTCGTCGGACACCTTTGATTACCTCCTCTGCACTCTGCCCGTAATCGTTCTCCTTCAAACATCCTTCTAATGTTCTTAACAGCAGCCAATTAAAACAAAGTCTCCACTTTGCCATCTATCCCTTCTTGTCTTCTGCCGTCACCCAAGCTCCTTCCTCCCCTGGGCTGAGGGGGAAATAAGTGCACTGATGGATGGTGTTCAGAGGGCGTGCGTGAGGTTCGCAGGAACATTTCCCTGTTTGGGGTAGGTTGGTTTTTGCCTGCTGCTTTAAAAGTCAGCTTGGAGAGGCACCCAAGCAGGCAGGGGTGGGTGCCTGTGTGTTTGCACATTGTTGGCTGTGAGTGGCAGGAAGGAGAGGGCACATACAAGATGCTGTTCATCTGTACATCTTCTCTGGCTCGGTGGAGCCCACCTTCTGAGGCTCCTAGTTTTGATTAAATCGTCAGTTTTTGCCTGCAAAGCTTTGCTTTAGCAACAACCATCTTTGCTTTCTGGGGTAGCTCTGGAGTCTCCTTCTCAGGAGACTTTCCAAACCCACCTGGATGTGTTCTTGTGTGACCTGCTCTGGGTGATCCTCCTGCTTTGGCAGGGTGGTTGGACTCGATGATCTTTTGAGGTCCCTTCCAATCCCTAACACTCTGTGTGATTCTGTGTGTGATTCTCTGTGATACGGTAGTTTGGTACTGGGTCAGGTGCTTTCTGGATGCAAAGCAGGCCATGGGCCTTTAGTGAGAGATACCCAGTTCTCTAAGACTTCCCCAGAGGAGAGAAGTTGGAGACTCTTGCACTACAGGTGCAGGAAGGTAGGCCGATTGAAGAGCTGAGGACTTCAGTCGGCATCCATGACTTGGGTATCTCAGGGAGAACAGGGTGTTCAGTCCCTGAGAAGTTGATTCATCCACCTGGCAGTGAGGTGTGTGGAAGGCAGGAGAGGCCAGCACATCAACTCTGAACAGCTTGGGAGGTGACTCAGCAGTGAGTTTGACTTTCCATTGACTTTTTCAGGGCTGAGCTCTGTGGGCTCCTCTCCGCATGCATCCCCAACCCCTTTGTCTCCCACAGGGGTACCGGGCAGGCATCTTCTGGCCACTAGGTGAGAGGGTGGCACTTGGTACTGAAGTACACTGCCAAAACTGGCCAGTACAGCTTCCAGGTGCCTCTTGGGCTTGGCTGCTCCCCTGCAGAGCTTTCCTTCCGTACTGGGAGGGTGCTTGCTGCTGCACAAGCAAGACTGGAGTTGTTGGACGTGTCTTTGATCCTGTTGCAGCCTGCTGGCTTCACGGTACAGATCCCTGTGTCTGCATGCTTTCTGCTGCCCTCCTGTATCCTGTTCCGTGCTGTGAGGACTGTGGGGTCTGAGGCAGATCTCATTTAGCACTTATACATTCTCTGCCATGGTAGTTTCTGAATGCCCATTTGCTAATCCTGGGGGTTGTTTGCCAAACACCACTGAGAGATAGGGTCCTAATGGCCCCTGTGTGCAGTGACTACTCACTTGTGGCACCCATAGTTGAGCCCATTCCCAGGATCCCAGTCCAGCACTTACAGACTAGAGCATCCTTCCTGTCTAAGGGGTGACCTGCAGTGACTAACCTGCCTGACAGGAGCACCTTTGGGCTTGGGATTGGATTTTCAGTGGCATATGGAAGTGTAAAATAGGCCCTCAGTTGTCACTCTGTTTGCTTTTCCAGAGGTACTGCATGTTCTAACTTCTTTCTCTTCCTGAAAGACATTATCCTAAGTACCCCGGATGCTTTTGTTCCTGGACTGTCAGTCTCGTTCTGTCATCACAGATTTGATTTGCAACCTGAGGATGCTGTTAGAGGTTTGAGCCGAGGAAACAAGTCAAGGCTCCCTTTTCCCTGAGCGATTTCCTCAGTGTTCCTTGGGGTGCCCCTGTGCAGGGTGTGCCATTCTGTGTGGCCCATGAAGAATGGGCCCCAGAATGTGGGTGTTTGCGTTCCCGTGCACGAGTCCCCGTTTTTTTAACACGGGACTTGAATCTAAGTAGCATAAAGACTTTGGAGGCCTGCCCTGTGTGCGAGGGGAAAATTACTGTCTGGCCCAGAGCGGTGGCTTTGTGATGACTGCATTGTGTGCTGGTGTTCTCTGTTTGTACCAAACTGGTTTGCTGCCAAGTTACTTATGGCTTATCCAAGCACTCGCTACAAAGAGCGCTGAAAAGAAAAACTATTTGTTGTTTGCTGTGAATTCTTCTCGCTGAGAAAGAATTCAAACCACCGGCCCAGCGCTGTCTCCTCTCGCCGCGGGCCCGCGGTCCCCAAGCGGGGCGGCTGACACGTGAGCACGTGGAGCTGCGCTCTCTGTGTATTCCCTGGGCAGAAAGCTGCTCAGCTGCTCGCTCGCTCGCTCCTGCAGTGGAAAAAAACTCGGGGAGATTTCAAGGTGTGATGCCTGAGAGTTGGCGCAGCCATGGATTTGTTTGAGGCCTCCTGAGGTAGAGTTGGGGCTGTTCAGTCTGGAGAGGAGAAGGCTCCGAGTCCTAACTGTGGCCTTCCAGTATCGGAAGGGGGCTACAAGAAAGGTGGGGAGGGACTTTTTAGGATGTTGGCTAGTGATGGGACTGCAGGGAATGGATCCAAGCTAGAGGAGGGGAAGATTTAGATTAGACCTTAGGAAGAAGTTCTTTGCCATGAGGGTGGTGAGAGCCTGGCACAGGTTGCCCAGGGAGGTGGTGGAAGCCTCGTGCCTGGAGGTGTTTGCATCCAGGCTGGATGTGGCTGTGAGCAACCTGCTGTAGTGTGAGGTGTCCCTGGCCATGGCAGGGGGGTTGGAACTGGCTGAGCCTTGAGGTCCCTTCCAGCCATGACAATTCGTTGATTCTATGAATGCTATGACCACAGATGTGCTTTGAGGAGATGCAGTGTGAGACTCACGTGGAAAAACCTTTCTGTTGGAGAAGATCTGCTCCTTTGAGCATGGGGCTCTGTCATGGTGAATTCTGAGTGGGAGTTTTCCAGGCACGAGTACGTGCACACAGGCAGAGGCACCACTGAAGCACAGGACTTGGGCTGGGCTGCTCTGTCTGTGCAGCAAGTCTGATACCTCCCTGCAGCCCCAGGCCTCCTCTGCAGTGTGGGGGGTGGCTGCGCTGGGCTCCCATTTCAGTACTTCTCCTGATTTGTAGATTCACAGAATGGTTTGGGTTGGGAAGAGACCTGGAAACTCATCCAGTTCCAACCCCCCTGCCATGGGCAGGGACACCTCCCACCAGCCCAGCTTGCTCAAGGCCTCATCCAGCCTGGCCTTCAACACCTTCAGGGAGGGGACATCCAGTATCGCCCCGCCCTCACTCTAAAGAATTTGTTGCTGATGTCTGTTGGAGTCCTTTGCCTGGCTGGAGGGCTAGGGCCATGCCTGGAGCTCAGCAGAGGCCTGTAGGTCATTTCTGCCCTCAAGGATGCCAGGCAGGGCAATTGGATGAAGGCATTCCCTCCCCTCAGCAGTCCCCAGCAGCCTGCCCAAAGACATTTATCTGATTGACAAGGACCTAGGGGTTTCTTGAACACTGAGTAGGATAATCAGATAGATTGTGGGATACATCTGCTTGATCCTATTGCTTACGATTACGTAGTGGGGAACAAGCCTTAATGAGCCTTGGCCTTTCCTGTCTCCTCTGTACATTTGTTAGACTCAATTGAGCTCTCTTTGTGCGAGACAGCTCTCTTTGTGCTCCGAGATGGAAGCATCCACCTCTGAAGCTGGCTGTGCTTTGAGATGGGGGTTTGGATTAGCTGACCTCCAGAGATCCCTGCCAACTTTTTTTTCCCCCTTTTTTTCCCTTTTCTTTTCTTTTGTGTTTGCAGCTGCTGTAATTGTGGTCCTAACCCCTCCCAAGCGGTGCTGGCACCAGAGGGGATTTTAGCACTGCCTCACAGCAGTGCAGTGGCTGCTTCTGCACAGCAGAGGAAACGCTTCTTGTGGGTTAGCCACCCTGCTCCAGTGCGGCTCCCTGGTCCTAGAAGGGGTGTGCCACAGAATCACAGATTTATTGAGGCTGGAATAGACCTCTGAGATCATCCAGCCCAGCCTATGAGCTAACACCGCCACACCAACCAGACCATGGCACCGAGGGCCACATCCAATCTTGCCTTCAACATCTCCAGGGATGGTGACTCCACCACCTCCCTGGGCAGTCCATTCCAGTGTCTAATTCCCCTTTCCATGAGGAATTGCTTCCTAACATCCAATCTAAACATCCCCTGGCACAGCTTCAGGCCGTGCCCTCTCCTCTTGTCTCAAGCTGCCTGGGAGCAGAGCCTGACCCCCACCTTACTACAACTTCCTTTCAGGTAGTTGTAAAGAATGATAAGGTCCCCTCTGAGTCTGTTCTTCTCCAGGCTGAACACCCCCAGCTCCCTCAGCCTCTCCTCATCAGACTTTCCCTCCAGTCCCTTCCCCACTCCAGTTGCTTTCCTCTGGACCTGCTCCAGCACCTCAAGATCTTTCTTGCAATGAGGGGCCCAGAGCTGCACACAGTGCTCGAGGTGAGGCCTCACCGGTGCCCAGCACAGGGCAGAATTCCATCCCTGGTGCTGCTGGCCACACTATTCCTGATACAAGCCAAGATGCCATTGGCCTTCCATGCCAGCTGGGCACACTGCTGTGCCAGGTTGTAATAGAAGGGAGCTGGAGAGCCTGGCTCAAGCAGAATTCCCACTTGGTTGCTCGATGAGCAGAGCATCCCCCAGAAATGCTCATACCCCCCAGGTGTGGGGTCACAGTGCATCACCATTGCTCCCAGAGAGCTGGAGTAGGAGAGAGGTCTCATCCTGAAGCTGGTTCCAAATAAGCTGATGGTAGAAAATTGAAAGCCCAAAAGGACAAACCCCTGTGTGTGTGGTTATCCTAACAGCAAACCTATTCAGTGTGCCCTGGGTGGGGAAGTGCCTTTGAAGCACTGCACTGCATGCTGCCCTGGAACACCCCTTGGAAAGGTGTTTGTTCTGCAGAGGCATGTGTGTGAGTCCAGCACAGCAGCTTCTTTGAGTCTGTTCAAGAGGGGGTGGGGGGGGGGGGGAAGGAGGGGGAGGGGGAAGAAGCAGCTCCTCAAATTGCAATGTTTTTGTAATGCCTTTTTGCCTTAGAAATCCCCAGCAGACAGGGCAAATGGCTCCCAGCCTGGGGAGGTGTTTGGGAGAAGAGATAATCCTCCAGGAGTGAAGGGGACAGAAGTTTAGAACTTGGCTGGACAAGGGGCAGTGAAGGTTGGTGAAGAAGGAAAAGAGACTGTGAACATTTCCAGCCCACGGTGAAGAATGGTAGATTTCAGAAACAAATGGACTGGTTTCCAATATTTTCCTAAACTTGGCATTTATTTTTCCTGTGATTGTTAGCTGCAGGGTGTGAATGTGGAGTATTGAACGTACACAAGGCAGCATAAAGTTCTCCAAGTTTATTTGTACTTGGGATGTTGTTTTCTACAGTAAAGGCCTTCTTTTGTCACAGTTTCTTTATTTCCCCCTTCAGTTTCTCAGCTGCTGCCTCTGCACGTAAGAGAGGTGCCTAGGTCATGCCAGGGCAGCTAAGAGCAGAGGTGAGTGATGGAAGAGGCATTTTTCCAAGGACAGCAGCACTGCTGTCCCTGCAGAGCACCATGGCTCCAGAGTGCCATAAAACCAGGAGCTTTAGCAAGGCTGCCCAGCTTCCTAAGAGGTGGGATGCAGTTTGTGCTCCTGAGGAGCAGGAAGATTTTTTCCTGTCCTGCTCTTCCCATAGAGGTCATTGCCCTGTAACCCACACTCTGTAAAGCCACTCTCAGCTAGCAGCAGCAGCATGAGCAGGTGTGGGGAAAGAAGGACAGTCACAGAGTGCCAGCTTGGATGGGACCCCAAGGATCATCTGCTCCAGCCTATCTAGGTGACAGTGCAGTTGCCATGTGCTGGCTCAGCACCCTGGCAAGCTGAGGCTCAAACTGCCCAGTGCAGGGCACTCCACTGCTGCCCTTGGGAGATGATTCCAGTGTCTGACTGTGCTCATGGCAAACCTTTTCTCCTGGAGTGCAATGGGAATGTCCCCAGCAGTAACTTGTCCCCATGCCCCTTGTCTGTTCCATGGCACTGCTTGTACAAAGGAGTCCATTCTCCTGGCAGGCACCTTCATGTCCAGGTCCATGGTGATAAGGTCTCCCCTGAGCCTTCTCTTCTCCAGGTTGAACAAACCCAGTGAATCTCAGCCTTTCCTCACATCTGGCAGGGCTGCCAGCCCTCTGATCATCCTCATGGCTCCTTCAGCAGAGGTGGGTGGTATTTGCATGCCCAAACATCTGCCTTGTGCACGCCGCCACTTTCGGAGTGGGTTCACGTCCTGCCAATGACAGTTTTCCATTACAGCACCATGGGGCTTAGGTTTTTTTTTTTTTCATTTTCTGTGCACATGTGGCATCTGGGTTCTGTCCTCCTCTTCTGAGCAGGCAGCACTCAGGGCTGAGTTGACTCTTTGGCACATGGTGTGATCCCTGGGGATTCCCAGCCCCAAACATCTGTGATTAGACCTTGAACAGAAACTTTTCACACGTGGCCAGGGTAGAGGAAACCTTCCCCTTCTCTGGTGGAAGAACAAAAGGAGGTTTATTTTCTTCTAGCTGTAAAGGTCTACTTTAAATTAAGTAAACTGTTCCCTGAGGGGAAAAAGTTTCCAGGTACAGAATGTTCAGAAAGGAAATAGTCAAAGTGTCTGCCACGTCCCCAAAGAGCTTGTTTGAAGAAATCAGAATATTATTTCCTCGTTTGAAAACAACAAAAAGAAGGAAAAACAACCTCTTGCATGTCACAGAAAATAAACTGACTTTCTCCAGGCTGGGTACTGAAGTGCACAGGTGATGAGAAGCTATGGAGAAGCTGCCTCTTGCAGGGATGGCTGCTGTCCCAAGTGCACAGCCCGTGTGAGCGCAGGGGGTTGGAGCCAGCCCATGTTGGAGGCAGCTCTGCTGTGTACAGACTGTTGGCATTGGAACAGCAGAGGAATTGGAGTCTACAGGAGTCTGAGCACTGCTGGGTTTTATGTGGTGGAGGGGAAGAGCCTTGCTGAGTGGGACTTCAGCAATGAAGAATCCACACCTCAACCTTAAGGGTATTAGTTTTGTGGTTTCTTTTGCTGTTGTAAAGCGCTTTTGAACCAGTCCCAAGCGAAGCAGAGCTGCCCTGGGATCCAATCATGACAACATTTAGCTTGCCATGGGATTTTCTGAGGTCCAAAACCATAGAATCATAGAGTGCTTTGGGTTGGAAGGGACCTCCAAAGCTCATCCAGTCCAACCCCCCTGCAGTCAGCAGGGACATCCTCCACTAGATCAGGTTGCTCAGAGCCTCCTCAAGCCTGACCTTGAATATCCCCAGGGATGGGCCCTCAACTACTTTCCTGGGCAACCTGTTTCAGTGTTCCATTACCCTCCTGGTGCAGAACTTGTTCCTAACATCCAATCTAAATCTTCTCTAATTTCAAACCACTGCCCCTCATGCTATCAGTCTAGGCCTTTGGAAACAGTCGCTCTGCAGCCTTCTTGTAGCCCCTTCAGGTACTGGCAGGCTGCTATTAGCTCTCCCCAGAGCCTTCTCTTCTCCAGGCCGAACACCTTCAGCTCCCTCAGTCTGTCCTTGTAGCAGAGCTGCTCCAACCCCCTGATCATTTTTGTGGCCCTCCTCTGGATCTGCTCCCTCAGGTCCATGTCCTTCCTCTGTTGAGGGCTCCAGAGCTGGACACAGTACTCCAGGTGAGGAGCTTCTCTAATATCAGCCAGCTGAACTAATGTCATTGTGTTCCTGGCTTGGTGGGTCCTAGGTGAAGGTTGATTTTTTTTTTCCTCTCTGAAAGCTCCCCACAAACCTGGGTTGTCTTCTCTCATGCATCATTGCCAGTAAACAAACCAGTGTAAGGACTTCCCAGTAAAATCTTGCTCTCAGTTACACCTTTTTGGTGCCTTTGAAGAGCAAGGCTGTAGCTTCATGTGTTTTTTCTTTGACTGCTGTGAAAATGGAGGAGAAGGAAAGGCCTGGGGAAGATGCTCAGACTTGGTTTGCTGTGGGAATGTGGAAGTGCTGGTGTTGGCTGGCTGCTGGTATTCTCCTAAAGAAGTTGGTTTCTCTTTCAGAACAAAGCAGTTCAATGTGCTGTTTTCATTGTTCCCATTTCTCATCGCCACGCAGCGTTTCCAGGAGCACAGAATTTATTTGGAACATTGATTGATGGTGGAAATATCTCACTGCTGTTGGGAGTGAGGAGTTCCCCATTCTGGTTTATTGAGGAGGGAGGGGCAGGTACACCAAGCTTTTCCATTCCCATTAAGGTGCAATGAAAAAGCTGAGGTCAGAGCATCATCTCAAAAGTACAAGGACTGATGAGTGAGAGAGTGTCATTTGTGCTGCCAGCTGAATTTAGTGCTTTGAGGAAAGGCCATTAAAAAATCCTTTTTGCTGCTGACAATATCTAGATGCTCAGAGAACACTGAAAGTTCAGAAGTGGGATGTCAGTCATAGTGGAGTTGGTGAAAGATTGCAGGTCTGAATTTTGCAAGCTTAAGAGCACAGCTTTGCTTGTTGCTGTGCCTCAAGGGTGTCCAGCCAGCCAGGCTGGCTGGGTCTGAGGTTTCATTAACCATAGCTTGCAAAACTGGGTAAAGCATGCTGCAGCCTGGCAGTCCAGGGCTGAGCTTGGACTCAGGAGAGCAGGTCCTTTGGTTCCTGTCAGGTGCTGGTGGCTTGTGTTGAGGAGAGGTGCGTGGACAGCATCACATGCTGAAGAAAGGGCACAGCTGGAACTCGGGTTTGAGAAAGCTCAAGTGTCCCCTCACAGCTCTCACTGTCCCTGTTCCACTTCAGCTGAATGGGAGCATCTGCCCTTCTCACTCCCCAGCACTGTCAGTTAGGGCATCAACCCTTTTGCTTCTCATCTGAGCTGTCACCATCCAGAAATCCTTGAAGAGCAGTAAGGAAGGGACCCACCTTGCCACTTCTATTGAGTCTTGGGTTTTGGTTTTTTTTTTTTTGCTTCTCACAAAGGAAAAAGGGAAAAAAAAAAAACAAGAAAGAAAGAAAACCCCAAACCAATCCCTTTTAAATAGCATCACTTACACTTGGGAGATGTTTGAATACACCCTGTCACATAAATTACCATCTCTGAACTTGACTGTCGGGAAGTGTCCTCACCAGTTGACATCCATGGAGGGTGTCAGAAGAAGGGGCTGGGTTTTGTGGAAAGCAGGAGGAATTCAAGTGCCAAGTGAATGTGCTTGTCCTCAGGTTACCTCGAGTGCTGAGGGCATCTCAGGCCCACCAGAGGCCAGCCCTGGCTTGACCTTCGCTCCTCAGCCTGCTGTTACTCCCTGTCACTTCAGTAGCTGCAAGGCTGGCTCTGACGTCGGGAGCAAGCCCTGTCCTCCTGCATCTCAGGCAATTAGAGCCTGGCCAAGCCTGTGGCCCTGAAGCAAGGGCTGCAGGGATGCTGCAGGTTCCTTACAGGGATGAAGGCCACAGACTTTCCTCTCAGCTCTGCTGCTTTCTCCAGCTTTGATGCTGCTGCTGCTGAAACGAGGTTGTCCCATCTGGTAGCAGAGGAGATGAGCTCTACTAGACAGGTCTGGCTCGCTGGGTAGGGTTCAAAAGGCAGCAGCTACTCTTTGTGCTGTATTTCCTGAACGCTAAGGCAGCCTGTTGTTTTTAGAACTACTTTTCGTCCTTGTATGTTGATTCTGGCTTGCTGCTGTTAGTCCTCCCACTTGAAATGAGCGAGAGAACAAAGTCAGTAAAATGCCAGCTCCCTGTCTGCCTCCCTCATCCCCTCCTCACCCCCCAAAAAAGTAGCAATACAAGGGAATTGGAGAGTGTGGGGAAGCATCATGCTGAAAATCATGGGACAGTTTGGGTTGGAAGAGACCTTCAAGATCACCCAGTTCCAACCCCCCCCTGCCATGGGCAGGGACACCTCCCACCAGCCCAGATTGCTCAAGGCCTCATCCAACCTGACCTTTAACACCTCCAGGGAGGAGACATCCACAGCCTCCCTGGGCAGCCTGTGCCAGTGTCAAGAATGATTGCAGTTGTTTGCTGCCAGGGCTGAAACGTGGGAGACAGTGTCCGTGGCAGGTTCCTGCCCGATGTGTGTAATCCTTTGGTGGCATGCACGGGAGCCCTGCTGCAGCAGGAAACAGCACTGTGGCGGTGGTGTCAGCCCTGCATGCAGGCGTTTTTGGCTTGCCACATGGAGAGGGGATTTGCAGCAACCCAAACAGTGACAGCACTGTGTTTGTTGACTTGCAGAAAAGCCTAACTCGTGCTCCTCTGTTCTGCGTAAGCTGCCGAAACCCAGCGGCTGCTGCCTGTGCGTGCTGGCCTCCCAGCCCTGATAAACCTATGAATCAGAGTCATTTATTTAGGCCCTGATTCAGCAAAGCACTTAAGTACATGCTTCAGGTTTTCTTCTTTCCGGTAAGATTGTCAGCAGTGCTCAGGCTTAAGCATGTGCTTAAGTGCTCTCCTGACTGCAGAGCAAACAAGGGGTGGGGACAGCCCCCCGGTGTTAAGAGTTTATTCATTTATTTGGCTTCCCCTGGTGTAGGAGCCCTAGACCTAGGGCCTGAGATGATTGTCTGCCCTTCCCCAGCAAGGCAGGTTGTTTCCATAGCACAGAATATTCCTTGTGGATCACTCTGCACGTTCATAGAAAGGAATGGAGTGGTTTGGGTTGGCAGGGATCTTAAAGTTCCAACCCCCCTGCCATGGGCAGGGACACCTCCCACCAGCCCAGGTTGCTCAAGGCCTCATCCAGCCTGGCCTTGAACACCTCCAGGGAGGGGGCAGCCACAGCCTCCCTGAGCAACCTGTTCTATTGTCTCCCCACCCTCACTGTCAAGAATTTCTTTCTCATCTCCAGTTTCCATCTCCCCACTCCCAGCTCAAAGCCATTGCCCCTACTCCTGTCACTACAAGCTCTTGTAAGAAGTCTCTCCCCAGCTCTCCTGTAGCCCCTTCAGGTACTGGAAGGCTGCTCTGAGGTCTCCCTGGAGCCTTCACTTCCTAGGCTGAACAGCCCCACCTCTCCCAGCCTGTCCCCATAGGGCAGGTTTGTGCTGTCCTACAGAGTGTGGGGGGGGGGGGGCAGGGGGTGTCTCTGTTCCCATCAGCAGTATTTCTTCAGACTTTCCTGTTTGGTTATATCCTGCTGAGAACTGTAAAAGAAAAACAGCATCCATGCTACATGTCTCAGAATGTTTAACGTTTTGTAGGATTTATTTGAATTCCCTTCCCCGTCCCAGGAGGTGTTTCAGAGGCAGAGTTGCGGTGCTGGGGGACATGGTTTAGCACGAGGCTCGGCAGAGTTAGAGAATGGTTGGATTCAATGACCTTAAAGGGTCTTTCCCAGCTAAAACCTCTCTGTGATTGTGTCTTGAGGACTGTGCAGGCACGTACCTGTGTGTCTGCATGCACGTGTGCTCCAGGGCTACACGGCAGAGGGAGATGAACGTTTGGTTTGTTACCTTCTCTGTGATTTTTCAGAGTAGAAGGCTTGAGACGTGGCAGACATTACTGCGCTGTTCCTACATCTTGCTGTAGCTGTGTGTTCAGTTCAGACCTACCATATTCAGGCCCTTGCTCCCCTGGGAGTCTGAAGCTGTAGAACAGGCACTTAGTCCGCAAGATGGTTGTATTTCGATCTGCTCCAAGCAGCTTCTGAGAGAGCATTCTTTCTAATCCCCACCCATATCTGACCTGTTCTAGCTCGTTTTGAAGAGCTGCACCCAGCCGGTCCCTAGCTCTCTGCAGAAGGCTTCCACTCACATCTTTCCCTTCCTGCTGAACTTATTTGGACAGGGAGCCCACATATCAGTGAATGGAATTCTGGGGTGACTTTTGCTTTGTTTGTGAAACTGGGATTGATTTAGAGCACCTCTGTTCTTTGTGAAACCCAGCAGACATGAGCGTGGCTAGGTGTGCTTTTTTCCCCCTCACCTTTGAAGTCCAGAACCTGCTTAGCAAACCTGATATTTGCCATCTACCGCTCCCCACCCGATGTGCAAAACCACGCAGGTCCTTCCAGCAGCATGGGTAGAACTAACCTTTTGTGCTGATGCTGCAAGCTGGACTGCAAAGGTCTGGGCAGGTTTTATTATGAACCTGACTCTAATTAGCCTAGAAAATTCCTGCAATGTAGGTTTAACAAACGTTGGGCTTTTTTTTTTTTTTTCCCCTTCACATGTGAAATAATTTCATCTGTGAATCCCAACAGCCTCTGTGCCCCCTCCCCACTGCTGCTGACAGCCTCTTCCCACACTTCTTGGTAGCTTCGAGTGTTCCAGCTCCTTTAGGTTTCAGTTACTGATCGGTGTAATTGCAGTAACACAGCAATAATAAAAGAGGAATTTAAGCTTCCTTTTCTTGTAGTTGAAGGCTCTTCTCCTGCGAAAGCTTGGAGCCTTAATAGCAGTCACACGAGCAACATCCCGCGCCTGTCAAGTGTTTGCAAAGCTGGGCGGGTGTACTTCAGGAAGATAAAGGGCTGGATTTTGGGAACTTGGAAACAGCCCAACCCTATCCAGCAGCATTGGAACAGCTAATATTAGAATGGGAAACTCTAGGGACAGCTTAACATTTTAGTGCATGCCAAGGAAGCCTTGAATAGGAATGCATTGAAAGTAGCTTGTTGTATAACACGAGTTGCTGGAGTAGGAGTAATCCGAGTTGCCTTCAGTCTGGTGGAAAACTACAGCTGTGAGCAATGAGTTAATTTTTTCCGTGTGTGTGGCTTAGATTTTTCCTGTGGAGCTTGCTTTTAAGTTTTGTAAGCTCTGAATGCGCGGAGGAGCAACTTCGAACCAGTCGTTTGTCTTTGTGTGCCATGCCAGGCTGCTGCTGCGGGCACAGCTCTGCGGCTAGGGATGGGTTAAACACCTTAAAACCGTGAAGTGGTGCAGGGGCTGAGCTGGAGCACAGCTCCTTCTGCTTTGTATACAAGAAAGCCACCGGCTGCCTCTTCCTGCCTGAAGGTTTCCATCAGAAAAGGGAAGAGGGGGGCAGTTAAGCAAAAAAAAAATTACTAAACATTAAAAACGAAAAGAAAGAAAAAAGAAACTAAGTTTAAAAAAATAGGGGGGAAAAGGGAAAGTGAAAAAAAAAATTAAAAGATTGGGGAAAATAAATGGAAAAAGGAATTGGGGAAAAAATAATTGGGGGGCAAAGAATTGGAAGCAAAAAAGAGTTGGAAAAGATTAACAATAGTATTAATAAAAATGAATAAAATAACAGAAAATAATTGGGCACAAAATGGGGGTGGGGGCGAAAATAAAATTGGCAAATAAAAATGTGGGAAAAAATGTTTGAGGAACAACTAAATAAATGCGAAAAGCCTGAAGAGCGCAGTGTCCTTTTCTGGCTTGGGAGGGCTGCTCGGTGGATCAAACCCACCCCACGCTACTGGCCCTTGCCGGGGCGTCGGCGTGCCGAGGTTCTGCGGAGGCTGTTGCGCTCGGTTCGTCCCCGCCCGGGCGCTGCCGGGCTCCGCGCAGGTCCCCGGGTGCGGGGTCGCCCCCAGGCCGGGCGGCAGCAATGGGGTGTGTGTGTGTGTCTGGGAGGGGGGGTGTGCTGTAGGCGCTTTTCCCGAGGCGGGCACAGAACCCAGCCTCTGCTAGGCTGGCCCGCTATGAAACGGTCTCTTTTATTGGTCGTCTGCCCGCGCTTGCTGCTGCAACGATAAACGCCATTGGCCGTCCGCTCCTCCCATGCGCATCTCGGTGCGGGAAATGCCGCCGGTGCCGACAATGGCTGCCGGGGCCGCGCCGCGCCCGCCTCACCGCGGCCACCGCCGGCTCGGGGCTGATTCTGTTTCTCTTTTTCCCTGCAGGTTGCTGAAAAGTGCCTTTCCTGAAGCCACCGCTGCTTGGATTTCTGTCTAGGGCTGCCTCTCTCTGCCCCTCGCCCCCTTCTCGTTTTAACCCGGCGTTGCTTGCGGGCCGTGCGCTGACGGCAACTCCTCCAGCCTTGCCTCTCCCCCCCCCTTTTTTTTTTTCCCCCTTTTAAAAATTTTTTTTTGGCTCCCCATTTCCACGCACTTCGCTCAGCCATTTTATTTTTTTTTTTTTCTTTCCTTTTTTATTTTTTTTCCTTGAGTATGTAGCAAACATTGAAAAGAAAGAAGGGGGGATTAAAAAAGGGCAATTACTTCAGACGTCCTTTTGCTCCTTTTTGACGCTCGGGAACCGAAAGTGTTAGAAGGAAGAAAGAAGAAGAAAACGAAACGAAACGAAACTAAAACCCATCAACCCCCCCCCCTCCCCACCGAAGTTTTCATCCCCACCCCCGAAGTTTTCTTCCCCACCACCACCACCACCAAGGACTGAGACCATTCCACAAACTGAAGTGCTGCCAGCAGCATATGCTTTGCTTTTTCTTTCTTTCCTTTTTTTTTTCGGTTGTTTTCCTCCTTTTGCAAGAATAATTGAAACCATTAACTGGAGAGCACAGGATTCTTTTTTGAGAGCCTGCCAGCTATCCGTGAGCGACTTCGGCGGGCGGCACAAAACCCAATAAAAAAAAAAACACCAACAAACCCTTACCTTTTAAACTTCTACGATTGCACTTTTTTAAAGGAGCTGGCCTCTAATTTGATGGTTTGTTTTGGGGGGGTTTTTTGTTGGTTTGTCGTTGTTTTGTGGGGTGTCGTTTTCCCCCCCCCACCACCTTGGTTGTGGATTTCTATTTCGTGATTGGCTTTGCCGTTTCGTCCTCGTTTAAACCGACAGCGAGACTGGAGAGGAGAAAAAAAAACAAACCCACACAAACTAAAACACTGCCCTAAGTGCTGATGAATAGAGGAGTTCTACCAAAGCAACAAGTTAGTTCTTTCTTCACCTTTCACTTGAATTCACTTTTTTTAACCCCTTTTTTTAAAAGAGAAGAAGAAGGAACAAGCAAGCAAAACCAACAAAACACACGAAACCAACCCCCCCGAGCCCCTTCGGATCAGCAGTTAAAAGCCTTGCCCTGCAAGGAGGGTGGCGAGTTGCTGGCCTTTTGAATATCATTTTTCCCCCCCCCACCCCCCCGCCTTTGGTGGTGGGTTGTGTTTTGGTTTTTTGGTTTGTTTTTTTTTTTTTTTTTTCCTGGTGTGTGTGTGTTTTTATTTTTTTAATATGGCTGTAAACGTCTCCCTGGTTCGTGATACAAAATGGCTGACGTTGGAAGTGTGTCGAGAGTTCCAGAGGGGGACTTGTTCTCGCTCCGACGCCGAGTGCAAGTTCGCCCACCCGTCGCGCAGCTGCCACGTGGAGAACGGCCGAGTCATTGCCTGCTTTGACTCCCTCAAGGTGAGCACTGACGCCTGCCTGTACCTCAGCTCGCTTGGCCCTTTCCCCCCCCTCCCCTCCCGCACGGCTCGTGGGGTGCGCGCAGCAACTGGAAGCTCGCTCTGGTTCTGCGGGGAGGACGCTGCCCCGCTGCGGGATGGAGCTCCTGTGAGCTAGGCTGAGCCTGACGTCAGGTGTGGCTGGCTGGAGTGCCAGGTGTGGCTGGCTGGAGTGCCAGGCATGGCAGGGGGGAGAGCGTTTTGTCCAGGGTGTTTTCCCCCCGTGGTGGCTCAGGTCTGATGCAGCTGTACTCGAAATGGAGAAGGCGCCTTGTGGGCAGCGGATGAAACCTGAATGGGAGAGGCAGAGAAACCTTTCATTTGTGTCCAGAGCACAGGGGTCAGCAGCAACGAAAGTGGCATTTCCAGATAATGAATCAACTCTCTCTGTTTCCTGGAGCCAGAGCTGCAGATGCACTCTAGTGCTGTCCTGTCGAGGAGGAGCAGCAAAGATGCTTGGAGAGCAGCACTGCCAGAAAAATGGGTGCTGGAGAAACCCTTCGTGTGAGGAGCATGCAAACACCACGGCCCTGCTAGGCTTGGCTGAGTTAAAGCTCAGCCTTTCTGCTCTGAGCTCTCTGCAAGAAGCAGACAAACACCGTGGCCTTGCTAAGCCTGTCTGAGCTGCAGCTGAGCCTTTCTGATCTGTGGTCTCTGCAAACACCGTGGCCTTGCTAGGCGTTTCTGAACGTACAGCTGAGGCTTTCTGCTCTGAGCTCTCTGCAACCAACATAGTCCTGCTAGGTCTTTCTGGGCCTTTCTGCTCTGAGCTCTCTGCAACCAACATGGCTCTGCTAGTCCTGAGCTGCAGCTGAGCCTTTCTGATCTGTGGTCTCTGCAAACACCGTGGCCTTGCTAGGCGTTTCTGAGCCTACAGCTGAGTCTTTCTGCTCTGAGCTCTCTGCAACCAACATAGTCCTGCTAGGCCTTTCTGAGCTGAGCCTTTCTGCTCTGAGCTCTCTGCAACCAACATGGCTCTGCTAGGCCTGAGCTCTGCAGCTGAGCCTTTCTGCTCTGAGCTCTCTGCAACCAGCATGGCTCTGCTAGGCCTGAGCTCTGCAGCTGAGCCTTTCTGCTCTGAGCTCCTGCAACCAACATGGCTCTGCTAGGCCTGAGCTCTGCAGCTGACCTTTTCTGCTCTGAGCTCTCTGCACCAGCATGGCTCTGCTAGCCTTCTCTGCGCGAGAGCCTTCTGCCTGAGCTCTCTTCAACCAATGGCCTGCTAGTCCTGAGGCTCGCATCGACCTTTCTGCTCTGAGTCTCTGCAACCACAGGCTCTGCTAGGCCTGAGCTCTGCAAGCTGACGCCTTTCTGCTCTGAGCCTCTGCTAGGCCTGAGCTCTGCAGTGAGCCTCAGGCTCTGACTCTCTCTGCAAACCACATGGCTCTGCTAGGCCTGAGCTCTGCAGCTGAGCCTTTCAGCTCTGAGCTCTCTGCAACCAACATGGCTCTGCTAGGCCTGAGCTCTGCAGCTGAGCCTTTCAGCTCTGAGCTCTCTGCAACCAACTTGTCTCTGCTAGGCCTGATTTGCAGCTGAGCCTTTCTGCTCTGAGCTCTGTGCAAACACCATAGCCCTGCTAGGCCTGAGCTCTGCAGCTGAGCCTTTCTGCTCTGAGCTCCCTGCAGAGCCAATTTTGCAGGCAGTAAATAGCTCTTGGTTTCCTGTCTCTATGGGAGCTCCAGGGGTGCCTTTCCAAGTGTACCAGATAGCTGGGGTCTGAGTTAGGGTGGGGGGAGACAGGGGGCTCACAGGACGGGGAGAGGTGGGCATCTCTGGGCTTCTCAGGATAGGAACATCCACTTCTTTTTTCCCTCCCTCCCTGAAGTGTGGCTCCTCAAAGGTATTTGAAATTGGATGATAAAAGCTCTGAGCCAATATGGATAACTGCTTGCTTTTGAGAACTCTTGGCCTTGGTGTTCTGATCAGGGTGATTAACCTGTCTGTGTTTCTGGAAGGAATCTGGTAAATTTTAAGAAGCTCAGAAGTCCTCCCTTGAACTTGCAAGTGTTGCTTGGAAAGGTTTGGTTGTATTTTTCTGAGCATGATGAGCACCAGAGCTGGTGGAGTTACCTCTGTGCAGGTTCAGACCTGGGCTGGATCCGGCCTGCCAGGGGCTTACTCATTTTATTGCTCTTTGTGGCTGCTTCAGGTTCTCACTTCTGTTCCCTTTTACCAAGGAACTCAAGCTTCCTGCTTGCACTGGGGTTTGTTCTCTTCAATCTGATGATATGCAACAGCTCTTAGTTATACAGTGACTTCCAAACCTTCATTTACATTGCTGCTTTGCTGACAGTGAGAGACAGAAATAGGACTTCCCCCCCCCCCATGATAAATATATTCTCTATGCCCTTGAAACATTTGAATTGTAGCCAGTGGCAGTGCAGATACTTTACATTGTATGGCATTGACCTGGGGACTGAAAGCAGTGCTGCCATGCTGTGTAGGGTGCTCCTGTGCCCCTTGCACAACTTGCCTGATGTCTGCAACGTTCTGGAGAGCTGTCCCCTCGGCAGCCCTCCCAGTTTGTCTGTGCTGTAGCTCAGTGTCCTTTGGGAGATAATGCTTGGTAGATAACGTGGGTGTTTGTGGTACAGTGGCTGCAGTATGCCCAGGCACTCTGTGCTGCCCCTTCCCTGCACAGCTGGGGCTGTGGGATGGGTAGGACCAAATCTCTGGGCAGCTGAAGGTCAACTCCCACCCACTGGCACAAGCAAACACTTCTGTGTCAGCAGAGGGCAATGGGATGGGGAACACCAGGTGGAGAAAGAGAAATAAATCACAGAGGAGCAGGGTATGTCTTCTGCTGGGCTCTGGGCAGCTGGGGTTCAGATCTCCCCCACACTTCTGCTTCAGCAGTGGGCAGTGGGATGGGGAACACCACCTTGAGAAAGCCAAAGGAGCAGGCGTGATCTTCTGCAGCTCGGAGTGTTTCCCGTGTAATTGGCTGTAAAACAACGTCCTTGTTGCAGCTTCCACTTGACACAGGAGCAGATGCCCCAGTGTGTGCTACTTCAGTGGCCTGAATTTTCCAGATTTTTCAGTCTTGGTAAAGCCTTGTGGGGGGCTGACAGCTCTGCCCTGGGGAAGTACACTGGGGGAGAGGTCGGACTGTGCAGAGCGCTTGGCCAAGGGTTGATGATACAACGGTTTCTGCACCCCACTTGCCAAGCTTCATTCCTCCAGAGCCATGGATCCCACAGGTCCTGCTGGGCAGAGCCCTGGCCTGCTGTGCCATGGAGAGGTGTCCATGTGTGTACCCCATGTGTTTCCCAGAGGACATAAACCACCCTGGTGACTACACTCTCAGACCGTGGTCCTTCTGTCCTTCGGCTGGAGCTGGGCTTGCAAAGCTCTGTTTACAGTGGTGTTGAGGGGCTGGTGGTTACAGCAGTGGCCTCCCTTCCTGGGCTGAGAGACACTCATAGAATAGTTTGGGATGGAAGGGACCTTCAGGATCATCCAGTTCCAACCCCCCTGCCATGGGCAGGGACACCTCCCACCAGCCCTTGTTGCTCAAGGCCTCATCCAAACCCGGCCTTGAACACCTCCAGGGAGGGGACATCCACAGCCTCCCTGGGCAACCTGTGACAGAGTCTCACCAACCTCACTGTAAAGAATTTCTTCCTCATCTCCAGTCTCAATCTCCCCTCTCCCAGCTCAAAGCCATTGTCCCTCATCCTGGCAGTCTCAGCCCTTGTCCAAAGTCCCTCCCCAGCTCTCCCGGAGCCCCTTCAGGTGCTGGAAGGCTGCTCTGAGGTCTCCCTGGAGCCTTCTCTTCTCCAGCCTGAACAGCCCCAACTCTCCCAGCCTGTCCCCACAGGGGAGGTTCTGCAGCCCTCTGATCATCTCTCTGGCCTCTCCTCTGGACCCTCTCCAGCAGCTCCAGGTCCTTATTGTGCTGGAGGCACCAGAACTGGAGGCAGTGCTGCAGGTGGGCTCTGAGCAGTGCAGTGGGGCAGAATCCCCTCCCTGTGCTGCTGCTCTCTGCTCTGGATGCAGCTCAGCACACAGCTGCCTGCTGGGCTAAGAAGACGAAGCAGAGGAGGAAGATGTTACCTTCTCAGTCAGTGCAGAAGAGGATTTCGTGCTCACGCTGTCTGGGTGGGATTAGCTGCTGTTTCCCTCCGACAGCTGCTGAAGGCCGACCCTCTCTCATAGCTGCTTAGTGCTCTTTTCATCTTTTCACGCCCTGCATTAGCAGAACATCTGTGTTGCTTTATTGGAGACAGGATATAGGATGCTTGCAGCTAATAAGTTTTCCCCTTGTCTCCCAGGGCTTTGTTCAGAGGTTGCTTATCTGCATCCATTGTGTAGTGCTAGTGCTTGGAGGGGTTTTTTTGTCTTCCTCACAGAGCTCTTTAAGGCTGAACAATGCCTTTGTACAGGAACTTCTGATAACCCTGTGTACAATGGCTTCACCTCGCTGGGCAGGTCACACACAGCAGCCCCACACTTGCTGCATCTCCGTGCTCCGTTTTTCTTCCTATTTTTTTTGAATCCATGGGGTTTTTTCCTCTACCTGCTATGGCAGCTCTGCCTCCCTGGCAGCGGGAAGAGCAGTCACACTTCCAGCAGCCAGCAGGCTGCCTCGGTGTGGAGTGTTTGATGGGTGAGTGTGTGCTACCTGTGAGGAGCACACAGGACTCCTGAAGGTCCTGGGGCGGGTATGAGATGCTCAAGTGGGGCTCTGCTGGAGCATTCTCTGCCTGTGCAATGCTTTGGTCATGAAATACTGGGCCCTGATTAGATTGCAAGTGCAGGGATGGATCTTGCTGTCCTGAGCTGTGGTTCTTCAAAGGGGGAGTTTGCACATTTGTAGGCAGCAGAAGGAAACTTTCTCAGGCAGATTGATAGGAAACTTAAAAATAGTTCCTTCTGAGAAGCTGTTCACAGATCTGAATCAGGTGCCAAGAGAGCTCTCACTCTCTACTCACGCTTCCCCCTCCCCTCATTCTGGAGGAGCAGAGATTTCTGAATTAATTTGTGTGAATGAAAGGCCAAGCAGCACTGCCTGGTGCAGGGCAGGCCAGGGGCACAAGAGCCCAGCCACTCTGGGGCCACCTCCCTTCCAGCAGGGAGTGCTGGGGCTGCTGGGCAGTTGGCCAGTGCTTTGCCGTACCTCCTAGGCAGGTCCTGTGGCACCTCTGAGCCGTGCTGAGCCAAGGGAACTCACAGAATGGTAAGAGTCGAAAGGACCTCTGAAGATCAAGTCCAACCTCCCTGCCAGAGCAGGATCACCCAGGGCAGGCCACACAGGAACACATCCAGGTGGGCCTTGAAAGTCTCCAGAGACAGAGCCTCCGCCACCTCTCTGGGCAGCCTGCTCCAGCACCTTCAAAGTTCTTCCTCATGATCTGTATTCAAGTTTATTCCCATTCCCTCTTGTCCTGTCACTGGTGGTCGCTGGGATGAGTCTGGCCTCATCTTCCTGACACCCACCCCTCAGATACTTGTAAGAAGTGCCCTGTCCTCACCGTAAACCCAGATGACCTTTGGGTTCATTCCTCAGCTTCTCTGCCCACCATCCCATGCACAGCTGCTGCTTTTTGCAGGGGTCAGGACACGGTCTGCTGGCTGGTGGCAGTTTGTACAAAGGCTTTTGGTGGCACTGTGGTGGGCTGTCTGCCAATCCTCATCAAGTCATTAACCTTCCTATTCAGGCTGGATCAGGCGGGTGTGGTATGAGCCTGTCTGCTGCTTAATTCCCTGGCCAGCAAATTGGTTGTTGTGCTCCTCAGTTTCTAAAGACGTCAGGAAGGAAGAAAGCCTCTTCTTGGGTCACTGGAAACGCTGCTGGAGCAGTATGCTGAGAGATGGGCTTCAGGAGATGGAGACATACATTATGAAAATGCTCAGTTGATGCACAGCAGATATTCATAGATTCACAGAATGGGAAGGGACCTTCAAGATCATCCAGTTCCAGCTCCCCTGCCAGGCAGGGACACCTCCCACCAGATCAGCTTGCTCAAGGCCTCATCCAGCCTGGCCTTGAACACCTCCAGGGAAGCATCCACAGCCTCCCTGGGCAACCTGTTCCAGTGTCTCACCTCCCTCACTGCAAAGAATTTCTTCCTCATCTCCAGTCTCAATCTCCCCTCTCCCAGATCAAAGCCATTGTCCCTCATCCTGGCACTCCCAGCCCTTGTCCCAAGTCCCTCCCCAGCTCTCCTGGAGCCCCTCCAGGTACTGGAAGGTTGCTTTAAGGTCCCCCTGGAGACTTTCTTCCTAATCTCCAGCCTGAATCTCCCCTGTTCGAGCTCAAAGCCATTGTCCCTCATCCTGTCCCAGGCCTTGTCAGAAGTCCCTCCTCAGCTCTCCTGCAGCCCCCTTCAGGTACCAGAGGCTTTGTGCTGTACTACTCACAGTTTGAGTATCT